>OX328132.1:105825105-106415809 GCA_946811695.1 Gonocerus acuteangulatus
TTTATTATTAGGATGAACCACTTCTTAAATTTTATACCTAAAGGTATATTCTATATACAAAATAATTTGAATATGCCCAAAAAAAATCAGAATAGATTCACAAATTACCTATTATTTTATGTGTCATTCCTATTACTGTAACTATCGCTGAATCTACAAATTAATAAAATAACTTTATCCAATTTCTTATAGCTTTCTATGTGAAATTTGTTTTTTCTTCTCATGTTAATTTTGACATTTCCAGAAATGTATTATCAGAATGAATGTTGCTGAGTATAAGGCATTACTGAAAAACTTTCTCTAATAAAGAAAAAAATTGTTTTATAATATTTACAAATCTTCTGATTTTTTTGAGACATGAGAATAAATTTTAGTCTTTTTTTAATGGGTGGGAAATAATATTTCTTGCAAAAATATAGTAAATAATGTAATAATATATGAAGTATAATCATGAAATGACCAAAAATATAGGTGAAAAAGATATTTCTTGCTTAAAAATATTTGATCGTCCTCGGTCTCCCTCCATTCTACGGACATGGCCGAACAACTTCAGCTGCTTCTTATTCTTTCATTTTGTATACAGTCCCTTCTTGTTTTGCCGACCACTCTCCTGAGATACGTCAGATCGATTGTCATGATTCTGCTCATTTGTCTGTCGTGAGATATCCAGCTCTAACTTCCATAGAGCAGGGTTGGGAGATAAATTGCTTTAAAAACATGTAGTTTTACATCCCGTCCAACCTCTCTCTTTTCCAACTATAGAGTTACAGATTTGGTAATATATTTGGTTGGTCTTCTTAATTCTATTGGATATCTCACTATTCAACAACCTCTAAAGTCTCTCCATTACAGACAATATTCACATCTTGTTCCTCTCTGCCTGGATTGAGTATCTTGCTCTTGGTAGCATTAATTATCATGCCTTTTCTTTCCAATTCCGCCTGCCATTCAATAATTGCCTGCTGTAATTCATGTTGGGCGTCCGCGATCAGAACAATGTCATCTGCATACAATAGTGCTTGGGCTTGGATAGGTTTCATATTCCAATAGCCAAGAATAGTTCTTCTGGTCCTCCTTTTGCAGATTTCATTGGTGAAATTAATGAATAGCAGAGGACTAAGGCTATCCCCTTCCTTTACACCCTGTGCCATTGGAAAGTGTTCTGATTCAGAAACATTCATCCTCGTTACACCCCCATAGATATTATGGCATCCATTAAGCTTTGAAAACATTTTTTGGACCAGGGTATCCCATAAATCTTCTCTTGGGACAGAGTCAAATGCCGCTTTGAGATCTGGAAAGGTAAAGTATAAACTTCCATTTCTGTCCCAGGTCTTTTCCATAATATTCGTGATAGAGTAGATGTGGTCCTGGGTTTGACGTCCTGGTCGGAAACCGGCTTGTTCTTTCAGTTCTTGCTCTATAAATGACCATAACTTTCTCTCCAGAATTGTAGTATAGTGCTTATAACTAACGGCGAGAGACATATAGTCAATAGACATTAAAAAACTAACATTGAATAAAAATAACAAGTAAAAGATCATTGTTTGCAAGTCAGCTGTAATGGATGGAGTGTGGTCGGGTCTGGTGCCTGGAAGATGTATTGACACCCAAGCCATCAGAATTTCATTATATTTGTTTCAAGGGGAAGAAAATAATGAGAACTCAATTGCTTTATGTCCTGGAATCTAGCGGAGTGCCATAAAATTAACGATCCTCCAAACAAAGTGTATCTGTTTTCATAGTTCAAGCTATCAATGGGTTTATCTGAAAATTTCTTTTGTTAGATTAGAAAAAAATACAAGTACATTGACAATTTTTGTCCCTAGAATATTGAATTACATTTTATCTTTTAATTAGCACAGACTAAATATTCCAAAATAGCAATGAAATTAATTTAGTTCAGTACAACTAAGAATCATACTTTTTTGGTTTGTTGGAAAGGAGACACGTTAATCATAGAAAGCGTCTGTTTTTAACGCTCTCATTATTTCAAATATGAATGCATTCCAAATGAGTTGTTCTTGAACATGGCAACCATGTTGGAAATGGAAATAAAATAGAAATAATAGAATATTTACCTAACAACTAAGGTGATAGTAAATCAAAATTAAATTATTTTAGGAAGAGTTTTTTACCTTTCTTTGGAGGTTTTGAGGTTAAATAACAAAAAGGAAAAGTCTTCTTCTCATGTATCAACAAAAAAGCAATATCCAAATTAGATTCTTTAGTAGATGTATATAAAACTGCTGCATCATAAACTGTATTTTGGTGTGTTACTCTTACTTCAAGATCGTGAGCCTGAAACAGTTCACAGAAAAATGAATATTCATTTGATGCAAATTGAATTAAATTTCGTATATTTTAAGTTTCACTCGTTTGGAAATACTAATTTTTGAAAACTTTTTTTTTTTCGGCGCATCAACTTCTGGGCCATTAGCGCCGACCAAGGAAGATCCCTTGAAAACTTAATTTATTAAAGTATATTGAAAAATAAGGACAAATATGACTGCGGTAAAAAAGGCAAATAATTATGTATTCTGAAAATAAAAATAAATAAATAAATATAATCATGTTTTGTAGTCCCTATAACAAAAAGGATTCAATAAACCTTACATATTTATAAGATTAAACTCCATACTGAACATTAATATAAAAAAAAATAATGTTGATTGGAATACTGAAACCAACCCAGTTAGATATTGGTCCATTACTACTGCTACTACTATCTCTTGGAATTTTTATTTTATTCATGAATTAATTTTCAGGCCATATAATTCGTTTAATGAGTTCTTGAACATCAGCAAAGAAAATTAAATAGATTTTTCAAATTTTATTTCTCTACCAAATGTTTTATGCTCTTATCCAACTCATGGGAATCTCTTCAATTTTCGGACAACTCATTTCTTTTGTCATAATTTGAAGCTTTGCAATTTAGTATAAATATTCAATTTTATAATTGTAATTGAACATGTCTCATGGTTTCTTAAGCTAAGTCGCAATATGAACTCTATTCTTATAGCGTGTGGTGGGGGCCGGCTGACCTTATAGTACGGTGATCTCACTACCTACCCAGATCCTTTAGGATGAATTTCTGAGCCTCATCTCTAACTGTGGGTACCATTTCATTCCTCTTTTACAATTTATAATTGTATTACGACTTTATTGTTGTATAAAGGTACACAGAGCCAACTCCACTAGGCAATATGTAAAAATAAAATCATCAAAAAACTGGAAGGTTCACTACGTAACAATGGATCTCTGTGCCCCTAACTTGTTGAAGAAAATATTGAAATTGATGAGTCACTCTTAGAAATATTGAAAATATATATGTATGTGCATATGTATATATACAGTAGACTATTCCTTATATGGCGTTTTCTTATCTGTCGCTCTCTCTAATCTGGCGGTCTCTGAGAGGAATGAGTGACGGACCTCGGAACTCGCCGGATATAGACCGGATCAAGGGTTAGCCAAATATTTGTTTCGTGGTATTTCATTGAATGGAAGCCAAAAAAGGCATATGATGCCTTCCTCACATATTATGCTGCGTCGGTCCAGACACATTCCTTGTTCGAGACAGGTAATTGTGTTTATATTAAGAAAATTAGTGTTTCTACTAAGGCACCTGCGGCTGGAATGCCTGATTTTAGCCAGTCTAGTTCAAACATTCATCGCAAGTGCAGTGCAAGTTTTTAAAATTTATTTTAATAAAATGTACCATTTTAAATATGCAATGTTAACTTATTATTATATGCTCAAATAATAAGGTTTTTCAAATACATAAGTGACCGCTTCTAATTGAATTCCCTAATCCGGCGTTTTCTCTAATCCAACTGTACCCTGGTCCCGACTACATCAGGTTAAAGAGTCTATTGTATGCATATATATATATATATATATATATATATATATATATATATATATATATATATATATATATATATATGTGTTGTTCATTCGGCATCTGTCTCCAGCGGTCTTGCTCCTCCTGTCATCGCAATATTTCGCCGGATTCCTCTCCGGCTTCTTCAGGCAATCATTCATCCTTGCTGGTTGGTAAGGGAATGAGCTCGTCAGCGGTTTGGGCCCTTCTTATCCTTCTTAGTCTCCGACCAAGAAGGATAAGAAGGGCCCAAACCGCTGACGAGCTCATTCCCTTACCAACCAGCAAGGATGAATGATTGCCTGAAGAAGCCGGAGAGGAATCCGGCGAAATATTGCGATGACAGGAGGAGCAAGACCGCTGGAGACAGATGCCGAATGAACAACACATTTAATTCCCAGCGAAGTAGCTTGAAAAATAGCATATATATATATATATATATATATATATATATATATATATATATATATATATATCAAATAGGAACACCAAAAACTTCAGGTCTCCACCACAAATGATTTATTTTATTGTCAAAACATGTTTTCAGAGACTACAGCTCCATCATCAGTGTTTCTACAGCATAGAAAAAACACAAAATATATAATTTTTAACACAGAGACAAGTTTATAAAGTAATAAAATCATTAGAATAGTCATGTAACCTTAAAAAACAAAACAACAAGAAGTTATATTTAATAAAAACCAATTTAATACTAAACCTTGCATGCATTCATACTCACAAATAAATTAAAACCCGTACATACACAGCCATCAGTTAAAATTAAAAACCAAAAAAAAAAAGAAAAAGAAAAGAATATCACAATCGTTACATAAACCTAATGCTGAGGTACTCACCTAGCTCCTTACTGCAGGGGGTTCACCCATAGACTGATGTCTCTCCTTCGAACCTCTCCGAGGCGGGCTAATCCCTCTTCAGTTGCGTATTTCAGCCACCATGTATCCATCCTCGAATTGAGATTTTTACCCTTATTCATTAGCTTATCTAATTTAATCTCAATACCTTCGAGGACGTTCACCTTATACCCCTTCTTTACATTGTGTAATAATGTTACATCAAGGGCCTCTTTATTGTGGTCTTCTTTCTGTAAGTAAGTGAACATTTCCAAAGAGTTATAAGTCATGTACTCATAACACCTCTTCTTCAACTTTCGACCACATTGTCCAGTATATGAAGCCTTACATGTGCATTTGATTTTGTAAATACCATACTTCTCCCCTATTGGCACTTTTTCCTTGGCACAGCACAGTCTGGATTTTAAGGAACCAAGATTTTTGAATGCCACATTTATTCCTTGGCTTCCTAATTTCCGCGCCTTCTTGTCCGAGAGGCCATGTATGTATGGGATTGAACACCATTTGCTGGATGTTTTATTTATCTCAACATTATCCCCATCCATCGCATACATCATTTTGAGGCGTCTCTTTACCAGTTTGTCTATTAACATTTTTTCAAAACCCTTAACCTGCACCAGGTATTTTATGATATCCAGTTCATTTTTGTAGTCTGCTTTACGAAGTGGTACCCGCAGCATCCTGTCTACTAAATATATAAAACTAGACAACTTGTGACTATAGCTATGACTTGAGTCAGATGTAATCATCACATCCGTAAAGGTGGGCTTCCTATTGTGATGTTGTAGGTAGTTGGTAACAGCTTATTCAGTCTTCATTTATTTTATATTAAATTTTTTGTTGTTGTAAAATCGTTTCGGCTATAAGCCATTTTCAATCTAATTATCTCTATGATTTAGCATGATTTTTTATTTATTATAATCTTCAGATTATGTGCTTGTAAAGTTGATGTTATTTAGTTTGAGGAGGAAATTTCATTTTTTGAATTGTATGGTTCGTGTCTCTATTATTACAGTTTATTTCATATATTTGAGTCAGCTTCTGTAAAGGAGGACTAGATGTGCAAGTCTTGCATAGAGAAACGAACCATACAATTCAAAAAATGAAATTTCCTTCTCAAACTAAATAACATCAACTTTACAAGCACACAATCTGAAGATTATAATAAATAATAAATAATGCAAAATCGCACAAATAATTAGATTGAAAATGGCTTATAGCCAAAAAGTTTCTACAACAACAAAAATTTAATATAAATAATAATATAATTTGTGGGTTCGAAGTAGATCTAAAAACGTTTAACATCAAATATACCTTAAGAATATTTCACAAAAAGATTAACACACAGAAACTTGATTAGTATGTAGAGATTTACATGCATATGGAACGCAAATTACTACCTTGAATGATGCTGCATACATTCACAAAGAATTCACTGCACCCAGGTCATTTCCGGTGCAGCCAGGCAGTCGCTATTATTCTTCTTATATACCCTTGCTGGACGAATTAACACTAGTTTAATGCAGATAATCACTTCACAGTTCAACATAAACAAATTCACATGTACTTCAAAGCTAGACTCTAACATTATTGAGAGTTACTAAACAAGACATACGACCTACTCCTGAGAGAGCCAGCGAAAGAGTGTAAATACCCGAATGGCCGAGAACCTCCTTTCACCAAGTGTGATTTTGGCAGTAGATCCAAGCCTAGTGGAGGTATCATCACTGCCTTCTATACAAACTGTATGGAGATCATCTTAAATAATAATTATTATTTCTGTGACGAATAAATCTTGACAGGCCAATGAATTTGAGTTATTTCACTCATATTTAAATTTGTATGCTAATCTAGATGTGAAATATATTTATTTTATTACTTTTGGTGTTTTATTCTTTTCTTATATGACCCATGTACTATTCGCGCCTTTTTATGTATCTGACAGTATTTTGGAGTTAAAAATTCCATTACAATACAGGGTGTATCACAAGTTAATGACAATCCTTGAAAAAATAAGGTTCAATATCACCAATCACATATCTATTCTATCTCACTCTGTTCCAGACATATGTCATTCTAAAGGTTCTTTAGAAAAAACTGTGTTTCTGTAGTACAACTCCCATTTCGTCTGCTTGTACACATTTTTTTCAACAATTCATTACATTTTTGAAATCAGCATTCAATTTTCTTTAAGGGAAATGCACATTCAATGTTCACAATTATCTCATTCAGGCCCCAATACCAATCCCAAAAGTAGAAATGAACAAAACCTTCTGATTAGCGACAAATTTTCAAAAATCACTACTCTTCCAAAATAAATCCTGCAGACTGCCGAATCTCACAAAAGCTGTAAAATTTAATCATCTTTCCAACAGTATACTCAGAACAGAGATTATCTCTCAAATTTATAATGTAATTTGAGTTCTAGAGTGAAAAACGTCAAATAAATAAAGATAATATTATGTTGTTGTATTTTTGTGATATTATCAGAAATAAATGAAAATTATTCTTGATGAAATTGATATTTAATGATTATATTAAGTTTTATATAGAAATTGAATAAAGAAAAAATACATAGAAAATTATAAACGTTCTTATAACTACTCTTTCAACATTATTACACCTCCTTGCACGAAACACTGAGAACACCAGGTAACTCAGCTGATATAGTCCTTGCAATCTCATCATGGTTAGCTCCACAAATGATTCGCAATTCCTTCTGATCAGGTGGTTTATGTCCTAAATGTATACTTTGTACACTATCAGACTTAGGCCAACCCAATACCTAAAAATAAAGTGACGTCACATCAGGGTTTTTGGGTTGGCTTAAGTCGCAAGTTTACAAAGAACCCATTTAGGGCATAAACGATCTCATAGCAAGAATCCACGAATCATTTGTAGAAATGAGAGCTAACCATGATGTGATTGCATGAACTACAATAGCAGTGAGACAAGATGTCATCAGTGTGTTCTGCAAGGAGGCATTTTGTATGGATTTTTTTTTTTTTTTTTTTTTTTTTTTTTATTCAATTTTTATGTAAGACTTACTATAATCATTAAATATTAATTTAATGCTGAATAATTTCCATTTATTTCTCATAATATCAAAAAAAAATAAACGTAATCCATTTGAATTGGTCCAGAAAAAAATAATCTGGTTGCTTGACCATTTTTGGAAAAATTTATATCATTACTATCAATTACATATGAGATTCATATCAATTACATATTTTCAGTAGTTCAAAACAATTTAAACATTTTTTTTAGTGTCAACCATTTTAAAATCGCGGTCATCTTTGTTTCATCTCGCTTGCCAATTTTGAAGTTTATAAGCTCTTACGGAAAACTCATTTTCTCAAGACTGGTAAGTAATAGATTAATAATTCAAACACCATTATTTTTCTTAAAGTCTGCTCTATCTTTTATTTCTTCTTGACTATATGAGTATTTTAAAGTCCAATACCTGAAAATACTCAATGGCAGTTTTCAGATATTGGACTTTAAAATACTCAAATAGTCAAGAAGAAATAAAAGATAGAGCAGACTATAAGAAAAACAATGGTGTTTGAATGATTAATCTATTACTTACCAGTCCTAAGAAAATGAGTTTTCCGTAAGAGCTTATAAACTCCAAAATTGGCATTCGCGGTGAAACAAAGATGACTTGCTTTTTCAAACGGTTGACCCGAAAAAAAATTTGAAAATTGTTTTGAACTACTGATTCCATATGTAATTGATAGTAAAAATATCATTTTTTTTTTTCTAAAATAGTCAAGCAACCACCTTTGGACCACTTGAAATGGATCGACTCTATTACCTTTATTTATTTGATGTTTTTTTTTCACTCTATTCCAATTACATTACAAAATTAGGAGAAAATCTGTGCTTTGAGTATACCGTTGGAAAGCTGATTAAATTGTAAAACTTCTGTGAGATTCGGCAGTCTGCAGGATTTATTTTGGAAGAGTAGTGATTTTCATAAAGTTGTCGCTTGTCTGAAGGTTTTGTTAATTTCTAATTTTGGGATTGATATTACAGTCTGAATGAGATAATTGTGAACACTGAATGTGCATTACCCTTAAAGAAAATTTAATGCTGATTTTAAAAATATAATGAATTGTTGAAAAAAATGTGTACAAGCAGAGAAAATTGGAGTGTTACTGCAAGAAACTATAAAACGGCATATGTCTGGAACGGAGTGAGATTAAATTGTGTGGTTGGTGGTGTTACAACTACATTTTTTGTCTCATTTCTCAAGGATTGTCATTAGCTTGCGATACACCCTGTATATATTGTAATGATATATTACATTCTCGAAAACCTTTTTGAATTCAAATAGCCGTTGAGAGCTTGAAAATCCCACGCAAACCACAAATCCTAATATACTAATAACATCATATTATACACGATCTAAATTTATAATATTTCTGGACCATACTGATGTACAATAGGTATAAATTAAATGTACAGTCAAGCAATAATAAATTAATAATTTTGGAATTACAAAATAATAATTATTATCTAAATTATAAACTGACAAAATGCAGAAGGTGATGGGAAGAATGCGTCAGCTTTTTCCCGCCAACAGCTCTCAGTCTAAGTCTAAGTCTAGCAGAGTACGGAGTCTGTCAGTCTATGTCCATCCTCAACAGAGTAAGGAGTCTGACAGCATACAGATTGCGAACCCTCTCATATGGTGTTTTTATATATGTGTGAATTTATTTACTGGCCTAAGCAAGAATACTAATGGTGAACACGTGTCCTGCTGAAGAAGGAATATTTGAAAATTTATTGAAGTGCAGAACATTTGGACTCTTGTTTAAAGACTCTATTTATTCAAAGGTAATAATTATAATTTGTGATTGTATTGATTTTTTTTTATTACTTGTTTGATAATACATTTGTATTGGTAATTGTATTTCAGTATTGTTAGGAAATACGTAATTGTTTCATATTCATTCACTCGGAACTTTTTATCCCTGAGATTAAGTTCTCATAATATAATTATCCTAATAATTAATTTCTCCAACTATAAATTTTATCTTAATAATTTATTTTCTTACTATAAAAATAACTTAACAATATGTATACATGTATATATATATATATATATATATATATATATATATATATATATATATATATATATATATATTTGTACTTCTCCTTCCTCTCCACGATAATCATGATCAAGCTGTAGGAATAGTGCCATAATTTTTCTGCAGTTAGGTGCATACTGTCACCATCAAAATTCTTGTGGCTAACTATACTATAATCATACTTCTCCACAGTAGATACATATTTGACTATTTTATATATACAGGGTGTTCAAAACTCAATTGACACCCCTCTTTATTCCCACAATTTTTGAAATGTAAAAACAAAACTTGGTGGGTCTTAACGTGGTCGAATGTACTTTCATTGGACCTAATGCACGACCCCTCAACTTTCTCCAGTTCTTCTGCAGAGACCCTAACTCTGGAATCTCCAATGGAAAGGGGTTATTTTTATGACGGATTATTGTAGAGAACTGAATTTTATACCGATTTTATATCGGTCATTTTTTTGCTAAAGTGCACCAATGAGTAACAAATTGCCAAAAACCGATAAAACCCTTGTTTTTCGTCACTTTTCTGCCAATAACGTAGCAAGTATGCCCCTAATGAAAAAAGTAGTCGATATAAACGTTGTAGAGGATTAAATTTACTTTCCAATAAGTACCTTTAAATGCCTAAAATGTTAATAGGAATGGAGCAAAACACACTTTTGTTTTTGAAGTTTTCAGAATAGTTTATTATCAACGTCATCAACGCTTCAGTAAAACATTTCCTAAACTATTTTTACTCCACCTAGTTTTGAATTTAAGAACGTTTGAAGACAAAATCGAAATCAATTACTTTATAAAGGCATTAAAATAATAAATTTAAAGCAATAGAACTCACTTAATGATTAGAATTTCGTAGTAATTATTTTTGTGTTGGGCGAATTTTTTCTTGTTTTTGTATTTTACGGCGCCTCGACATCTATGCCATTAGTGCCGTCATCAAGGGTGCACCGAGGAATTTTCACAATGAGCTGTGAAATTTCTGCCACCGCACAGTGCGGCCAAACTACTTTTTGTGTTTCAAAAAGGTTGCAGCCTCCAAATCATTAACAGAGTTAGGGTCTCTGGAGAAGAACTGGAGAAAGTTGAGGGGTCGTGCATTAGGTCCAATGAATGTACATTCGACCACGTTAAGACCCACCAAGTTTCGTTTTTAAATTTCAAAAATTGTGGGGAAAAAAGGGGGGGTGTCAATCGAGTTTTGAACACCCTGTATAAATATATAAAGCATTTGATTGGTTCAATATGGGTGTCAAAATTGATGGTAGGAAACTGAACAATTTGAAATTTGCTTTGAAATTTTTTGATCTCAGAAAAGCCTAAAGAACTAAGAATAATGGTGAAAGATCTCATAACTAAGACTGTGTTAATGACCAATAGCTTGAAGAAGGAGATAAGCCACAACAGAATCTCTCTACAGTAAGTAGATGAATTTGTTTACTTGGGACAACTTATATCCTTTAATAATCGTGCAGCTAAAGAAGTGCAAAATAGAATTACTAGAGGTTGACTGAAGTATTGGTCACTAAAAGAAGTAATGAAGGGTAACTTTAGACTGAATAACAAGAAAATCGTGTTCGAAAGCTGTTTGGGTTTGGTTCGGGGCAAGAGGTGCCATTCCTAGGTGACTACAGGAGAATTCTTCGAGGAGTGCGACATCGAATTCCAACATTTGCCCAAACTGGCTGAGTCCATCATTGTAGACTCACTAGGAATCCTGCATCACCACCTATATAGTTAATATAATGGAGGATAGTATGAAGGACCGTCAGAGGAGAAGATACTCGCGGAGTTACCGATCTATGTTTTTTTTTTTTTTAATTACAAATGTTTGGATTTTGTGGAAGACCGATGAATCTCCTAGTGATGAACTCTTCCTAGTGACACAGCTTACTCATCACTCCGAGTGAGGAGTGATGAGTAAGCTGTGTAGTAGCAACTCATTGAAAATGGGCAGCATATCATGAATAAAATGATTTCTCTCTGTGAGTTACGAATGCCAAACCTGGGCACTGACCAAGGAGCAAGAATCCGAGCTAGTAGTATGGCAAAACTCCGTCCTACAAAGCATGATGAACTACAAGCATGTATGTATATGAGTAAACACATGCATACATATAAAATAAGATTTTAAACGCCTGATTTTCCAAAAATAAGAAAAAAAAAAAACTTACAAAATTAAGATTATGGGCACATGTCATGACTAACCCATCACAAGCTATTATTACTCCTGTCCCGCACCCAACACCAACATTGATGGAAACTATATAATCAGCATCTAAAAACAAGAGCGGTAAAATATTATATTCAGGCATAAAATATCTGATTATCTAAAATAATAATTTTTTCATCTACGTGGCGTAGGGCTAAGACTTATGCCACATAAATAAAAAAAGGGTAGATAATTAGTTGGGTAAAAAATACTGCAAATTAGAAAATAAAACATTAAAAGTTCTACTAAAAATGCTAGTTCATTCCGATTAATGCGCTAGATTTATCATATTTTATACTTGTGAGGTTAATCACTCTCTCGAAGTATTTTCAGAGTACTGTTGGATGTGAAACTTCAAAACTATATTAAATGATCAAAAATTCAAGAACACTTTTAATGAAAAATAATAGTAATAATAAAGAAGAATCATGTACAATAATGAATTGGCAATCCTATTGAGGTATCAATAAAAAATCAAATTTCTTTTATATCAATATTTATTGTGAACTAAATTCCCAATAATTATTACTGTGAAAATTTAAGGTCAAAAACACAGTATTCCTTTTGTCAATCTTCATTTTAATAGCCCCAAATGTTTCACGTCACTGAGATATCTCTTCAAGAGCTAAAACTAAAAAGCACATTTACAACCTTCTAGCTTTTGAGAGGGAACGTGCTACAAGAGGTAGGAGCCTTAAGACTAAGTCTTAAGTATTAATTTTGTCGTTCGTGTCAATCCTTTTTAATGAGAAAATAAATTATTACATAAACAAAGGTTTTAAATTAGTTAAACTTACCCAAAAATGTAGAAGTTACTAATTGTGGCTTTATCGCTGGCAAGTTATTTTTTAAATTTGCTGTAAATTTCTTATTAAATGACTTAAGGATAGTTATGATATTCACACACAAGGAAAATCCACATAGACTCACAGTACCACTTACTGAATATGGCATATTAAACACCAACATTCCAATTAGAGGATTTCTGCAAGAACATTTCCTAAAATGAAAGAAATAATTTAAACAAGAAAACTACATTTCCTAGCCCATTGCTTCATACTTGAATTCATTCAAATAATGCAAACATTGTCATGTTGTCATCATCATTTTGTAGTTGAGTGTAAAAGGGGGGGGGGGGGAAACACTTATGTATGCTACTAAAATGGTAAATAAAAATATGTTTACTTCTTAGTTTATATGTTTTCAGTAATAAGAAATATATTTTAATTTACAATACTATTTACTGTATTAGTGGTGCCATACATGTTTCGGTACACTTATCAAGTACAGAATAAAAACAGTCCGACTTGCAGGAACTGCGTCATCTTAGCTTGGTTCCGTTTATACTCCTAGAGTCATTTTGATGATATAGAATAGAAACAGTTATTACGTTGTTTAGATCAATAGTGAAACAGCTATTCCAATGAAATCTCAAAGAAAAGCAAGGAATTGCGTCATCTTAGCTTGGTTCCGTTTATACTCCTAGAGTCATTTTGAAGATATAGAATAGAAACAGTTATTATGTTGTTTAGATCAATAGTAAAAAAGCTATTCCAATGAAATCTCGAAGAAAAGCAAGATTGTCCACCGTCCCAACGTTCACTCTAGGAAAACAGAAAAGTTAAAAATATTCATTTTAGTGTTGAATGCAATTAAAAATACTAAAATACTCATATTACTGTTAAATTCAATTAAAAATACGAGTACCCCTAAAACCTTTCATGTCAATCAATAATAATTTCTTTTTCTGGATACTTCCTCAACTCCAATGTAAAAAAAATCTCAAACACATTGGACCTTGGTAAAATAGCTTTCAGCTCTCCTCGGATGTTTCTTGATTTAGGAGGGGCAATAAAACCCCTGTTGTCTTGTACAGGTAAACATTCGCCTGTCCCTTATTCTGAAGTAAGGTTCTATATTACTAGTCAATTCTATATAGAAACATGCTTCTCATTAAATTGTCATGTTTTATGGAAAAATGCAATCAATATATTATCAACCAGCGAAAAAGTAAGGAAAACAGAGAAAAAAGAAACAACCAATTAAAACCTGAGCCAAACAAAGCAAAAAAACTGGAAATACTTGTTTCATAGCTCAATGCATTGAAAAATATCAAAACGTTTCACATTTTCTTGTCTTCTTCTCCTATAATACTAATTCTACAAAAAAATGCAATGTGGTAGGCCTTGGCTTCCTGTATAATAGCATGCCAATGATTCCTGCTATTTGCACTGTTTTTCCAATTTCTCACATCCAATACTTTCAGGTTGCTCTCAACATCCTACAACCATCTTTTCCTTGGCCTTCCTCTTCTTCTTGCACCATAAATTGTAGCAAACAATGCCTTATAAGACATTGCTATTCTCCATTCTGGCCACATGACCCAGCCATTCTATGTGCCTAGTTTTAATAAAATGAAATATGTTGCCACTATCATATAGTTCATACAGTTCTGAATTTCTTTGATGCCTCGACACACCCTCTTCACAAAAAGGTCCACAAATTCTTCTTAATATTTTCTTTCGAAAATATTCAGCATATTTATTGTGCTTGTACAGAGGGACGATGTTTCCACTGCATAAGTTACAAAAGGTCTTACTAATGTCTTATACAACCTTATCTTTGTTTCTCGTGACAGGAGTGAAGATCAAAAACATTTTAGGTTGCATAGTATGCTTGGTTTCCAGCCTTGATCCTATTGCCTATCTCAGCATGTATTTTATTTCTACAATTCATGTCCGTAAATTCCTGCTAATAAGGCACATTCCAAAAACATAAGCACACATTTGCACCATTGCATTATCTATGCAGCCAGATGAATCTAGTTTTTTTTTCAGAACGTTATTAACACTAGATATACCAGACCTGGTATGAATGAATGAATGAAAAAAATACTTTATTCTGGGACTTCGTCCCATAAGAATAAAAATAAATACATACGGTTGAATAAACAAATTGAACCTAAAAATATGACTATAAATAAAGAACAAACAAAAGCAGAAAACACAAATACAAATATTATTAGTAAAGTCTTAAATAATAAAATAAAACATAAGTAAATATGTACATAAA
Organism: Gonocerus acuteangulatus; assembly: GCA_946811695.1. Taxonomy (NCBI): domain Eukaryota; kingdom Metazoa; phylum Arthropoda; class Insecta; order Hemiptera; family Coreidae; genus Gonocerus; species Gonocerus acuteangulatus. The sequence goes on from OX328132.1 coordinate 105,840,252, forward strand.
TTATAATTGGATTGGAGCAATGATGATAAAATATTCAAAGGGGGATGAGAATATAATTAAATAGTTTAAAATAAACAAACAATTAATTAAATAAATATTAAAAAAAAATATATATTAAGGAAATGGGGGCTATAAAAGGATACAAATAAAAATAAATGCATAAACAAGAGAAGAAAACAACAACATAATTTACATAACTAAACTGGTCTTCCTGGTGGTCAAATCTTAAGAAGCGTCTTCCTGGGAGGGTAGGAGGAAAGCAAAGAGGCGGGATTTACATACAGGTAAGGAAGGAGAGTGTCGAATCGAAAGAGGGATAGAGTTCCAGAAGGAGGAGGCTTGGGAGATGAAGGAACGGTAGAAGAAGGCTGTTTTATGAGTGGGAGGATAGAGATCAGAGGGAAGGGAGCGGGTACCATGGGAATGGACAGAAAATTTAAACTGAAGGAGGTTGTATATATAGGAAGGAGATTTGGAAGAAATGGTTTGGTAAAGGAAGGAACCTAGGAAGTATTGTCTTTGAATTGATGGAAATAGCCACTTCAATTCTGAATACCGGTGTGAAATATGGGGATCCCTGGGGTATCGAGGATAAATTTGAGAAAACTGTTCATTAATTGCTTAAGACGATCCTCATGCTCCCCAGTGAGCCCTCCATACACACTAGGCAACCGTAGTCGAAGTGGGGTAACATAAGAGAAGAAACAAGAAGCTGATGTGTGGGAGTAGGGAGGAGGTGACGGGAACGGTTAAATAGTTTACGGGTGGCTATGGAGCGACAAGTGATTAGGGATAAGTGATTTTTCCAGGATAGGTTTTGGTCAAAAACAAGGTCCAGGTTCTTGGCAGAGGAGAAATATTGAATAGGATTGGAGTCAATCGTGAAGGAAGGGAGGATAGGAGGGAGAGATTTCAAGTGGGGAGCTTACTAATGCTTTGGAATTCTCAGTGTTCATCATTAATTTTTTAGACTTGGCCTAAGCTGTGATCCTGTCCAAGTCTTCCTGAATTTTTCTTGCTGCTTCAAATAGCTCAGAGGGAGGGAAGGAAAGGTAGATTTGGGAATCATCGGCATACTTGTGGAAGTTGCAAAATATGATAGAGGATGGGAGATCGTTTATGTAGGCTGCAAACAGTGTTGTGGATAGAGAGGATCCCTGTTCAACACCTCGGTCTAGGGTAAGAGAGGAGGATTGGGCTTTGTTTGGATGGACTACAGATTGGGGGCAGTTAGAGATGAAGGATTGAAACCAGGTCAGAGCACTGTTAGAGAAAGAAAAAGATTGGAGTTTGGAAAGGAGTATGTTAGGGTCAATGGTATCGAACGCTTTACTGAAATCTAGGAGTATAAGGATGGAAATTCTTTTGAGATCAATAGCAGATTGGAGATCATGAGTAATTTTTAGAAGAGCGGATTGGGTAGAACATCCCGGACGAAAGCCAGATTGGTGAGTGTTTAAGCGGTGTTGTAGAAAGGCGGATATTTGGGATTGAACGAGGCGTTCAAGTGGTTTAGAAAGATTGGAAAGGATAGAAATTGGACGGAAGTCAGTGGGAACAATTGGATTGGAAATTTTGTTTAAGGGGTGAACAATTGCATTCTTCCATGATGTGGGAAAGACGGAGTGTTGCAATGAATAATTGTATATGTGGAGTAGGTGGGGTAGGATAACAGGAAGGGAAAGTTTAATAAGCTCAACGGCTATACTGTCCGAATCTTTGGACTTAGAAAGTGATTTCATGACAGCTTTGAGGAGCTCTCAAGGTGATATATCTAAGAAATTAAAATTATCAGAGTTAAAGGGATTAGAAGGAACGAAGGGTGTGGAAGTAGTAGTTGAAGAGGAGACGGCACTGAAATGGGTATTCCGCTCGTCGGGTGTAACATGAATAGTGGGAGTGGGTTTACTCTTGGCGAGGGAAAGGCTACAAAGGGTGTTCCAGAGGGAGCGGGAGTCGGAAGCTGAGGAGAGGGAGGTACTGGTATAAATGTCAATAACAAAAAATATATTTGTTACTAATATATCTAAAGCAAGTATTAGGAAGCAATATGTATTAGGAAGTTTGAATTGAAATTGCACGACCAGTCATAATGACTGGTGTGGTAAATCTAGTGTTAAGTGCAATCTTAAATAATGTAGCAGACAAAGCATCCTCTCTCCTAACCCCAGCCTTTATTGGAATTATTGCTTACATTGCCATTAATAATTACTTTTGCATTGCAATTATGCGTTGTCATTTACAATAACCTTATTAATTTTTGTGGAATTTGGGACTGAGATAAGACGTTTATTAATTTATTTTTTATTACTCTATCGAAAGCTTGCCGGTAATCTATGAACAACATATGCTGGTCAATCTTATATTCCGAGGATTTTTGCATTAACTGCCTCATTTCAAAAACTTGGTCAGTTGTTCCTCTCCTCTTCCTAAAACCACACTAATATTCCTCCAGTATGTTTTCAGCAAATACACTGAGCCTCACTGATATATATATATATTAGCTGTGCCTGCAATTTCGTCCACGAGGACAGTGACTTACTTGATTGTTGGATATATAGGGCAGCATCTTTTGTTTTACTTTGGATTATAAACACCATCGTATGGGTAAGCAAATCTTCCTTACATTAATGCTTCTCTATACACAATATTAGATCTATAGCCATCGGGGATCAAGCATACAGGCTGCTAGGATTGCTAAAACGAGACAGATCCACTAAGCTGACCCCTTAGGGATTATTAAACCCCTGTGTATAGAGTGTCTGACAGACAGCAGACATACCGACTAAAATTCTAGAACTCATTGTTTTGGGTACTATTGCGTTTATAAAGGCCCCCAATAGTATTTTTTTCCTCATACCTTCCATGTACGGACAACGATCCGTTAGAATTTTATTATGTGTACAAATAGATTACGGCTGGTAGTAGCAAGTTGGCAATTTGAGTCCAGAGTAAACCCCTCTTCCTAATGAACCGATTTAGTTTATTTTTACATCTTTTTCTATTAATATGTCCACAAAAAGTACTGAGTTTTGTTGCAATACAACAATAATTGCGGCCGGTAGGGGCGAATGACTACTTTGAATCCAGAGTAAACCCCCCCCCCCAAAGATGAACCAATTTCTTGTTAAAAATATAGAAATTAATAACAGAGGTAATAAGCCTACTTTTGAGAGTGCCATTAGACAAGAAGTTCATGATATAACAGTAACCATTGACGACCAAAATCTCCTCGACATCCATAACTGGCATGTTGTAGAAGAATTCACAGGTTCCGACCATAAGTACATTAGGTTTGACCTAGAGAACTAAAGACCAGTACATCTCAGTTATAGAAACCCCAAGGGGACAGATTGGCAAGGCTATACGGGCTCTCTTGGTGAAAAACTACAGTGTTGTCTAAGCCACGCAAGTCACCCTCTTGAAGTTGAGCTTCGTAACTGTGAACTCACAAAGGCCATAACAATGGCCTTTGAAGAGAATTGTAAACTCACCATCAAGAGAACGCTTAGAGCTGTTCCATGGTGGAATTCCACACTAGATGAAATGAGGAAGAAAACTAGGAAACTCTTCAACAAAGCAAAAAGAACCGGCTCGTGGGACCTATATAAAAGGTCCTTGACAGAATATAACAATACTCTCAGAAAAACCAAAAGGTATACCTGGAGGAACTTCTGTGAAGAAATTAATGATACTTCAATGAGTTGTAGGTTAAGCAAAGTCATATCAAAGTCGAATAGTAATGTCATGATTGGCGATATGACAGGCCCTAATGGAAGAACAACAAAAGAAGGAGCGTCCCTTAAGCTCCTTCTGGATACTCACTTCCCAAACAATGAGGAAGGCATAACACACAATCAACTCACAACAGAGATCAGACACCTCATGAGAGCTCCAGACTGGAGCTCTCATGGAGAGCTAAAGAACTGGTAACAGTTGAATCAGTGAGGTGGGCCATCAGGTCCTTTCATCCCTAAAAGTCACCAGGAATGGATAATATTTACCCATGCCATCTACAAAAAGGCCTTGATAGTCTGCTCTCAAGGATTGTTAACCTCCTGAGAGGAAGTCTTGCCTATGGGTACATACCAACTAATTGGAGAGAAGTACGTGTTGTGTTTATACCGAAGCAAGGTAAGAACCACCACGATCATCCAATCGCTTACAGACCAATGTGCCTGACAACCTGCCTGATGAAGACACTAGAAAAGTTGGTGGACAGGCACATCAGGGACAACATTCTTAGGCATGCACCATTAGAAACAACACAGTATGCCTATCAATTTGGCAAATCATGCAAAAGCGCGTTGCACTGTTTAGTAAAGAAAATAGAAGAATCCATCAATAATAAGGAAATTGCTCTTGGAGCATTTCTGGACATTGAGGGAGCATTCGATAACACCCCACTGAACACAATAGATGGTAGTTTTTTTTAAATTATATACTAACATGTAATCACATATTCAAGTTTATTTCAATACAAATAAAAAATCAGTCCCGTAACAGGCCACAAGGGCCCAGAGGGGCAGATACTGTAGAGGTATCTGATTCTTGACCGTACGGCACACTAGGGAGATAGTGTGGTCAACACTATGCTCCGGCCGCCTGATTTTCCCCTTGGCTGCTTCGGCTGCAAGAGTCATTAGCACCCAAGGTACCCATTATTAATTAAATTAATTAAAGGCTGGGTGAGCCTAGGGACGATCTGGGACCCCAAATCCAACCCTCGAACAACAGCACTAGAAGAAAAAATCTTCAGTGCGCGCTCGGGTTTTGAACCTGGTCCTCCAGTTCATTAGTCGAGTGCTCTACCACTGAGCTAACCTCGCCCCCTTCAATACAAATATAGTTCTATAAATTAGTAAAAATAAACCTGTTGCTTTTGAAGAGAACAAGTTAGAAGTTGTTTTTTAAACAACTGAAGTAAGAGGAATAAAAAGGAAGAAGAAAGGGTGAGATTAAATAATATCTAACAACAAGTTAAGAAAAAATAAGTTTGTTATTCGATGCTCTCTGGAAATATTTTAAATAAAACTAAAGAAATCCCTGAAATAAATTCTTTGCTGGAGCTAAAAAGATCTAAATAGAATACCTGTATACAGGAGCTCCTTCACTCAAGGCAGCCAATCGAGCATCAGTTAAGAATATATCATGGTTACGTCCAAAAGTGTTACTTATTATACCACCACTCACTGAATTGAGCAACAAAACTGAACCAAAAGGGGCGTAGGATATTAAAATGTCTTGTCCTTTTTCTAAGTCTGATTCTTTTAGAATATGTTTACTTTCTATGGCATTTCTTAATAGCTTGGAAGTCAAATGAATTTTTAGAAATACAAAGTAAGACCAATGAGATCGATCTGACATTTTGCCTTGAATTGTATTAGACGAACTGAAGGAACTGTTTAATGCTTCTTCTACTTCTTCAGAGTGCCAAATGGTTTCAATTGTAGCATTTTGTTTCATAATGTTGTTGGTACTATCCTTAAATATGATCTGAATGTTTTTGATATTCATATTTTGGGGCTCCTTAGCCATGAAAATCCTATTGGCTGCTGTTATCACATGTTTTCCAGCTAATACTATACCAGACTGATGAAAACATAAGTCCTTTGCTTCTGTTGTGTAGGTGACTGAAACTAGTGCAGAACCGGTTTCCTAAAAAAATATAAGCATGACTTAAAATATAAACAAACATAATAAATGTTGACAAGCTCAAATTCAAGAAATAGGTAAATTAGAGCGAAGGAAAATGTTTATAAAGTACAGTTTGCCATTTCTTCAAATTTTAAAGATGAGAGGATTTCGTAGATCAAATCTTTTAGCGTGGTTCCTCCCTCCCTTCATAGGGAGGAACCCCGCTTATAAGGTTGATCTCATGAAACAATCCAGAAGTGCCGACTAGAAAATTTTGCGTTTCAGAACCCCTAGAGGCCGAAAATTACGGTGGTTCAAATTTGTGTGTATATATATATATATTTGTCTGTTCGCGGTGATCCGGCTCCCCTAATGGTCCAATTTTGATGAAATTTGGTACAAAAATCTTTTGTCTAATTTGAAAGGTCAAGTTCAGTTGAAACATTTTTTGCATGTTTGAATTTCATCAAGACTAACATGTAAAACTTTTGGTTACGTTTGGAGTTAAGGAAGGGTTAAAATAAAATATTTTATTAACAGACATGAAAAGTTTTGGGAACTTCGTATACTTTCATTAATATCTCGAACACGGTTGGGAAAGTGGATAGAAACTATTTGAAAGCTTTCTAAATTCTCTACAAAAAAGATTCTGAAACAATTTTTGATTAGGTGATGTCAATCGAAGAAGTAAGTGCTTAAAACTTCAAATACGTCTGTTTAGTTCTTATGAACGGGTTTTTGTCGTTCTTTTTGTCATTTTTGTCTCTTTCCCTTAGTTTTTTATTTTAGTAATTTCTTATGTTAGGAAAATGTATTTGTGTGTAAAACAGAATAGGTAAAATGAGACCAATTTTCTGTTGCTAGAAATAATGAAAAGTTTTGGGAACTTCGTATACTTTCATTAATATCTCGAAAACGGTTGAAAATCTTGGGAAGCGAAAGATTACCATTCGTAAGCTTACTAAATGGTCTACAAAAAAGTTTCTGAAGAAAGTTTTGAATAAGCGACGTCAATCGGAGAAATAAGTGCTTAAACTTTGAAGTAATTGAGATCGTTTATTCGAACGGTTCTTTTTGTCTGTTTTTATTCCTTGTTATTTTTCAATTGCTTAAAGTTGGATAATGTATTTGACAATAAAACAGATTAAGTAAAATAAGAACAAAAATTCATTGTTAGAAATATAGATTGCCAAGAGAAAGAGATTCGATGACGTCTTTTGAATATTTTCAATTGCCTTTATGCTGTTGGTTTTTTATTTTATTTTTTAATTGATTTTATTTGCAGAATTATTACTATAGTAGAAGAACACAAGAAAATTTGAAATGTTTTGATATTTTTTAATGCATTGAAACGTACTAAATAGGTATCTCTAGAAGAGGATTCTCGGGTCTGGCGGACCCGACCAGGTAAAGTCATAAAGCCCTTTGAACAAAGGCCGAACAAAATATTATCTGTTTTTATTCAAATCTTTTCAAATGACAAAAGGGATATGAACGGAACCGCGCTAAGATGATGCAGTTCCTGCGAGTCGGACTTTTTTATTTTGGACAACATAAGCAAGTACATCATTTTACCTTCTTCGACTACATACAATTAGACATTACATCAAAAATTACGTTAGCAATGTCAAAGTTATGACACAGTTAAGGGGAAATACTACCTTGTAACTTTTTTTCCCAATTTTTTTGATGAGCTTAAATGCTTCCTTAACCAATATAAAATGATATCCAAGGGGGCTGATGTGGCAGAAAAGTTTTTAAATGATCCAAAAATTCGATTTTTCAATTAAAGCCCTATACATTTCAAAATTAAAAACTATTTTTTTAAATTATATTTATTAAAAGAAATTAGAGGGAAAAAAATGAACAGTTCATTAAATTAAACTTTATAGTCGTTTTTCTCAAAACTATGTTTTTCAAATCGCCCGATACACTAGCACCTTCTATTTTCATCCGATCAACTACAAATGTTAACTGTAGCTTCTTAATGATATTTGCTAGCAAAGTACATAGGATTCATTGAATTTTGACGGATTTGTTAATAAAAAATGGAGAATTGATCACCATTAAAAAAAAAAAAAAATGAATATTTCTTAAAAATTCTATGTACTGTACTAGATTTTACTTTGCTCTTTCAAAATAATTTTAGTTTTTGTTCTAGATTAAAAATTGCCACCAACAGATTATCCTCCGTAAAACATATATATATATATATATATATATATATATATATATATATATATATATATACATATACATACAGGGTGTCCTGTAAATGTGTAGTCATATTGTGGGAGGTGATAGAGGACCTTTAGGGGAACAAAAAATGCTATGTGACGATTTTCCAAATTCTCACACATAAGGGAGAAAACGTTGTTTTATTGTTTTGAGACAAATGTGGTTTTTAGAAGAATAACCGTTGTAGCTCCGTTCCAGGTAGTTCTACTAGAAAGGAAGTGAAACCAATCGAAAGCTGAAAAAAAAACATGGATCTGTGAAAAGAAAATTCAGTTTTTTTCTTCAGTTTATTTAAAGAGCTTAAACGAAATATTTATTTTTATCAATATTTACTTAAATATTAAGTAAATATTTAATTAAAACAATAAAAAAAATACTTCCACGAAAATAAAAACAATTTCTAAAACAGTAAATAAATGAAATACACATTTATTTTGAATTTATTAATTAATGAACCCCAACCATATATTAACATCTAAAATTATTATTTTTACCTAGATCACGCATTTGAACACATTTTTACAGGTATTTATAATAAAAAAAACAAATGCCTGAATACCTTGAATTGATACTAAAGGCCACACTTGTGAATTGTCCTGGGATTCTCGTGAGCCCATGTGTGTTTGTTGTGGTTATTAAATATCCCATCCCTAATAAATAAGATGTAGATAGTCCTGTAAAAATGATCTAGGTAAAAATAATAATTTTTAAGGTTAATGTGTGGTTGGGGTTCATTAATTAATAAATTTAAAATAAATGTGTATTTTATTTATTTACTGTTTTAGGATTTTTTTTTTTCGTGCAAGTCATTTTGTTTTATTGTTTTAAGTAAATATTTACTTAATATTTAAGTAAATATTTATAAAAATAATATTTCGTTTAAGCTTTTTAAATAAACTTAAGAAAAAAATAGAATTTTCTTTTCACAGATTCATGTTTTTTTTAAAACTTTTGTTCCTAAATCGTTCACGTACTTTGATAACACACGGTTGTGACACATGAATGGAAAGCTGGTTAAATGAGAAAGTTTTTCTGAAACCCGGAAATCTCAGATCCTGCCCATTGAAGAGTAAGGCTGGTAAGAAATATCAAGAAAATGTCAGGAAATTTAGAATAGCTTTCTTTTGGTAAGATACACATACTTAAATTCACTCATTTTTACGTTTACTCCAAAATAGTCTTATTGTAAATTTACTCAGCTTTCCATTGGTTTCACTTCATTTCTAGTAGAACTACCTGGAACGGAGCTACAACGGTTATTCTTCTAAAAACTATGTTTGTCTCAAAAAACAATAAAACAACGTTTTCTCCCTTATGTGTGAGAATTCAGAAAATCATCACATAACATTTTTTGTTCCCCAAAAGGTCCTCTATCACTTACCACAATATGACTAGACATTTACGGGACACCCTGTATATATATATATATATATATATATATATATATATATATATATATACAGGGCGATTTAGGTCTTAGTAGCCAAACTCTAGGAGGTGATTTTATACATAATGTCCAACAAAAAAGTTTATTTCAAGTATGGTCCGATTCCAAAAGGAAAAGGAGCTATGTCCAATTTTCTGCTTTTTTTAACGTAGTCATGTTTTTTTATTGAATATTGTTAATTTTTTAATGGTCAAACTGTGGGTATCCATTGTCCGGTCCAGAAGCATTAAAAATTAACTGAAAGCAATGATTGGAAAAGCTTTTGATTTGGGAGCTATGTTACATTTCATGTTTTGGGGGATCTTTTACATTTTGTGTTTAACAAATTTTCATTAATTTATCTTTTACATGATCTAGTTGGCACTAAAATATTTGCTAATATATTTGAAAATTTGCCGGATTTGGGCCAAACCTGTCAGGATTGGCTGAAGAAGATATTCGTCCTGAATTCTACACCACATGTTAACTTGGAGCTGATACTGTTTTTGCCCATGAAAATGACTTTTTTGCTAAATTATTTATTACTTATGTACGTAATCATCAATTCATGAAATGTTTGTTTTTCTTTAAATAAAATGTATTTTTTTTTTCAACTTAAAAAATGTGAAAATATGAAGTTCAATTTTTTAGCCCTTTATTTTCAAAAACTTTTGTAATTCGAACTTTTTTATCGGCCCCTAGGGGTTCGAATTATCCAAGTTCTACTGTACTTGAAATATAATAAATTATTTAGATCCTAATATTTTCTAGTAAAATTAAATTGTATTAGTTCATTTATTTTATTCTCCATTACCTAATATTTCAAAAGTAATCAACATGTAATTATTATGAAAAAGCCACATTCAGAAATGATTGCACATCCACGACGAATAGTTCTTCTTTCTTCGGTAAGCCTATTTTCATCCTGTACTTATTAATTTTATATCTGTTTCTATGTTACCCATTTGTGTTTTAAATCTAAATTAATCTACCTCTAGCTATAACACACACTTAACAAATATATCATTCATCCTCTTCCATTTATTAAGTTTTTATTTCCTTTGTTTGTCATTACTTCTGAATATAAATTAGTATTAACTTTGTCCTCCTTGTTTTACAGCCCTGATGAAGCCATGACCAAACCCTTACAAATTCTACCTTCATAATATTTGTTATATTGCAATAAGAGATTCTTATATAAATAGATTCTTAATCACTTGTAAAAATGAATAAAAAACTAAACAAAAATAAAAAAAACACAAGGAAACAGGCAAGCTGAGGCCATGTCATGCCATCTGCTCGAATGTTCCCCACCCACTACTCTACAGACCAGGAACTTGGTTGGAGTTGGGTGTTGCTGCTAATCCTAACCAAATTTTCTTTGCATGTTGGGATGAAGCTCAATTACTGTTATATGTACTGTCAGACCTGGGAGTTGAAGATTAATTTACCGAAATCTGAGGTGATGGTATTCTGAAATGGCGGATAGGCAGCAAAGAGCGATGCTTGGTGACTAGGCGTGGAAGCAGTATAAGTGGAATATAAGTACCACGGAATTTCTTTCATTCTGATGCTGTCTCTAAGCAAACATTTAGAAAAGAAAAGTTGCATAGCCAAGTTTGCAATAAACTCTATATGGAACCGTTTCTTATATAAAAGAGATTCCAATATCTCCCAAGATTCAAATATTCAATGCAGCAATTGAGGAAATCTTTTGCGGGGTAGGAAAGAATACGAGCATATTGAGCGAGTGCATAGGTGCTTTTTGAAATGATTGTTAGGCCTACCATCTTACACTTATAACTATGTACTGTACTTAAAGACTTGCAGGTGTACACTTGAAGTAAAGGCTTTAAATATGTCATGGGCATATATAAGGGGGGGCCCTGAAATTTTGATTTAATAGGTAAAAATGTGTCATAAAAACTTTAAAAATAAATTAAATAAGATCACTTAGTTCAGAAAAAATATTTTTTTTGGGTGTAATAGCGTTTTAGTTGGCTATTCCAAGTTCTAGATTGTTAGTGTATGTGTATATACATATATATATATATACACATATATATGTATATATATATATATACATATATATATGTATATATATACATATATATATATATATATATATATATATATATATATATATATGCACGTGATCTCCTCTAAATGCATAAAGTTCTAAGTATACCGGATCACTGCCTGCCAAAAAAACATGTCCATTATTCAGGGATTTGGAGGGAATATTCCATAAAACCGGAGAGAGCATTGAAGGCTTTTTTCATGGGATCATGGAAATGTGAACAGCTTCAACTAAAAGGATACTGACTGAAGAAAAGAGAAAGGTAAACCTGCTTACCACACACTCCCACCTTCTGTAGCTAGAATTCCAAGAAAGCGGCACTTTGTATATGCCAGATAAAAGAGGAGTCTATAAAATAAGGCTGATAATAAGGGCAAGAGCAGAGAAGTTCCACCTTAATAAAAAGCCTTGGCGAATAAGAGAGAGGCCCCGCTGCTCTGTGTGCAAGCTGAAAGAAGAAGACACCATCCATTTCCTTACAGCATGTCCAGTTCTGAAGGAGTTTAGAATAACTATTTTGACATTTTTTACTATGGAAGAGTTAGTGAAAGAGCTAAATGGGAGAAACTGGTAAGTCCTCTGCAAGTACCACAACACCATTTATAAGTACAGGCAATTTTTAATCCAGGAATTTAATTATTATTATGATTTATGTTTTGATTTACATTCTTATATTGCACTCTGGTATTTAATTATTATGTCAATAAGCTCAGTGTACCGCTCAATATGTATGTATTGCTGAACTGCAGTTATGCACCGTAAATCTACACATTAGTGCTTCCCTGTTATCAGGGAAGAAAAAATGAACAATAACATAAGATGACTAGGTTGAAAAAGTGTTTTATCTATTTTTATTAAGTGTTTATTATTGTAATTTTTGTTTTATATCATCAGTTTTAAATTAGGAAAATTTATCAATACACAGGAATGTGATTTCAAACAAATAAACTTACCATTTCAATCAAAGAAAAGAAACACTACAGTGAGATCAACAATTCACAAAATACTCTGCTAATGTTGAATTCATTCAACAAAATATAGAATTGTTAAAAACAAGCTTAGACGTTTAAAATGACAAGAGATTTACTCCAAATGGTTTTCAAACAATCGTTTAAGAGCGTTCACTTCAAAGAGATCTAGGAAGAACTAGTTGATTTTTATATATACCTTAGTGACTCATCTCAGTTATGGTGCTCGAACATTAAATAATATATAGTATCTTTAATAAGAACTAAAAATAATTATTTATTATCAAACCATAAATTATATTAATATAATCATCGGTCGTTAGAATTACTCTCATTCGCCTGTTTGGTCACCATGCCGCTGAAATGTTATTTAAAATTCTTTAACGTGCATATTCGACCAAAATAAATATTCATATAGCTTGTACGAACGTGGTCCAAGGTTGATGCACAAATTGTCTAATAAAAAAGTTTAAATACGTCAACCGCCAGAATTAGACAATAGTAACACGAAATACATAGCAAAAATGTGCAACGTTAACGGGTTTGTGGTTAATAACGGTGGTTGAAAGTTATATATTGTACATATATACATTTGTGTGTGTGTGTGTGTGTGTTTTTTTTTTTTTTTTTTTTTTTTTGTTTTTTTTTGTTTTTTTTAGGGCAGGGGAAAAATCTTTCATTAGACGAAGTGGGCTATGCCACAACAGTGCGAGATTCCTACTCACTAAAAAACCACCTCCCTTTTCACCTCAACCACCCTACGGAACCGCCCTCAGGCACTACTTCGTAGGGGGAGTGATGGCCTTATGCCTTCCTTCTTATTGGACTACATATTTAAGCCGCAGTCTGGCCTTTTCTCTGCCGTTCCAATATACGGAGCTTCTTGCCGATGAAAGCAGCGTATTCCGCTACATCCTAACGTTAGCTAGGATTAGGCTGACTAGCTTTTCTGGTTTCAGTGCTTCTCCGAGTTGTCTTTCTAATTCGGCCTTTTCTATGGAAAATCTTGGGCATTCGAAGTATACATGATGCGCTGTTTCGTCTACTGGGGCACATGTAGGGCATGAAGCCTCATTATCTAGCTTAAAGCGACATTGATATGCCCTGAAGGAACCATGCCCGGTGAGCAATTGTGTCAGATAATAATCAACCTCTCCATGATTCCGGTCTGACCATGTCTTGATGTTGGGTATTAGTCTGTGTGTCCACCTTCCTGATGTTGATCTATCCCAACGTCTTTGCCAGCTTTCCATTGTCGCGCTCTTCTCCTCTTTTGTAATCGTCTTCCAGTGAGCGTCTGGATCTCTTTTCCTTCGGTAGATCCTATTACGTTCCTCTGCCAAGAGATCAATTGGAGGCATGTCTGCTAAAACACACACTGCGTCATACGATACAGTACGGAAAGCTCGAACGACGCGTAAAGCACTTCGACGATAAACACTTTTGCAAGAGCGGGCGTATGGGTTTACCTCCATTGCGCTCGACCAAACGGGAGCTGCATACAGCAAGGTAGAGCTAGTAATTGTTGCCAGTAGTCTTCTTCGATTCTGACCTGGTCCACCGAACTTTGGCATTATCCGAGCCAGGGCCTCTGTTGCACGTGCTGCTTTAGAACTGGTTACTTTCAGATGTTCAGCAAACCGTAATCTTGCATCGATCTGTACGCCTAGGTATCTGATGGATGACTTTGAAGGGATGTCGATTTCTCCGACTGTCAGCGTTATGGTCTCTATGACTTTCCGGCTTGTAATTAATAGTGCCTCAGTTTTATGATCTGCAAGCTGGAGACCTACAGTCGAAAGCCACTGGCGAATGGTTGTGACAGCCTTATTCGCATCATAGATAATTTCCTCCAGGAGCTTTCCACAAACTACTATAGCTAAATCATCCGCAAAACCCACCATATTCGTTCCCTCTGGCATAGGAAGCCTTAGTACCCCGTTGTACATTACGTTCCACAGCAAAGGGCCTAAAACCGAACCCTGAGGAACGCCGCCTGTAATTCTATATGATTTCAAGCCGTCATCTGTGTCGTATCTCAGGAATCGTTCAGAGAAGTAGTTACAGATAATCCTCAAGAGGTATTGTGAGACTCCCATTTTTTTCAATCCGTCCATGATTGAATCCCACCTTGCTGAGTTGAAGGCATTCTTTACATCTAAGGTTATTATAGCACAATACCTTTTGCTCCCTCTCCTCCACCTCTTACCTGCAATGGCTTCTCGGCGGTTTTTATTACAAGGTCGATAGCATCAATAGTCGATCTGCCTTTTCGGAACCCATACTGATTCTCTGCCAGACCCCGGATACTTTCACTAGTTTCGCTTACTCTGTTATACACTATCCTCTCCAGAACTTTTCCTGCTGTGTCCAGGAGGCAAACTGGTCTGTAAGATGCAGGTTCTTCTGGTGGGCCCTTGAACTTTGGTAAAAGAACAAGATTTTGATTCTTCCAGAGAGAGGGAAAAATGCCTTCACGGAGACAACAATTATAGGCCTCGAGGAAAAGATCTGGCCTAGATTTAACAGCCTCTTTGAGAGCAACATTTGGGATATTGTCTGGGCCTGAAGCCTTAATGTTCTTGATTTTTTTGCAGGCTTCTTCTAGTTCTTCCTGTGTGATCTCAGGCACTTCCTCCTCAGATAGCTGATCCACACTTGTAACCATTTTCCTTTGCCTTGGAAAAAGATGTTTAATTATTTTCTCCAGCAGATCAGGAGAAGTGGGGGGTGACAAACTAGAACCTTTCAGTTTTGCCATCACCGTTTTGTAGGGTATTCCCCATGTATCCTGTTCCACCTCATCGCGTAACTTCTTCCAGCTATTTCGTTTACTTTCTTTAATAGCCTTTCCTAATGCCCTCCTAGCTTCCTTATGTTCTTGCTTCAGCTGTTCGTAAGAAGGGCGACCTCTCGCCCGCTGTGCTATTCTCCTCGTACGAATGCATGTTTTCCGAAGTGCAGCGATCTCCTCATTCCACCAAAATACTGGCAAGTGTGGTGTTCCTTTGGCACTCTTCGTCATTGATACATCACAAGCGTCTATGACAAAATCCATCAATTGTGAAGCCTTCCCCTCTGCAGATCCCACCAACTCGACTTCACTCTCCATCATTACATTAAATGAATCTCTATCGAATGATCGATGGTTCCACACAAGCTTACGTGGTTTTCTTGCCTTTTTCCCTAAGGGAATGTAGATGTCAACCTCAAAGAAGATAGCTTGATGGTCGCTGTGAGTATATTGTTCGCTCACGCGACAATTGCTGTTATCAGAGACCAAGTGTGCACTTGCGAACGTAACGTCAACAATAGAGGTTCTTCCGTTTCTAGAAAACGTCGGGGTTATGCCTCTATTAAGGAGCACTACATCAAGGGTAGCCAATGTGTCCAGTAGACATTCGCCTCGTCTGTTGGTCTCTCTGCTCCCCCATTCTGTAGCCCAAGCGTTGAAGTCTCCTGCTATGACTAGGGGATGGCGACCGCGCATGTCTTGCACCATTGTATCGATTAGACACTCGAATTCACCTTGTGAGGCACTCGGCGGTGCATATACACAACAGATGAAGATGCCTCCTACCTTGGCCCAGACAAACCCTTCGCTTAGGTTCCGCTGTACGTCTTGGATGAAAAGACCTTTTCTAACCCAGATTGCAGCTCGACCCGTCTTGTCAGGCATCCAGCTACAAGATCCCCCGCCATCCTTGTACTGTTCACACAGCATAGCAACGTCTATGTTCTTTTCTTTGACCGTTTTCCAGAAGAGGTCCTGAGCCACTCCACAGTGGTTGAGGTTGAACTGTAAGAATCTCATCTCCGTCGTTTGACCACTGAATCTATCGCTCGTTGATAGAATGGGCAGCCGAAGCTACCTGTTGCGTGCCCTTGGCTCCGTTCTTCATCACATAATAAGCACTGTGGTTCTGCAGTGCACCCCTTGGCTGAGTGACCCTCTCCACCGCATTTGAGGCATAAGTGGGCCCTTACAGAATCGTGCCATGTGTCCATACGCGAAACATCGGAAACATCTCTGGGGGGATATTTTTTCTCTAATGCGACTGACTACCCAACCAATTTTCATTTTCCCCTTAACTATTGCCTTCCTCGCCAGGTCCGTGGGCAGAACCACGACTGCCGTCTTTGTACCACCATAGGCGGTTCGAAGTGATTTCACTGCTGATAAATTAATATTATCCGCTCCCTCGATCTGGGTTTTAAGAGCCTCGTGCACTTCAGCCACTTCGGTGAGTTCGTCGAGGTCCCTTAGCTCAATAGATTTGGAATCTCGCTTGCTGATTATCTCAGCTTGGCCAGTATTTAAATCCGCCACTGCATTGCGGAGTTGATCCGTCTTTGTTTGTGCGTTCCGGTCCAGCTCCAGGAGGAGGCTCTCTGAGGCGCATTTACGGATTTTATTTACACATTCCCCCAACTTCTTAAGGGCGGGAGCATTTTTCATTGTACGCAGGATATCCGCGTACGATGCGCCTTCTTTTGCTGTGACGATTAACACGTCTGGACGTGGTGGCCTTGTCCTTGGCAGAGCATCATGGCGTTGTAAATTCCCCCGTGTTTTTCTCTTTTTATTTACCGCATGCCACTGATCATCCGGCGGATTTCTTGAGGCAGGCGTGCCAGTAGCGTGGGCAATTCGTGTGTGTGTGTGCTTGTACTTGTGTGCGTGCATGCGTGTTTGTGTGTTTGTGTTTGTGTTTGTGCTTGTGTTTGTGCATGCGTGCAAGTGTAAGGCATCTATTTGAATGTTTAATCGATTTCCTACAAAAACGGTTCCTAAATAATTTTTAATAGAATGATATCCGAAGGAGAAATTGGTGCTTAACATTTGAATGTAGACGTATCTCTAAATTTCTGTTATTTTCTAAAAAAAACAATCGAAATTGGTCCTGATTCAAATTTGTATATATATATATATATATATATATATATATATATATATATATATATATATAGACACATACACACACAGATACGCGCGCGCGCACAAATAGTTGTTGAATAAAGTTGTTGGTGTGTGTCCCTAGAACATGGGATTCAGTCGACAAATTTTCTTTGTACAATTTGGTACAAAATCCTTTTTTCTGATGTGAATGGTCGAGGCCGTAAACCAGCAGGAACATGGGCGTATACAAGGGGGGGCTGATGGGGCTGCAGCCCCCCCCCCCTCGAAATTTTCATTTGATGGTAAAAAGGTGTCATAAAACCCTTAAAAATAAATTAAATAACTTCACATAGTTCATGAAAAATAGTTTATTTTAGGTGTAATAGGGTTTTAGTTGCCTAAAACTATTCCAAGTTCAGGAGTTAAGGGAGTACTAGAAATAAAATATTTCATAAATAGGCGTGAAAAGTTTTGGGAACTTCGTATATTTTCCTTAATATCTGGAAAACGGTTCTGTATGTCTGTCTTAGTTTTTAATTTATTGTTGGTTTATTTATATTGCTAGTTTTTAGCGCGGTTCCTCCCTCCCCGATAGGGAGGAACCCCGCTTATAAGGTTGATACAATGAAACAATCCGGAAGTGCCGACTAGAAAATTTCGCGTTTCAGAACCCCTAGAGACCGAAAATAACGGTGGTTAAAATTTGTATATATATATATATATATATATATATATATTTGTCTGTTCGCGGATTTCTGGCCTCCCTAATGGTCCGATTTTGATGAAATTTGGTACAAAAATCTGTCGCCCGATTTGAAAGGTCAAGTTCGTTAACCAGCAAAATCCGCCCACTGGAAGATGGCGTTTGGGGCGAAATTCGCGCAAAAAAATCGTAACGCTTACGTTTTTGAGTTCATAAGCTTGTAAGTACTCGTTTTATAGGCTTCTTTGGCTAGGAAAACGAATGAAACCATTTTCAAGGCGATAGCTTTAACCGTTTTTGAGAAAATTGGAAAAATAGTTTTTGAATACCGTTTTTGGTTTGGGTACTTAGAATCATGGGATTCAGTTGAAACATTTTCTGCATGTTTTTTTATCATTAAAACTAATATGTTGAAATTTTGGTTACGTTTGGAGTTAAGGAAGGGTTAGAATAAAATATTTTATTAACAGACATAAAAAGTTTTGGTAACTTTGTATATTTTCCTTAATATCTCGAAAAAGGTTGAGAATCTTGGTAAACGAAAGAATACCATTAGAAAGCTTACTAAATGTTCTACAAAAAAGGTTCTGATGAAAGTTTTGATTAGGCGATGTCAATCGGAGAAATAAGTGCTTAAAACATTAAAGTAATTGATTTTGCTTATTCGAACTGTTCTTTTTGTCTGTTTTTATTCCTTGTTATTTTTTAATTGCTTATAGTTGGATAATGTATTTTACAATAAAACAGATTAGGCAAAATAAGAAAAACAATTCATCTTTAGAAATATAGCTTGCCAAGAGAAAAAGATTCGATGACGTCTTTTGAATATTTTCAATTGCTTTTATGCTGTTGTTTTTTTTTTTAATTTTTTAATTGATTTTATCTGTAGAATTATTACTATAGTAAAAGAACACAGGAATATGTGAAAATTTTTGATATTTTCCAATTCATTGAAACGCATGAAATGAAGTATCGGTAGAAGAGGTTTCTAGGGTCTTGCGGACCCGACCCCAGGTATAGCTATAAAACCCTTTGATCAAAGGCCGAGGAAAATATTATCTGTTTCTATTCTATGCTTTTCAAATGAGA
Source organism: Gonocerus acuteangulatus (assembly GCA_946811695.1). Classification (NCBI taxonomy): domain Eukaryota; kingdom Metazoa; phylum Arthropoda; class Insecta; order Hemiptera; family Coreidae; genus Gonocerus; species Gonocerus acuteangulatus. Next base: position 105,859,293 of record OX328132.1, read on the forward strand.
ATAGGGATATGAACAGGAACCGGGGTCTCCCGTGGTTTAATGGCTAGCGCCTTGGATTCATAAGCGGGAGATGGTGGGTTCGATTCCCAACCTCGGATGTCGGCGCTAATGACCTAGATGTAGATGAGCCGTAAAAAAAAAAAAAAAAAAAAAAAAAAAAAAAAAAAAAAAAAAAAAAAAAAAATTGAACTGGAACCGCGCTAAGATGACGCAGTTCCTGCGAGTCGGTCTTTTTGGTTTTCAGTAAAACATGATAAGTAAAAGAGGAGCTTGTTACGAATGGCTGAAGTCAACAAGAAGAAAGAGGAATTTCCGCTTAGCGTTGGGTACTACCAGTTTTCTGTGTATTGTGGTGCATAAATATCGCTTTTTTCGACGGCACAAAACTCGGGCGCGCACTTAAGATTTATTCTTCAAGTGTCTCCATTTGAGGGTAGTGTTTGGCATATCAGACTGTCAGTAGGCCCATGCAGCCTTTAACCAATGAAATGCGTACCTGCAAAGGGGGAAATCAGACGGCCGGAGCTTATCCCTTATAACTATTGTACCGTATGTTCACGATTCTGATACTTCTACAGTATTTGCCCCCCTTGGCCCTCGAGGCCTGTTATGGAACTGATTTATATACATATACAGGTTTAGTAGTTTAGGGAGTGTAATAAGTACACTCCAATGAACACAACTTCTTCAGATTAAAAGATTCTTATCTTCCTATATAATCTACTAATCCTCAAAAATGTTAAAATAAATCATTGAATTTAAAAGCTGATTTCATACAGTTTCCTTCGGTTATTAATTAAATGAATATATTTTTTTTTTTTACCTTTCTTCAAGATTATTAAGTTTAAGACTGATTGTTATTGCGCAATGTGCTACTATTTGCAACATCGTTCTACTACTTTTTTTTTTTTTTTTTTTTTTTTTTTTTTTTAAAGATTATTATAGCATTGCTTCAGTTTCAACTAGAAACTGTTCAACCAGAGCTAGTTTATTATTTTAAAAAAAATACATTATTCTGCTTATTCAGCCAACCATTTCCATAAAAAAAAAAAAAAAAAAAAAAAAATATCACTTTCCTACAAACTCCCGAGAGCCCATCCCCTTATTATGCAAGATAAATTGATAGTTGAATCATAGTTCCATTATTATAATTTTAAAGTTATTTGCCATATCCAATCAGTGCTGATGTTAGTGAGAATCATAACTAATATGTTTTTGTGAAATGACACGATTGTATTCATTAGTAGCGAAATTAAGATGATCAGAGCCCTTTGAATTTTATGTTAGTCTACCAGTTAGTACGTCAATTGTAACGAACTAAGAAAGGTGAAGTTGAATCAATTAAAAGAAATATGCGAGTTACTCATCTTTATTCTCTTAAGATTCACCATTATATATGCTGTTTCAATTAATATAGTCAATTTTGTATACATTTTATTTGGGCTCGTTATCATTTATCATGTCTTTATTTCTTGAAAAACCATTTTTAATTTAAATGTTGAATTTTAGCAAGCATTTGAACGAATTTCGCTCCAAAAGCCATTCTCAGCTGGTTAACGAACTTGACCTTTCAAATTAGACGAAAGATTATTATACCACATTTCATTAAAATCGGACTAGACAGACACCCAAACACACACACACGTATATATATGTATATATATATATATATATACAATTTTGAGCCATCTCTTATTTTCGAGATATATGGATTCTGAAATGTAAAATGTTCTAGCCGGCACTTCCGGAGAAGCCGGTTTCCTCCCTCTGTAGGGAGGGAGAAACCGCGCTAAACGGAGGATATATCAATCATATCAACAATCTTAATTGTATTAATTCCAAACTTCGTTTGTTAAAATATTTGAATATTATTTGGGGTTTCTTTCGTCTCCTTTTAGCGCGGTTTCTCCCTCCCTACATAGGGAGGAAACCGGCTTATGAGGTTGGTTTCATGACCCAATCCGGAATTGCCGACTTGAACATTTTACCTTTCCATATATCCTGAAAGTAAGAGATCGCTCAAATTTGTGTGTGTGTGTGTGTGTGTGTCTATATATATATATATATATATATATATATATATATATATATATATATATATGTATGTATGTATATACATCAAAAAAAGTTTTGCATCACCTGAATATTTAAATTTTGCATGATTATTTAGGGGTAATGTTTTTAGGGGTTAAAAGTATAACTAATACTGACAAAAGTCACTGTAATTAAAAAGTAGAAAACGCTCCTGTAATATTACAAAAATTAATAAAATCCTAGAAATACATAAAATAAGAAAATAACGCTTGTTTAAATTACTTTAAGGAAGTTTAATGCTTTTAGTAGTCTGAATTTCCACTCTTGGCTCTCACTAGAGCTTGGACTCGCCCTGCGGTTCGTAGAATGATGAGGTCAATGTCCTCTTGTGGAGGGTTCCACTACTCTTCGATTGCTGCTTCCCTGAGTTCCTGAAGAGTGGCAGGGACATTCTGACGACGCTGTACCGCTCGGTGAAGCATGTCCAAGTTATGTTCTATGGGGTTCATGTCGGATGTGAACGGAGTCTAATCTTTCGATATGGGCATCCCTTAGGTAGTCCATCACTATCCTCGCACGACGAGCCCGAGCATTATCGTCCACCAACATGATGTTGTCCTCATAAGGAGATAGCTTTCCTTCCCTTGGTAAAAGGAGGGTGATCAAGGGGAATAGGGAGGCTGATAAAAAGGTAAAAGTCCGTCATCTTTTAATTAGCACGGTTCCGTTCATATCCCTAGTACCACTAGTAAAGGAATAGAATCATTTATTGGTAGGTTTTGATCATTCGTGAAAAATATAAAAGAAAATCTCAAAGAGAAGTAATATAAGATTTTAAACACCACAACAGAAAACTGATTATATCATAAACGGAAATTACTCCATTCTCCTTCTCATCGTTCACTCTTGGAAACATTATAACAATGATTCTCATTTTCTTACCTTGTTTCACTGACTCACGGAAACTGCGTCTTCTTAGCGCAGCTCCCATCATATGTCTAGTGCTATTAGTTATGGAACAGTAGCAGTTATTGGCGGGTTTGATTTTTCGTGAAAAAAATTATAATAAAATCTCGAAGAGAAAATAGAGTCAAGCCGCCACAACAGGAAACTGACACTATCATAGCGACATCCATCACCTTCTCAACGTTCGCTCATGGAAACAAAATAACAGGTTCAAATTTTCTTAACTTGCTTTAGTAAAATACTCATTTTACTGTTAATTACAATTAAATTAAGCTACAACAAATTAAAATTAAGTAAAAAGGGCACAAAAACCCGTTCAAAAGAGGAAAACTAACAATTTCGAAGTTTCAAGCCCTTATTTTTCCAATTGACATCGTCCCTTCGAAATTACATCAGAGCTCTTTATCTAGAGAATTTAGAAAGCTTTCGAATGATTTTTTCCCAATTACCACCATTTTCCAGCGGTTTTTGAGATGTTTTAGAAAATATTCGAAAATCCCAAAACTTTTCATGCCCAATAAATGAAATATTTTATTTCTAGTACTTCCTTAACTTCAAACGGAACCAAAATTTAACTATCTTAAATTAAATGGATTTCAAATGTCTGGAGCAAGTTTCAACTGAATCGATCGTTTCCGGATATACGAAACTGAAAATTAGTTTGGAAAAATATTTTTATCAATTTTTCTCGATAAAAATTGCCACTTTCATACATATAAATCTTCACAAAATAGCGAGGCATTTATTGCAATCAATTTAAAACTGTATCTCAATGTGAATTATAAATATAGTTATAACAAAAAAAGAATCTTTAAGTTTATTTATTTTCAAGAATATTAATGTCTTATTCGCGCCTTTCTGTATTCAACGTTTTTTTTTTGTTTAAATTTTATAACAATATATATGTATATATATATATATATATATATATATATATATATATATATATTCTATTCCACATATTTTTTTACTATTAATTACTTATATTTATTTTTTTGGATATAAAATCCTCTCCTTAATACTTATGCTACCTCCTCAGGGGCCATTAAATCCCCATGAGTGGTTAGATCACAATATGAGTGGCAAGCTAACCACACATGGGGATTTAATGGCCCCTGAGGAGGTGGCATAAAGGCCATGAAACATGTAGGGCATGCCAACAATAAAGTAGCACATATGAAAAAGGAGTACTATTCTTTGGACCTGCGCCATATATATCCAAATATATATATGTGCGTATATATATATATATATATATATATATATATATATGTGTGTGTGTGTGTGTGTGTGTGTATATAAATATATATTTATATATGCATATATAAATTTGAACCACCATTATTTTCCGAGTTTTATGAGTTCTGAAATTTTGTAGTCGGCACTTCCAGGTTGCATCATGCGGTCAAGCTCATAAGCAGGTAACCTCCCTATGGTGGGAGGGTGGAACCGAACTAAAAAGGACTTTAGATTAAACGATTCTTATCTTTCTAAAACCTTGCCTTCCTATTTAACCTAGGAATCCTCAAAAATGTTGAAATAAATAATAGAGTTTCAACAGCTGATTTTATACTTACACTATTTGTATTCGTCTGACAGTTTGCAAGTTAATCATATCAAAGCCTGAAAATTAATGATTTTATACGATGATGAAGCGTCAACAATAATAAGTAAGTAGGGTGAACTTAAATCAATAAAAACAATTCTTCAAGTTACACATATTTATTTCTCTAGTATTTTCCAGTAGACGCCGGTTCTGGAGGTAAAACTACTCTACGTTTAAAGGCTACCTGCTGAAAGGAACTGCTACAAGGACTACTTCATAATTAGCCAATTGATTTAATTGTTTTGTTTTAGTCTATAGAAAATATTATCTTTAATCTATTAAATTAAAAAGAAATACTTCACTTTTTAATGGGAAAATGAATGCACACCTGTGAGGCCTAGTCCTCCATCTTCTCATCACCCTGATGAAGGCTTGGATTTCAATCGGAAATGTCGGCAAAAAATAATTAGCCCGATATATTAAAATACCATGACCAAACCCTGACTAAATCTACCTTCACATTGTCAACAGTCACGACCTCGATATAATAATGATTTGAATTTTCTGTGTTTTTATTTACAAATTTTTCTTATATTTGTATATTATGGATCTTTCCATTTATTTTAGGTTTTATTTGATATTAATTACTTAACATTAATTTTATGATTAGTGAGAGCAGTTTTATTATCATTTCCATCCACATTATTGACAATTTTAGTCTCTTCAGTGATGATGATTCACCAGTATATAAGTTGTTTAAATTAGTATTGTCATTTTTGTATATATTATATTTGTGAAACTAGAAGAGCAATAAAGATATGCAACTTGTAGATTTGTTTTTATCGATTTACCCCCAGATTACCAGTTTTCACCATTATTGAGACAGTTTCATTCAAAATTGAAATGAAATCATTGAAAATTCATTTATGAGTGAGTCCTCAATAGTTACATTCCTTCGAATGTGTTAATCTCCCATCAGGACGAAATTCTGTAAAATACAGAATCGATCTATTTTAGTACAACATGAAAAATTAATAAGAGCCAGCGGAATAGTCATACATGGTGTGGGGTTTTACCTGAAACCGAATATTTAAATACACATCTGGCAAATGCTGTTTTTATTTTCTTACAACAAAACTACTTCTATATAATTTTATACCAATGGAAGAGATGTGTTCGTAAGACCAGGAAAATCGAACCAGCATAGGTGAAAGGTTAATGTATTTATGTAACTTAGATACACATTTTAATGCTGATTTTTTTTTAAATTAGTAGTGAACACATATATTCTAAGGAAATAAAATTAAATGTAATTTTTTTTTACAACCATTGACTTGCTCTGGAATGTTCTTAGTTTACACAGATCCAGCGGGATTTTTTTATTACTTTTCACTTCAATAGTGTTTTCCAGCCCTGATGTTGCTGGTATTTCTTAAATAAGAAATTTCTAATTATTTAACACAGTATATGTTGAATAATGTGTTTGATGGGTGAAGGAGATTCCTCAGGAGAAAATAATAAATTGACACATCATGTGTTTTGTATTTGCAGGTTATTTGTCTTAAATTAATATAGAAATTAAGCTGTATGAAAGCAACTAAATAACAAGCTTTATCGTGCTTAAGAACAGCATTTTGTTAGTAGGTTATTTCTTTAGCAAAATGTAGGACATATTCTAACCTGTTTGGTAAATGCAAATAGATCTTGTAAGTTTTATATTATGGGATGAAATTTATTTTTGTTAGCGTACTAACTTGGCATGTAATTATTAATAGATTACATACGAGCACACACAAATGTAATTATGGAAAAATATTATTTTCTTTATTGCTAAAAGCTACAGTTGGTGAAAATTTGTATGCACATAATTGTTTTTTTAAGCAGATATACTTTGATTTAATATTTAATAATGTTTTTGAACTGTACTTTCAGGTGCTGGAATCTCTTCAATTTAAACACTGTGATTATGAAATCTGCTAACAAAATTTCCCTGGAAGTTCATGGTGGTGGGCGATCTCAGTATGATTAGTTTTTTTCATATGACATTTTATGAATTATGAGTTATGTTCATAAAAAAATTGCTGTTGGTATTTTCTGATATCTAAAATTAAAATATTTTTAAAAATAAAAATTAAAAAAAGGAAAATACAAATTGTAACAAAAAACTACAAATGTTGTCAAATATTTATCGTTAAATAAAACAATACTAATCGCTTAGATCGTATACACATTTTCAGGTATAATATACAATAATTTAAATCTATTCAATAGTTTTTGTGCATTTACGGCACTTAGGTAAAGAACACTTTTATTTTTTTGAGTTTGTTTGATATTAGGATAAAAATGCCTAATAAAAGAAACAACTAAACTCTAAATATTCATAGGGTAACTTTGTATTATTTCATTTTTTATTTATTAATATTTGTTTTTAATTACATAAAATAAATCATGTTATAAAGAATGCTGTTCTAGTCATGTTTCTTAACTACAATGATGTGTGTAACCCACATTTTATTAAATTTTTCTCAAAGAAACCTATTCACATAGCTATATTTTATACATTTATGGTATTAAATTAAATAATTAATTTAAATATTAAACTTAATTCTAAGAATAAATAAATTAATAAAAATTCCAGAATCTAGTACGGGATGCTCATATATTTTTTAATTTTAAGACTAGAATATATGGTGAATGTCAAGCTTTTAGGTTTTTTGTTGATTTTGGAGGTTTTCATCCTAAAAACTCGACCATGCGCGAGAATTTTTCCTCCTCTTCTCCGAGGAGCAGGACCTCCAGGCATCCTTTGAAATATTTACTTCCAAAACAATTGGACCTGTAATCAAATTTCAATCCAAATTAAAATAATGTTGACTACTGCATAATTCCTAAAACTTTGCATAAAAAAAAAAATAAATGTTAATAATATCTATAATCAGGTAGGGCTTAAGTGGACTTATATTTTATTTTATAAAATAAATAGAAGTTCAAACAATGAAATAAGATCATGTTACTTGGATTAATAATGATAAAGTTGAGCTTCCGGAAACCTTATAGTTAAATATAAACTTCAGCGGTTTATAATATACTTGATTTCATATTCATAATTATGAAGAACGTTCACCATTTAGCATATAAATTGATTATTATGAGATGGACAAAAACGAAGAGAGAGCAATAAAAATACTTATACAGACAGTAATGTTAGTAAAAAAAAATAATAATAATTTTTTCGACATTTCACTGTACTTATTGCTATATGTGTATTGGTATAAATAAAACCACTATTACTAGTACTTTCACATTTATAATACATAAATCATCGTTTATATAAAAATATATGAAATTTGTATAAATCATTTCTTTGTATCCGTAGTTTGATTCCTTTAATATTCATTGTTTTATATTGTTTTTCTTCAAAAAACAAAATGCAGAATAAAACCCAAAACGACAATAAAATGTAAAGTCACCCATATATTTATTAGTTCTGTTTGTTTCTGTCTCAAAAATCAAAATGCAGAATCATCAAAAATAATATTTATGAAAAAAAACTAACTTGAAAGTGAAAATAACAAACAGGTTTCTTTAATATTAAAAAAAAAAAGTCAATAAACAAGAAACCAGAAAAAAATAATAAAATATATTTTCTTTATGTTATTCCAACGTCGAGGCATCCACATAAAGTAAAATAGCACAAAACTCAAATAAAAAGAACTAGATGATGAAATTAATTTTGTTTTAAAAGAATAAAAATAAATAACAAACAAGAAATAAAGGAAAAAAAAGAAAGACGAAAAAAAAACAAAACAAAAGCAAACCAAAGTACCTAAACCTCAGGTCCAGACCCATGCAATTGTTTTATCCATGTTTGTATGTTTTCCATTTCGTCTTGTAACAGGAGAACATCTAAACATCCTTTGAAGTAGTCCGTTGTGAAACAGTTCTTCCTAAAAATAATAACATATCTTTGATAACACAAATACATTTATTCTGCATTTTCCCGACACCAAATCTCTCTTTGTATACAAAACTGCATACTAAAATGGTCCCTCAAGAATGCATAAGTGATAAGATGTTTATTTTTTTAAAATCATCCTCAGCTTACAATATAAGAGAAATCTTTGAAAATCGTTGACAGCTTTTAAATGTTTTTATTTATTAGCCCGGGAAGTCTGTAGACACTAAACATTTTTTTCAGAGTTTCTAATATCGAAATAAATAAGGATGAGTGCTTTAGTTATAAAAAATCAACAACAAACAAATTGGTCCGAAAGTGATCAGTTTCTAAAGTAGAGCCAACTAAGCTTGTATGAAACATTAATAGAGAATTAGAACATATATTACATTCCAAGGAATAAATTAGTAATGTTATTGTATGACTAAAAGTGAGTTTCTAAATTTCACTAAGGATTGCCCATAATGTTTAAGGGAAACTGAAGGATATTAATTAATTTATTTCTAATTTGGACACTTTTATTTTTTTTAAATACATTTTAAGCTAAAGTGGAAGATTTAATTGTTATTTCTTTTAACTAGATTTATTTTCCCTTAAAGTAGTTTTGAAGACAAGTTCTAGTGATATAGTGAACTTGTAAATAAATGCTAGAAGATTAACGAGAATTTTCTGACGTAATCACCTATTCACTAAATGAAAAAGAAATTTTTTAGCATTACATATCAATTGTTAATATGAAAAATAAAACTTTTTTGAAAAAAATAATTTGTTTTTTCTTTAATGTAAACATATTTTTTTGAAAAAATCCAAAAGGGCACACCCTCGAGATACGTGTGAAACGGATGGTAGGGAAGTCCATTAACACTGAAGGCCTAAAACAGACTGTATCGTCACGGTATAGCTTCAAGAGGAATAAATAAAATACAACATTGCCCCCTCTCACCTTTATATGCACTTTATCGTCTAACGCCCAAAGCGTTCTTGGATTCCTTTCTTGTTCATTTCAAAAATATACAATAAACCAAAAATATAAGTAGCTTATTTAAATATACCTGCATAGACTATGAAGCTGTGGTTCTCTGAACAAATTGTAGCAGTCTTCGCATATACGGTCTAATCGAGCAAATATACTTTTGTCGTAGACTCCTTTGCACTGAAGGTCGAAGAATGACCTTTTGTTGAGAGGGTGGCCCATGATTGAGCGAGAAGTGGGCACTGCGACAAGACACGATAGAAGGGTTGAGGCAACCACAAGACCAGCCAATGCCCTGCGCTCTTGATGCATCTGAAACAACAAACTTACTAAATATGTACATAGACAAAATCTTAAAACTCATACAAAATCGTTAAAAAAAACATGCAATTGATTTGTAATTTATTTGAGTTGTTGCACAAAAGTATCATGAAATTAAATTGCGGTGAAACGCTTATGCAATTTTACATACAACTTGTTGGTGGCAGAAGTAAATTAAAAAAAAATATATATTTTTTTTGTTTAGAGCATCGGCTTCTGAGGAGGTTAGCGCCAGGATATCTACTGGTCGGCGGACTTTCCTGATTCGCAAACAATCCGGCACCTAAGCAATAATTTCCATTGTGAGGCTCCGACGATAGCATATTATTGTTGTTTTATTCTTGACATTTTATACATAATAACTTAGCTAAATATCTATCCACCTAAACATCCATGGTGAAGCAGGACATTTTTTCAACGATGGAAAAACCTGTTACATTGATAGAAAAAGCTACTGCAGGTGAGCCTCAAACCCGAATTAATTTAAGCGGTTATCGCCCTATAAGGACTCTGTAAATATCTAATGCTATTTTTTTTTTTTTTTTTTTTTTTTTTTTTTTTTTTTTTTTTTTTTTTTTTTTTACGGCGCATTAACAAATCTTGGATATTAGCGTCGACATTCAGGGTGCAGCGAGCCCTGAGATGAGAACATTTCTGGCGCCGGTGTGGATCAAACCCACCATCTCCCGCTTATGAATCTAGCGCGCTAGCCACTACACTACGGGAGACCCCTTCTAATGCTATTTTTTTTTTTTTTTTGTGTGTTTATTTTGGTAGCACCATCTAATGCTATTAAATTAATTATTCTTTAATCTGGTAAAATTTATAAATAATTTATCAGATATTTCTCTTCAGACAGATATTAAAAGAATATGCGGAATGCACTTATGATTTCAATTTCTGCTAAATAGTCTAATAAGAGAAAACCAAAAGCAAGTGCAAGTTGATTTTATTTTTCCTGCACTTCAGTCGGATAAATGCTCATTGGATTACAACGATTTGTAAACAGTTCTACTAAATAACAGCAAGTAATGCTTAGAAACATCTATAGTAAATATTATATCTTCTTTCTCGAAACGGAACTCCTCAGGATGGATTGGCAAGGACTCCAAAATCGGACAGCAACATACTGAAGTTTACTTCAAGAAATGTCATTTGCAAGCAGCAAACGAAAAGAATAAATAGGATGGTAAAAAAATGCTTTATAAAAAAAAGAATTTGCTCTTAAAATGCAATAATTTTTGATTTCTTGAGTTAGCTTGAATAATTCATACAAATCGCTTCATTAAATTGCTCAGTAAAATATACTGTATACTATCATCGATGATGTGTGGGAACAGTTTTAAATGTATCAAAAATTCGATTTTTCAACTAAAGTCCCGATTTATTTCAAAATTATTTTTTTTTTTATCTTTATCACTAGAAATTATGAAAAAAGATTAAAAGAAAAAAAAGAACTTTTCGGTGCATTAAACTTTAATGTCGATTTTCTCAAAACTATGTTTTTCAAATCGGGCGATACGCTAGCGCTTTCAATTTTGACCGCATATGCTTCAAATTTTAACTGCAGATTCCTAATGATATTTTCTAGAAAATCACGCAGGGATTTTTCCATCCATTGAATTATTATGATTTCATGCCCGATTTGAGACGGTCATAAAAGTTTTTAATAGAAAACGAAGAATTGTTCACAATTTTCGAAAAAAAAAAATATATTTCTTAATAATCCTACGTAGGTACTTTAATTTTTTTTTATTTTTAATTATAGGTGCTTCTACTGCCAAGGTCATTCGCACCAAGGTACTTTAATATATTTAACCTTCTTTCAAAATAATTTTAGCCTTTTGTTCTAGATGAAAAATTGCCGCCTCCAAACTGTCACACATGAAAAAATGTGATTTTCACTCGTCATTTTGATTTCGAAGAATTACACCTTTTTTTGGTTACTTTAACATCCAATATAAAACTTATGATACGAAGAATTAAAAAAATATTGATTTATGTTTTATCCATTAATTGGAGAAAATTACTTTGAATTTGACCATACAAGGTAGTATTACCCCTTAAGAGAACAGATAAGCGAAGTTAATAGTTTAACCATATCTCACAAACAGATCAAGATAGACGTAGCTTGCTCAACAATTCGTATTGGACGATTTCATTAGAAGGATGAGGCAGGATTCAGTAATAAATGAACAAAGTGCTAGTAGCCATAGTAGTAACCTTTGTAAAGTCAAACCATCTTCTCTGCCCAATCACGTGCAGGAGGTGTGACTACCATGTGATAAGAAACATTTTCTAATGAAGATTTGATTTTGAGTTTTTCAGAGAAGGAATATGCCTGCCTTACTTCATTTTAGATGTGCTTCTGCCATATCCTGCTGCAAGGTACTATTTTCAGTTAGCATATCCGTTTCTAAATATCTCCAACATTATAGTCTTCGAGTTTTGAGCGTGTCATAATATTGTTTACCAACGTTTCGTTAGGCACGCTGCTAGCAGTTTCAGGGTTAAGTCTGACAAACCCTGAAGAAGCTAGCAGCATGACTAGCGAAACGTTGGTAAAGAGTATGATGACACGGTCAAAACTCGAAGACCATGATGTTGGTGATATTTAGAAATGTATATGCTAACTGAAAATAGTACCTTGCAGCAGGATATGGCAGAAGCACATCTAAAATGAAGTAAGGCAGGCTTATTCCTTCTCTGAAAAACTCAAAATCGAATCTTCATTAGAAAATGCTTCTTATCACATGGTAGTCACACCTCCTACACGTGATTAGGCAGAGAAGATGGTTTGACTTTACTGGTAATGACTTGGACCGTGGAAGACTACAAGTTAACATGTCTGAATAAATTAATCCTAAGGCTCCCAATTATGATTATCCTAGTATTTTTATAGCATTCAATTTTTAAAATCACATTTAAAATTCTTATACTTTTCCAAAGGTTATTATACCAAACCAGGGACCGAAAATAACTATTAATTTTTATTTCAAATGAGTTTCAATTAACCTTTAATTTTTATTTTTTGAAAATAAAAATAAAAATTTCATCGTAATTTATATATTTTATTATTTTTTAAAAAAAATTGTCTAATAATTTTTATTTCAAAAAAATAAAAATAAAAATTATTTGAATAATGTTATTTAAAATTTTTTTTTATAAAAATTTTTAATAGCAATTATTTAGTATTTTAACTTTAAACATTATTTTAAATAAAAAAAAAAAAAACAATATTAGTGCCATAATGAATAGATTTATTGATTTTAAGAGCTCGCACACATAGCGACTAATAATGAATAGAAACAAAAACAAAAAAAAAAAGTAATGCACAAAAACAAATTCTAGAATATACAATATATACTCATACAAATCAATTGGATTTAGACGAACTTTGATTCACTGACATAAACAAATAACTTCTAATAAACAAAAGGTTCCAAATCAGGTATTTATTTATTTATTCCGAGGATAAGAGATATTCAATAAATGAGTTTCACTTAACCTTTAATTTTTATTATTGGGAAATAAAAATAAAAATTCCATCGTAATTGATATATTTTATTATTTTTTTAAAAAAAAATTCTTATAATTTTTATTTTAAAAACTTATAAATAAAAATTATTTCATAACAGTTATTCATTAATTTTAAAAATATAAATTATGAAGTAATTTTTTTGTCATAATTTTTAGGAAACATTTAATTTTTATGCCGGTCCCTGTACCAAACAAAACTATCAAATGTTAATATTAATGAACGTTATTGAAATAATTAGTTGAAATAGTAGTAGTTATAAATTTTCGGCAAAAAACATACATTTTCGGCGTTTAGCGCTCATAACGTTGGTCGTTTACGAGCAAGATTCACCAGCCTCATTAGCAATTTTTATCCCTAAATACAAACATTGTTTGAAATAGTTTCATACAAATTGTATTGTTGATTACTTACCCGTCACCACTTTCATCGTCCTCACATTGTTATTATCATGACAGGCTCTACTACCCGGTTCGGGATTCTTGGCCACATCAAGTGATGTCATTCTGTCACATGGAACTCAATTTTCTAATGTTTAAAACAGTAAAGGCACCACATTGTACTCAGCAAGGGCGTATATAAGGGGGGGGGGCTGAGGGGGCTGCAGCCCCCCCGAAACTTTGATTTGATCGGTAAAAATTTTATAAAACCCTTAAAAATAAATTAAATAAGATCATTTAGTTCATAAAACATATTCTATTTTGGGTGTAATAGCGTTTAAGTTGGCTAAAACTCTTCCAAGATCTAAATTGTTAGTATTCCATACACCGGAAATGGTCTCAGCCCCCCCCCCCGAAATTTTCCCAGCCCCCTCCGAAATTATTTTCTATATACGCCCATGGTACTCAGTTCATCCATCTCGGTTGGGATATCCTTCTTCCCTGAATCCATTCACAAACAATAACAGGCGCATTTGATATTGTGTTTACTTATGCGATGTGTATTATCTGGTTCGGCGTATAGTTGGCGTCCTCATAAGAATTACACCTAGGCGCTTCCCAATTTACTCATAGGATAAGTACTTCACGAAAACACCAAGAGATTCTTGTTCGAATGTTAAAAATCTGGATTGAAAATAAATAAAACCACTAGTCATTAGAATACAAAATAAGTTTTGATATATTCTTTTTGTAGATAAAAAGAGGTTAGTACTGGTCAGTGTTGGGCAAAAATCATTCAGAATAATAAATAATGAATAAATCTGTTATTCCATTCTAAATAATGAATAATTTTTCATTCATTATTCAGTCAATTCAATGAATAACGTAACTTTTTATTTTTATTCGTTATTGAATAACAATGATTTATTGAACGACAATTTTTTTTACATAAAACTTATTTATTCGAGTGAAACAATTTTTTGAATGAAATTGATTTATTTAACTGAAACTTTTCGTCGTGCAAGTGATTTATTTTGACAATCTTTTCTAATAAAAATGACTAATTTCATTATACAATTTCTCACTTTTAATTAAAATTATTAATTTAAGTGATCTGGTGTTGTTCCATGAGCCACATTATTTTAAATGTATAAAAATAATGAATGAAGAATGAAAAATAATTAATTATTCATTAAACACAAAAAAAAATCAGCCAATGAATAACTGAATAAATGTATACATTCTTATTCAATAAAAAATTATTGAATAATGAGCAAACCCTGTTATTCATAGAATAAAAAATAAATCAATGGATGAATAACTTATTCAATGAATAAAATCTTATTCATTAAAAATTTATTTGAATGATTATTGAATAAAAAAAATGATTGAATAATGCCCTACTCTGGTACTGGTTAGATTTTACACTGAGTTGTGAGGGAGAGTCGCCAAGCTTAATTCCCCTAAGGCACGCCCAACCGACAAGATAGAGGAAGTTGATGGAAATAAGGTCAATGAAAAGAAATCTCTTCATATCACTTTCACCTAATCACTTTACAACAAGAACCAGTTTCCTGAATTTCTTAAAACCTTTACGTACTTACAATACAGCAAATAATGTGAGCCATTTGAAAGTAGGATTTCAGATAACGAGAGAATATCGCCACAAACTCCTGTGCAATATAGTGTTATTTACCATTTCATAATAATTAATCACCCGAAGAAGCAGTGTTCTGGGGATCGGATTCTTCTTGCTAATGTACATGTCCTTTTGTTTCAAACATAGTTTTGTTTTGCTAAATTTTATCAAAATCAAACTCAAATTGTTTATATATATATGAACAAATTTGAGCGACCGGCTTTTTCATGACCCATGGGTTATGAAATGTTGACATTTACATCCAGATTGTAACATATGGATCACACGTCATAAGCAGTTTTTTTTTCCTGTAGGGACTATCAGTATTCAATATAGTTAAAAATTGTAATTAATTTGAGATTACCTAAGATAAACTTTATCCTTTACATTTTTTTTCAGTCCTTACAAAATATTTTCAGCCATTTATTCCATTAAGTTGATTTAAAAAAAAAATGAATGAGAATCTGAGCTAAATTGAAATTAATCTAAACATATTATTTTCATAAACAGACAATTTTTTATTTGTTTTCTTTTACATATAATTATTTTACTGTCTTTAAATCCACTAAAATAAATTTCTCACATGCATACACAAAAAAAAAAAAAAAAAAAATGGTATGGTACATCTACCCAAATTAACACTTAGTGCACCATTTCTATACTTGCTGATAGTATGTAAATAGTTCTAATCAATTATAAAACATTCAAATGAATACTAGCATTTATTTTAATATAAATTTACTTTAATTGAAAATAAATGAATTAGGTATTTCTATTAACCTAAAAGATAAAACAACTCAATTTATTTGATATAGTAATTTAAAATGTTTAATGAAAAAGTAAGTTAAAATCTGAAATAAATGCACTCTTTTTTAAATAAATATTAATATATAAAAGATGTGCTTTTTTTTTATGTGCTTAGGAATAGAGTTCCTTATTCTAAGCACATTGTTTGATCACCTAATAAAGTTCTCTTTTAGTCAAATTACTAGATTTAAAAACTCTGATAGTCTAAAAATTCATCATATGATATTCAAAAATGGGAAGTAATAGGACTTCTGTTTGGAGCTCGAGGAACAATTTCGCAATACATCTGGGATTTTGCGAAGAGATTCAAACTCAAAGAGGAGGTCTTATTTCGGATCAGCAAAACTATCCTGAAAGACACCATTAGTATGGTGGATTACCACCTTTACGACTGAAACATAAGAAAGTGGAACTACATAAGAACTAGTGGGAATAACATATGTTAATTACATGGGGGTATATAAGTGGGGGGGGGGGCTGATGGGGCTGCTGCCCCCCCCGAAATTTTGATTTCATGGTAAAAATTTATATACGCCCATGGTTAATTAAATAAAATATATAGACCACTGAGGCGGTTAGCGAGCATTCTCCTAAGCCCACCAATGATTCCCTAAAAAAAAAAAAAAAAGATCAAATATTTTTTTTTTTTTATAAATAGCCGATTGTTGGTTCTAATGCTGTTGCCCAATATGGTCAGCTACCACTCAGATTGGTCTACTACTACAATGAAATGCAGGGAATATAAAGTTTTGCGTATATATATATATATATATATATATATATATATATATATATATATATATATATATGTGTGTGTGTGTGTGTGTGTATGTTTGTGTGAAGAAAATAATGACCAAAATTTAAACAATTTTTCTTATGTAAGCAGAAGGCCAATGAGTAAAATCAAATTATCATAAACGTCAATTTATTAAAATTAGCCCTACATGATTCGCATCCTTGGATGCCTCTATAGGAGCCTAAAAACTAGATAAAGCCAAATGGGATAAAGCCATTCCGCTAGTATGTCCATGTCATTATCCGTTCATCATTACACGTAATGAAGTCGCCATATTAGCGGAAGGTTCAGCTTCGTCCCATTTGGCTGTATATAGTTTTTAGGCTCCAGAAGAGGCATCAAAGGATGCGAAACTTGTAGATAAATTTTATAAATAAATTGACATTTATGTTAGTTTGATTTTATTCATTGATCTTCTCCCTAAACAAGAATATATATATATGTATATCATATATACATATACATATTCTTATATATATGTATATATCATATATATATTCTTATATATATTTATATATAAAAATTATTGAAATCCTCAACGCTCCTTTCTACGTTTCAAACCTAACCATCCATCGAGACACTGAAATACCCTTTGTCTATGATTTAGCCAAATCCCGTTTCCTGAGCTTTCTCTCTAAACTCCCAGCCCACCCCAATCCTCTTGGCAGATCCCTCTCTTCCAATGTCATCCCAGATAATCCTCCTCGACGCCTTCGCCGCCATTGGCCACGAGACAACTTACAACTGGTTAATTAGCCTGTCTCATAAAATAATGCAAATAGTGTAAATATTGTAAATAATGTATATAGTTTAAAAAAAAGAGACAAAGATTTAATAAAAATAAGAAATACCATAACTTTCATTGGGAGTGGCAGTAATGTCTGCCTTCTCCCCTCATCTTATTCACTGTGTTTTATGTATAGTTTGACCATATTTACTTATTGTACATAACTGTACAGATAGTAAATTTTCAATAAAGATCAATTTAATAATAAAAAAATATATATGTATATATATATATGTATATGTATATATATATATATATATATATATATATATATATATATATAGATATAAACATTGCATTTATGGCATTCTGTTTTATATGTTTTATCACAATTGTCCTCCAATATTGATTGAGTTAATTGAATTTAATTATTCACACTATTTATCAACCATTATAATGGTTGAGGAAAATCTCTCCTGCTGGTGGTACTCGAACCCATATCACCCGCATGAGAATTCAAGGCGTTAGCCACAAGACCTAGGGGAGACCCTCGTTGAATAATTATAATTAACTAGGGAAATGTCGATCTTGAATAAATATAAGGATCTCATTACAACAATGGTCAATACAAAAATAAAAACCTTATAGGTTGAGTCTGACCTAATAAGGAATGCAAGTTGTAATTTTTCCGCTGATTCATTTTTCCTCAGGTGTACAATTATGAATGCTTTCGATTTTTTTTTGTTGCGTGCATCAGTGACAAAAGTTGATTATCCAAAATGGCTAATCTCAAGGTAGTTAAGAATAGTTGTAGATCCGGGTAAATAAAGGCTATAAAACGGTTGTTGATTTGTAAGAGAAGTAGTTATTTAATGACGTGCTCGTAAATACCTTTATATATCTATTGAAAAAATAGCCCGTGAAGAGCATTTTAATCTCATTCACTCAATTAATCACTCAATATCTGTGGGGTTTAATACTTTTGTTTCCTAGGCCCTTTCGCTTTCCATGATTCATTATGGCTTCTCTCTTTACTTTCAAAGCTTAAGAAAATAAATACTTTCAGGAAATAATTAATTCTATTCTATCTTATAATCATATGGCGAAATGCATGTTTTTTAATTTCAACGATTTATAACAGAATTTACTTAACTTACTAACCAACAGATGTACGAACAGGCTCGACTTGCAGAAGCTGTGCCATCTTAGCGCGTTTCCGTATGGTGAATAATCTTCCTAATATTTTTATATTAAATTATATTGAGTATATTTAAATGATGTTTTTATTATATCATTTTGCATTTGCACCTTAGGAAAGTGTAAGTTATCAGTAAGAATCAGAAGGTACACATACATTATTATCAGCCACCAGTATAATATTCATGTGTCTACAGGGCAATGTGGAAACAAATTATTAAGCAGCGTTCAAATACGGTCGTATAAACCATTGTTGTGTAGATAATGTAGTATTACAGAGATTTAAAGATCTAATACGCGGAATTTGATCTTTCTGTGGACAGTAGTTGGATTGCTAAATGACTTACCATTGAAACAATGGTGATCTGCAGTAACCAGTCTACTCGTGGCTGCGAAGTTCACAGAATAAAATGTTTTACACTAGACATTCTTTTGAATGGTTTACACTTCAAATTTTGATATGAAATTTTCACTCAATGGGAATCCATTGAGATAGTTCAGTTTAAAAAGTTGAACTTCTACAACCTTTTGGAAAGAGAGACATTCCTTTGACGAGTGCAGGGCTTTATAGACCTTCTACCAACAATACGAGGCACAGGGCAGCGTTTCGGAGTCCCGAGCTATAATGGAAATGAGCGCGGGTAGTATAATGTCGGGCCCGACATGGCATTCTTCGGATAAAGATGTCCATTGTGTACGGTGAGAATCCTCCTGTTCGCCTGCTAATCCTGAGTGCGTGTCCCTATCACGCATGATTCTCGACAAGAAGGACATCTTTGCATTGTCATCGTCACGTCCTTTTTGCCGGGATTGAGTTGTTGAGGAATAATCTGGGTCGTATTTCAGTTATTATATAAATTAGGAATTAGTTGATGATTTATTCGATAGATTATAATATACATATATACCCTGCATAAACCGGCATTGGAGTCCGCTCAATTTCCGAGTAGGAAAATAGCCAGAATATATCCAGAGTAAGCCGAAATAATGTTGAAAACGGGCGAAACGTCGGTCATCACTGCATTGACAAAGCCAAAAGACCTTGAAATATTGATTAATATGGTCCGCGGAAACTTAAGAGAATAATAAGGAAATAGTATTAAAATTCTATGGAATAGGATTCTGTCTTAGAAATTAATTCTCATGAATAATGAATTCCTTTAAAACCAGGATTTCTGGAGAAATTGTAACTGTTGTCAGGTTACGCCGGAGGTTACGGACCTGACCTCTACTTAAGGATGGCGTCTCTTCTACCTCGTGATGTCACACAGTTTAGGCCAAACCGATGGTATTAAACCATCGTATGGCCATTCTTCATGCTAATGACAAATAGTTTTATCGTAAATTCTGTCCGAAAATTGATTATCTTAGAGCACGGTTAAAATAGTGAAAACCTTCTTTTTGTACAGTTAGGCCCCCTACTAGGCTTCTATAGCAAGAGTGGATGGAGGCAATGTTTGGGCCAAAAATATTTGAAAAACTGGTTTTATTTCGAAAAGTAAATGTTTTTGATTTTGTAAGCACAGGGATCGTACTCTAAACAATTAAGTGTATTATAAGTGTTTCTAAATTCACTTTCCATTTACCAAGATTTCTGTTAATAAAATATACTTTTTAAAACATTCTCTTCAAACGTAAAAAATGAATCTCCTCCTGCACAAATGGGAATATGTAAACGAATTATCATTTCAACCCGTCGGTTTGAAAATCCCTCAAAAGATCTCGTTTTTCACAATTTTCTCTGAGATGATTGATATAGCTTTGAAAATCGTTTCATTCATAAGAACATGGAAGCCTATCCACGAAAAATTGTTCTCGATGACTCGGTTATTTTTTACTCGACTTTTACTAAAAACACAATGGTTTGTGATATGGCTGTTAAACAAACAAATTTTTATTTGGGACATGGAATTTTTGTACAAAATGTCATAAAAATTAGATCATGTTTGTTCAAACCATTGTGCATTTACGATAAAATTACACAAATTTGAACTGCAGGTTTTTTTCTAAAGCTATGGACTTTGAAGTATTGAAGGTTCTAGTTGAGACACCTAAATTGTGTCGACGCAAAAAGATAGTTTCGTCCCTATAGGAAGGAAGGAAACGCCCTGAAGTAAAATCACTGTATAACATATACTCCTCTTTATTTCTACCTGCACTGGAAGATGGTACCTCTATACCTTCTCAGGCAGTGATGCAAAATCACATTCGCTAACAGCGTGTTACATGATATATCGGTGTATTTGTATGATGTAATACTCAAGTATCCTAAGTGCAGCTAAATTTGAAATAAAATGAATCCAACTAATAAAACATGAATAATAAATGCAAAAGTGTTTGTTTTGAAAAATACATAATCAAGCAGGTTGGGTTGTTGATGTTTGGCGATTGAAGCCACGTGTAATTCCCAGCTCATGGCCACCCTGTGATCTCAATGAAAATCTATGAGGAATTTATCTTCGCATATTGAAATAGATTTAAACTTTGGCTTAGTTTAACTCATTAAAACTTTTGTTGATTTGTTTACACACACATATATATATATATATATATATATATATATATATATATATATATATATATATATATCTCCTGTGAAACACGACAAAAACTGTGAAAGGATAAGGTCCAAAGTAACCTTCTAGAAATAGGAATACATGAGTCTAAACTTTAATCAATTATTTGTATGTATTTTATGTGTCTTTGTGAATTTTAACAAAATTTAGTACAAATATATCATTTTGGTTTTATATCGCTAGAATGGTTGACTTCCTAATGTATCGTTAACTAGACAAGTTGTAAAAATGGCTAGTTTTCAACCTCTCCCGCTATTTTTGCAAACAATCAAGTTTTACAAATTTAAATATAAATGAAATTGTTTACATTTTCAAAATTTTGCCTATCACGGTCAGACTGTTTGAAAAACTTTATGTTGCAAGAAACTAATTAAAATCCTTGAGAGGAGATCGTTGACCGTAGATGATGCAAGGTAGGGATTGTCGGGGTTCGGTCACTGCTATTTAATAAAACTACATTTTATCATAAAAATGGTTTTATTGTGCCGACGTTTCGGCTTGAACTTCAAGCCTTCATCAGGGCTGTAAAAAACAAGTAGGACGGATGTAATACTGAAATATACATATATATATATATATATATATATATATATATATATATATATATGCCTACATACACAAATACACATAGATATATACATACATATATATATGGAAAAAGACAATACATAAAATACTAGAACATAATATATAGAAGAACAATGTGCTCTAGAAGTGTTTGGATTATTAGGAAAACAGATATAAGAATAACAGATTACATATTAGATTAGATATAAGAATAACAATATGGGCTTACCGATGGGAAGATAGAGAACTATTCCTCACAAATGCGGGATCATTTCTGATAGTTAATACAGGGAAACATAGGAAGAAAGGAGTTGGTGAGGGGGGGGGGGGTTCTGGACCACCCAATGGACAGAGAATATAGAAGATGAAAGAAAGAGCGGCGAAAGCGGCAAAGACCAGTAAGGGGTCATAAAGTCATAAAATGTTGTGTTAATGGAAAGGGAGGCAGGTATAAAGGGCTATATGGCAGGCGGTATAGGGGATTAGGATGGACTTTTTAATAAATGGAAGATGTTGGAGTAGGTAGAGGAGATGACTTCTTTGTCAATTTTGTCATTAAGTGGGTTATTTTCTAGGTGGATAAAAATTGATTCGGAAAGGAGGCGTTTGTCTTCGTTGGATTCAGTGGAAAGGATGGAGTATAGGTCAAAACCAAAGTCATGTCCGTCTGTCTAATATGTAATCTGTTATTCTTATATCTGTTTTTCTAATAATCCAAACACTTCTAGAGCACATTGTTCTTCTATATATTATGTTCTAGTATTTTATGTTTTGTCTTTTTCCATATATATATGTATGTATATATGTATGTGTATTTGTGTATGTAGGCATATATATATATATATATATATATATATATATATATATGTATATTTCAGTATTACATCCGTCCTACTTGCTTTTTACAGCCCTGATGAAGGCTTGAAGTTCAAGCCGAAACGTCGGCACAATAAAACCATTTTTATGATAAAATGTAGTTTTATTAAATAGCAGTGACCGAACCCCGACAATCCCTACCTTGCTAATTAAAATCCGTTCGCTTTAGATAAAAAAATATAGATTGAGAAATATTTAGACCATCAAACAAAGTCAAATTGTTAGAACAAACTTGATATTGATGAGGAGTCTTTATTGAATGGTAAAGATAACGAATTAAAACTTTAGAAGTGTTTTTCGGAATAACTGTGTAAAAGTCCCTTCAAAAAATCTGTCTTTCAGAAATCTTAGCTCGTTACAATAATGCTACACGTGGCGAGTATACGAAAAGCTCTGAATAATAAAGACTCCTAAATGTTGGTTTAGCCCCAAAAAGATTCCATGTTTGCTGTATTGATCAATTAATTTTACTGTTAAAGAAGTTTAACAATCCACGAAACACTATAGATGCTGATGAATAAGTGATAGATGAATACATAAAAAAAGAGTGCTCTTGTCAGTCAATTAAATCAATCACTAAGAATATCTGAGTTTTGCTGTTGAATAAACTAGAAGAAAGATCTTGTTTCTCGTTTAGATCTGTTTAACACATTTTATTGTCAAACAATACGAAAAAAAAAACAACTGATAAATGCATTTATGCAACGAAAACAAAACCTTCACATTTCTAACTATGTTTCTAGTAAAATAAAACAAAAAAACTGTAAAGAAAATTCAAGTTTCATCACATATCTCCTTGAAATGTGGTTTGGCAGTCGAAATACTTTTAAAAAAATCTGGAAGCCTATAAACGCAAGCCTATAAGCGCTGAAATGTTTTTCTTGCAAATTTGCCGAAAAGACAGTACAGTCCCGTTAGGCATATTCTGCAGGTTAACGGACTTGACCTTTTTTTTAAGAAAAAGTATTATATTTACACACACCTATGTATATATATATAGAGAGAGAAACTGGGGATCAATTTATTACTTAGTATGTAGAATAAAGAATTGACAACTTTTTTCAAAACGTTTCATGAGCGCAACCTAAATAACTACTCGTATTTTAAATGTGGAAAAATGCGACCATCAGACCTCCATTATCTGACAAAACATCTGGCGACTGGACCAGTCGATGTAGAGACCTTGTTTTTTTCTGAATATATGTCAAATAGTTTTAAAAGATTTAAAGGAGTACAGTTACAACTGACTCACTATCTGAAACCTCTATCCGGAGGGACTAATAACACGTTCACAAACACACAAAAAATGCGCGTGCGTAACAATCGTTATGTGCGTGTAATTATTTGCCCTGAAATACGTTTCTGGTCTAATCTCGGACATGTTACCATTAATATCACATTTCTATCTTCTCAGTCTTATGATAATAATGGCTCTTTCAATAAAAAAAGTATTGAGCGGTTATGTTTTCGAATGCATGTGTTTAATCATTTATCATTCATTAAATACTAAGTAAAAAAAAATATATATAGAAATCGTTAAATCAAGGGAGAAGAAGAAAGAGAATGAAGATAAGTTACCAATAATAATAATTTTTGTTAGTCAGAGGTTTTTAATTTATTATAATTAGAGAAAATTAACTGGTTAGTTATGTGGTTGGTTATGTCGAAGTATACAAAAATAGTTTACTCACATATGATAGCCCAGTGGTTAGAGGCATAGACTCTATACACAAAGGGCCAACGATCGTCTACCGTTCAGCAACTAATTTTCTTTCTGTCAAAATCTCCTGTAAAATTACAATAAAAAATGTGACTGATTGTAAACCCAAGAACCTTGGTTTGAAAACAAAGTAAACTGACATGAGAACATAAAGAAAGGAATGAAAATGAAGTAAAAGAAAAAGAATATGTAAGAAAATAGAACTAAATTTAAAAACGAAATGTGAATGTACGTAGTGTATGTATTTAAAGTTTTTCATATTTATAAGCCTTCTTCAATCCTAAAAACGACTGCGTATTTCGTTTTTGTAAGGTTAAGTGAATATGAAAGAAACTAAGGACCAGGGAAATAAGGAAGGCCTTCAACTCAAAAAGATGAATAAAATGTCATATTCCTTTCTCTCAAGATGCTTTTATTAGTTTGATAGATTGTTCAAGAAGGATATCACATCCTCGGTGCACATGTGTACTATTCTCTTACGCAGCTCGAGCCGCCGCCGATAAAGAGATCATTGTACAGCGAAGATTTCTGGCGAAAAAGTTATACCTGATAATAGTATCTTTAGAGTGATGGGTTTGACATTTTATTAATTCTTGGAGTTGATAAAGACACGTTTTAAGGTGATAAAAATACTGAAGAAGCTTTTATCATGTATTCATTTATTAATTTTCAAAGATCATTTTTGATGGAATGGATCAAAATTTGCTCTTTAATCCTGCAAGAAATAAATTTAAACAGTTGAAGATGACTCATTTCCTGCGAGTTGGACATTTTTTCATTAGTAATCTGCCTTCATTAGTAATGATTTTCTTAAAGGTGAAATACAAATTCATACTTAATAGATCTAATTAATTTTAGGTAACAGGAAATCGTGAAAAATTCTTTAAGCGCATGTAAACATTAAATTAATTAATTTCTATAAACTTTTCAGAAGGTAGATTTTAATAGCAATAATTATTTTTGTAATCTGATCAAAGGGAGCACTAACTCATTGTATTTTGTTTTACTATTTATAGTTTTTACTATTTATATATTAGATATTTTATTGCATGTAGTCATTATTTTAGTTATGTATGCTCCTTCGCTTACATAATTCATGTTTATTAATTTATAGCTTTAAAGTGGATATGTTTATGATAATATTTAAATATCTGAAATCTATGGAAAAGCCAGAGAATTAAGTAAGAATTACTTAATTGCCAACCTTGGTCTTCCTCTGCCGCTCGGCATATCCATTGGTATGTATTATCTTATTTCTTTGTAAAATTAATTAATGTTACTATTAGCTACTATATTTGTCATTGGTATATAGTTCTCTTATTTCATTTTAAAATCAATTAATGTTACTAATTACTATTAAAATCAATTACTGTACCTATTTTCTTTTTCATTCTACTCATTCTAAGAATTTTAAGACGATATGTTCTGTTATAAGTTAAACTGTATCTATAGTTCTGTTACCTATCACAATTATAAATTTTTCTTGTTTGTTTCTGTATTAATTTCTTTTTTTTGTCATTTTAGCTGACGAAGGCTACCAATGAGTAGCCGAAACGTCCGAAATATAGATTTTTTAAAACAAAATCATATTGAGGTTTATTTAGCCGAATCCCAACCATTCCATCTGTACTTATCACCTCGACGGCTAACTATCTAATCATCATGCTGAAATCTATGGTACGCCCTATTTATATATATATCCCTGTAAATAATTGATCCTTTTCGTTTACACATATCTCTGTATTTATTACAATAAGCAATAAGTAATACATGCTTTAGTCTTTTAACATTTTCTTTGTGTGATTTCCAGCTTTGTTAAGGTGCAATATTTCCTAAATAATTATTTTATATTGTCACCATCTAATTATGTATTATTGTACATTATTGTTTGCTTAAAATAAGGAAAGAAACGTTCAAAAATAAAAAAGAAATTACTCCATACTTTTGTGAGTATTTTTTAAAGGCCTAATGATACCCACGATCATTCTGAATCGCGTTTAGATGTAGAATGTTATGTTCGATAATTCTATGATAATAGTGTGATATTTTGTGTCTAACGAGGCAGTTGATTGGCCTTGTTTTATTCGAGCAACAATAAACCATTTGTTAATTCTGTCTCGTGACGTGAAAACCCGAGCAATTACGATACAATCTCTTGTCAAGGTCTATCGAATTCGCATTTCAATATTTAAGACATTTTTACGCAGGGCATTCTGGTGTCTTAACTTTAAACTGAGTTTTTAATTTCTTAATTCAATTTCATTTTTTATATATTTTTTTGATTGATGCATTCAACATCATTTCGTTATCAACATGTTACTACCCTTTCTAAATGCCTATTAACCTTTTTATCGAGACCCTGGTTGAAAAAGGTCATCCACTGCGTGTGGGATTCCAACTTAATCCACTAAATTGAACCACCGTAAGGGATTTTTTTAAAAATTTTGTATTATTAATTTTTTTTTTTAAATCTAGGTTTCAACCATTGATTTTAAGCCATTACCTAAACAAAGAGGTATGAAGACTTGCTCTTTATCAACTACACATTCTAATACGGACATCCTATTAAGGACTACAAAACTGAGCCAAAAAGACTTTGTCATTTTAGATTTTTTACAAATAATGCTCATATCTGGTATAATTTGGACAGCATAGAATCGAGCGAAACCGGCAACTAAGACCATTCAAGCACCGTTTTCTCCCATTCGCCTTTCGAAATTTACTCCTAAATCTTTATTGTAGAGAATTTATTAAGGATTCAAATGGTTACCTTCCACTTTAAACGATTTCCCACTAATTTTCCAGATATTTAAGAAACTGCCTTTTTCCATTAATAAAATAATTCTTATGTAATATTTTCTGTAATCAAAATGTAAATGTGAGTCAGAGCGACATAATCTGGAACCTTCCTTATACCGGGAAGCTTATAAATCCAAAACCGTAAGCCCTACAATTAGTTTTCATAAGACTTTTGCAAAACAATCTTTCTGTAGACGGATTCTGATGGCTGACGTACTTTTGTTATAAAAAATCCTATAAATTTCCCTCAAAATCGGCTAATTGTTGTAGTTGCTAGAGAGTGCACAGACAATATATATATAATTTCTTCTTATTTTAATAAAGGCCTTATAGGTAAAAAAAAAAAAAAAAAAAAAAAAAAATGCTTCAAAACTTCATTTAAACCATTTTATTTGTGTCGATTAGTTTCTGGCAAACTTGGCCTCTCTTCACGCACAAACTTTTCTGATACATAGTAGTCATCATCTAATAACTTAGTCCTAAGCAAACCAAAGATAAATTAAAAGTTTAAAAGAAACAATCACCAGCCATGGCCGTTCTCGTGCGAGCTTTTAATTTATTTTTTGTTATTACATGAAGACTACTATGTATAAGAAAAGTTTGTCCGTGAAGAGAGGTCAAGTTTGCCAGAAACTAGCCGACATAAATAAAATGGTTTAAATGAAGTTTTGAAGTATTTATTTGACCTTTAAGGCCTTTATTAAATGAAGCAAAAAATATATGTGGAAGAGGTCAAGTTACGAGAGAATATATATATATATATATATATATATATATATATACACATATACAAATTTAACAACAGTTTTTACCGTGATATATACATTATGAAAATTTCTCATCCGATTGCGTCATGGTATAGAAAAGTAGGCTTGGTTCACAATATTACTATCAAAGCTGATATAAACAAACAACCCTTATCAGTTATGTGACAATGATGTCGCTACTTAGAATTATTCATAGACTTAATTGCATTACCTAGAATACTTGGATGCGTATGTAATACTCCTCATCATCAATACACCCCTAAAAGCCGATATGCCTACATTCTATAGAAGATTCAACAATGATACAAAACTGATAACTGAAAAATTGTTACTCACAATCAGTGAATACATTTTTTATGAGAACTGAAGCTCTGAAGGGTAAGCCGGTTGCATGCAAAGCAGATATTTAGTACATGGATCTACCTGCATACCTGAGGCTGGGATGGTATTTTTACTAGATTTCACAAGGTAAGTAGAGAGCAAACTAGATGGCTGTCACACTTTTATCTGAACATCAACTGACGAGAAACAACCAACACTAAAAAATCTTCGCGTTTACGTCACGAGTGTTAGTTGTTTGTTTCGAGCCTTTACCCTTATCAGAGGTTTATACCGCTTCACGAAACATTTATGCGGCAATTGAAGGCGCACTGTTAGACGAAGGCCGTCCGCGAGCATGTTAAACGTAACTCTATGATCTCATCAGTCTTGGTGCTGAGACGCTTCGGCGAGTTCAACAATTCTATTGAACCCACGCACATTGTCTGTTTTTTTTTTCATCTACTTAGACTGTTATTCATGTCCCGAGTGGAGTCAGCTTGTCTAGCTCGCTTTCTTGATCGCCTCGTTCGTTGACAGCCTCTATTTAAATATTGACATTTCCGCAAATAGTTTTACATTTTATAGGCATTTTTTTACAGCACATTTAAATGTGTACGGTTTATTTCCTATATATGAAACACTATCAAAGGCTCATGTATATATCATAGGGTCTGGAAACTTCTGAACTTATGATTGATTGATACGTCCTCCATATCATTCCGGCATCTGCGTAATTACTCATGCCTCTGGTATGTGATATGTCATCAACAGGGAGGCTATTCGAAAATGACTAGATGGTTTCGAAAATACGATATTGCCCGGAATTATAGCTGACTTCCTCGAGTATTGATTTGTTATTTACCTTTTTGATAAGGTGAACCATGCCCTACAGCAATATATATATATATATATATATATATATATATATATATATATATATATATATATATACTCTAAAAATCCGGTACAAGGATACTGCGTCAAGTAAAGTGGATTGATTATTGCGTGACAATAAGGAATAATATTTCTTGTCGAAGTGTGTGCCTAGAAGAAAAGTAGAGTGGATTATTAAATGGCAATAGGAAATGACATCCCTACGTCGCGGAGTTTACAGTGAAGAAATCTATAGTTGATTATTACATAGTAATAGGATTAATAACCCTGTCCGATGGGAGTACATAAAAGTAAAGCAAAGAGGATGTCGAGAGAAACAGGAAAACCCTGGAACAAGTCTAGTTCTAATTGTCTGAAGGCACCTTACCGAACTTTTTTTTAATCTGAAATCCACCTGGATTTGGTAAATGTCCACGTACTTCAAATATTTGGGGAAAGGGATCGGTGAGTGGGGTGTAAATCAAGTAGAATGATTTCTTACAGGTAGAAACTAAAACTGTTATATTTTCACAAAAACCTCCTACCACAATAAAATATGAAACAATTTTTATGATAGCAAAAGTACATCATGTTCTAATATCAATAATGATCATGATCATTAATCTGATCTCAAATGAGCTACATTTTGATGAAATCCCATGATAAATGCACTATTCCTACCATTTTAATCGGATATGCCATTTCATTTAATACCAAATAATTTTATGATAATGTTAACATACCATTATATCCATAAGAAGACTATTTTAGATCATAATTTCGTCCGAGAAGGCGATTTCTGTTGTTTAAACTAACAGTAGCCTACTAGGTTAGTTTACCGTGGTAAACAAGGTTTTTAGAACCACAACTGTCTTCCTCATATTCATGCAAGTTAATTATACTTCTAAGATTAGCCGTTTCCTT
Source organism: Gonocerus acuteangulatus (assembly GCA_946811695.1). Lineage (NCBI taxonomy): Eukaryota > Metazoa > Arthropoda > Insecta > Hemiptera > Coreidae > Gonocerus > Gonocerus acuteangulatus. The sequence continues at coordinate 105,889,595 of OX328132.1, forward strand.
TATTGCTCTAGTACCAGGAACTATTGCAAATTTTAATTATTCAATTGACTACTTTATGACCGTGAGAAGGAATGAACGGATTTTCTAAACTTTTAACTTTAAGATTTTTTAAGTATCCCCTCTTGGGTTTTCCTGTGTTCTTTTAAGATAAACTCCCCATTAATACTTCATGATAAAACGATAAACTAGCTGACTTAAAATACGTTTACAAACCTCTGCGATTCAAAGTGTTTTCAGTAGTGAACTATCATAATCTTGGATGATAAACAAACAGGGAATAGTTGGGATTCGGCTAAAAAAACCTCAATACGATTTTTGTTAAAAATCTATATTCAGGACGTTTCGGTTACTCTTTGGTAGCCTTCGTCAGCTAAAATGACAAGAAACAAAAGAAAAAACAGAAATTAATACCCAGAAAAAAGGTTTATCAGTAAGATAAATGACAGGTCTAAAATTATAACTAAACTTATTATAAAAGAACACGCTTGACGAAGGCTACCAAAGAGTAGCCGAAACGTCCTGAATATAGATTTTCAACAAAAATCGTATTGAGGTTTCTTTAGCCGAATCCCAACTATTCCCTGTTTGCTTATCACCTCGACGGCTAACTATCTAATCTTTATGATAATCTTAGATGAATTCTCGAAACATATGGACTGGTAAAAGATAAGTGGATGTTTAGATATAAAAGAAAAACTATATCCATAAATAGTAAATGGGCCAGCAAAATGTTAAGATCGATGATGAAATTGGCCGAAAGTTGTAAAAAGTGAAAAAAATACAAGGTAGAGGAGGATGCCAAAAATGTTGTCCTTAATAATTTAAATATTTGTTTGGAAGAATTTTATTTTCAACGTTGACGTTGGAATTTATTTTTCACTTTTTATTTATACTGTATATATGTTTGTTGCTTTTTCGTTGTTTTTCCACTGCTCATCTTGCTTATTTGCAGAATCGTAATATATTATGTTTGTTTTAGTTTGAACAAATTGCCAGCAAAATTGAAAAATAATATTTTTTTTTTAAAGGCACATCTGCTTCTACGGGAATTAGCGCAGGGGTAGCTACTAGCTACAGGGGTAGCTCGAGGTAGCTACTGACTTCTCTAAACATCCATGAAGGAGTGGGAAATATTTTCAGCGAGCCCATCACTGCAAAACGTCGACCTCTCAGTAACGAGATTTGAGACCGCATTTCTTACAAGGCAATTCGGCACGCTCGCCGCTTTCTTTATTTGTTCCTTTATTATTCCACATAATTAATTATTTAAAAAAATATTTTCTTTAATTGGCTGCTCAATTAAGAAATCATAATACTCCACTTGACGGAAGGACAAAAAGCTGAAATTGGAGTATGTAGTCAAATAATATCCAAGGATCCGGATAGAAATGCACCCCACACGGTGGGGCGGAATGTAACTGGCAATAAATAACAGGGTGTAAGTTAGAAAGTGGTGTGCGGGTAGGGTAAGATGTGTCGGCAAAGGAGGCCTCCCCCCCCCCCCCCCTGGAAAGCGAACTGAGAACTAGTTTCTATGCTGGCGAGCCGACGTTTCCTAGTTAGCTAGTAGCCGAGTGGGCCAGACAGCATGGCGACTCTCCATACACTATCAGATCTGAATACGTCCGCCGGCCGCCATGAGGTCCACCTTGAAAAAAGTACACTTATTGGACCAAGGACAGGTCCAGCTCTCTCTTGTAATTTGCTCATTCCCCGTCTCGAAAATTGTTTCGAAGGAATTTCACATGTTTGGGTGAATTAACCCCCTAATGCTTCGTAGCTTTAGCTACCGTATTGCAGAAAGATCTCACCTCTCATTTCGTATCCTTAAGGCTCTTCCAATCACTGCCAGAACTCAGGATATTATCGATTGACACAGGGGAATCGATTGACACAGGTTTATAATCGACATATTGAATATTGACTAAAAGAGTATAGTAAAATAAATCAATTAAATGGTGTCAACAATGATCAACTGGTGGGTGGGACCTTCTCAAAGAAAGTTCATAGTTAATGCGGTCATTTTTCCCAATGACCATGAGCCAAGCCGCATTTGGACTGTTAGTATGTAGGCCGCCTTCAAGCCGGGCTCTTTCGCTCTCAATTTATGATTGTGTAAATGTGTGATTATAGTGAGCCGGTTATTTCATGAAATTGGGTTGAGAAGGTCCGTTTCGCAGCAACGACCAGACGAAGGAAAGTGACCATCTCATTATACACTACTAATCTTCATTTACATATGGCGGCTCCTTATGTCAAAAATAATGTAGAACGCCATGAATAAGATAAGAGATAAATAATCACACAAACTTATATGAATATATTAAAGAGAAAGAGAGATGTAGATGATAAAAATGATTCTTTATAATAAAGACTTCTTCCTTTTCTCCTCTGGTATCTCTCTTCTACTTGATTATTTATGTTCACATATAAATCACTAGCATATATATAAATCACTACATATAGATATAAATCACAGATACAAAAATTACCTGATTTCCTACTTCCCTCTACAGGTAAACCTCATGTCGTAATCCGGAAGTGCCGACTAGAATATGTTACGTTTCAGAACCCATAGATCACGAAAATAACAGTTGTCCAAATTGATATATATATATATATATATATATATATATATATATATATATATATATATATGTGTATATATTTGTCTGTTCGATGACGAAATTGACCGATTTTAATGAAACTTGGTATTTTATACGATTTTAAACGTCAAGTTCGGTAACCAGCTGAATGAAACCATTTTTTTAAGGCCATATCTATAACCGTTTTCGACGAAAATGGAATACAATTCTTGGGATTTTCGGATATATCTCGAAACCAATTATGAAATCGTAGTAAATGTAGCATCTATTCGAAAGCTTATTCAATTTCCTACAAATACGGTTCTAATGTGAGTTTGATAGAGCGATCTCATTGGGGTAGAGGGCTGCATTTCCCCCAGAAATTTTGATTTAATCGGTAAAATGTGCCATAAAAATAAGATCACTTAGTTCAGAAACAATAATATTTTTTTGAGTGTAATAGCGTTTTAGTTGGCTAACTATTCTAAGTTCTAGGCGGTATGAATTCCATACCCCCCCCATGCTGGGTATTTTGTTAACCGATATATTTTTCTGCGAACCAAATTCCAGCAGGAAGATGAAGAGTTGGCAGGTTTTGTAATGCAAAGCCTTCTAAATTTAGTTTCTATCATTTTCACTCTGTTTATATGTAAGAACACGACGGTTGACCGGTTTTACTTTCATTTCTTCTGCCGTTTGTGATGTAACTGTCACGGTTGGCCCAACGTTGGAACAATTCCAAAGAGCTTCTGTGGCAAGTAAGAACATGCTTTCCATCTTGTACTTCTCCGTCTTTTTTTTTCTAACTACGTTTCGTCTCACTGTTGAACAGTGACAAAAAATAATACCGTATTTCATGAAATAGGTATGCCGGAAGATACATATCACAAAGAATAATAAGTTCCTCTAGCAGGGGGTTGCTGGTCTGATCGAATTCCCCCGATATCTATAGGGTTTAAAAAAAAAAGATGTTTTTGTTATTACGATACAACCAGCTGTCTTCGCTACCTTGGGTTTCGGGTGGCATATCTTCAATTGAAACTATTCCTTCGAACTTTGCGACAAATCTTATGAATGATGATTTCATTCATAAGAAAGTCATACATAATTTTAAATATATATATATATATATATATATATATATATATATATATATATATACACGTGTGTATATGTTCTTAAAAATGAAGTGGAATGATGTAGGAATGGAGGAAGTTTTTGAACGAGGGAGGCCGAAGACAAAGATTCATAAAATCGAAATTTCCCACCATAGGCACGATGTCCCATGATGGGATAAAGATGAGAATGCCAGCGGCGTGTTTGTAAACTTGAGCTGATTACGTCAAGCGATGATTCTAATGAAAAGAGGAATTAGGGCCAGAAGGGGAGTTCAAGAATGAAAATGCCTTCTAGAAGAGGTGGTGTTATTTTTGGTTAATTGACTTTCAAATTTGTATCTTTTTTTTCTATATCGTTAAATTTATACACTCGTTTAACTGTTAATTACCTGCCGAATTGAAATGTCCGAGGAATTCGAGATTTTTCACAACAAAGTGGCCTTTATGCACGGATAGAGGAAATAAACGACTCTCAAATTCTCGACTTCCGGTAATTCTAAAAGAACTGTATAACGAACATAAAACAAAATCACAATAAAAAATCAATCTATTTTTAATTATTGATGGCTATTTATACAGACGAACTCACTTTACTGTAAAAAGCTCTGAACTATATAATAGCAGTTATAAACAGATCAAGAGATTTAACAAATGTAATATTTCAAAACAATCAACCATTTTCTACGATTTTGCGTCTGTTTTCGAGATATTGAAGAAAATTCCATGACTGTCCATTAATAAAACTCCATGTCCGTTAATAAAATATTTTGTCGTTAAAATTCTCTTCTTCTTTAAAATTTATATGTATTAATTTGGAGGGTCTTCCCGCCTGGGAATGGGGGTCGAGTCCCACCTACAGTTGCGATTTTTCTCATTTCAGGGCCCTTTGAGAAAATTCTCAACTTCACCATGGTGTGCCGTAAAAAAAAAGAAAAAGAAAAAAACGTCTTAATTTGGATAAATGGCAAACGTGTGGAAGAATTTTTAACTCGATCCTTCGTTGAGACCAGTAAGTGATAAGAAGGCCTTATGATAGATATGAAAAATGAGTATAAAAATGACATTCTTAGATGAAACCGTTTTTAATGTCTTTGAAAGGGGATTCTGATGGGAGGTGCTATTCATAAGAAAGACTGCAGAGACTTGGAGGCCTTGAATGTAAGAGCCTTTTAAAAAATATGCACCTTTTCAATATGACATTATGAAGAAAGCTTGTTAAAGTTCATAGGTCAGGAGAATGCTGTTCCCATAAATAGTAATAACTATAAATGCTTCTATGGTGAAGTAGAGGCCAGGAAAATACGAGTCTGTCGATTCATAAAAAGAAAACACGAGATAAAAGAAGGACGACTTCGTTAAAAAACGTGGTTAGGATGCATAGGAATCGAAAATACAATTTTCATAAAAAACGTCATCCATAATAATGACTATGGAGATCTAGATGTCATAGAAAGAGAAGTCTCATGTGGGTTGGCACAGATAAGTAATCCTGCCTCGATGTAAATGTCATCCAGGAAACATCTTCGAATAAAGACTTAGGATTGATGACGGCTTGAAAGAAATTCTTTCACAATGACTATTCAGAAGATAATGATGGCAAAAAAAAAATACACTTTTTTTCCCAAGCGATTGATGCCATTGTTTGAAAATGGAGCCCAGTTTCCGCTATCCTTCTGCTTATAAATAGGGATGGAGAGTTCAGCAGACCGGGACGCCTCGTCTCCTATCTCCCTACTATCTAGCAACTCTCTGGAATTGAGCCATTTCAATGCAAATATCATACCAGTTAGAATACAAATAGTATCCTTCCACTTGAGGCTAATGACCTAGTTATGTCCATCACCGGTCTTAATGAACAGATTTAGAACTTGTCACGCTTAAGAAGTTCAATTCGTCCCTTGAAAAGGAATATTTAATTTTCTACAAAGAGTGTTGGTCTCGAATAATAAAGAAGAATTTTTTTTCGAACGCCCCTGCATAAGAATCCAAAATGTTATCCCCTGGACCTCGGGGAGACCTCTTGTTTATTTATTGATTGATTTCAAACATGACGATCATTAGCTTTTGTATTAATGAAGTGGAATAAAAACGAGGTCCCTAAGCAGGAGCTGTGCCAACTAAACAAGGTACTGAAATAACTGCTATGACAAATATTAGAAGTGTTTTTGCTATGTTATATGACGCCGCAAGGGCCGCAGGTAAATTTCAAAACTTCAGGTAAACTGTTCATTTCTAATGCGCAAATGTTTAGAATCTTCCGCTTGATTCAATGTTTTATAGCTTTAAAAAAGCTACAAAAGAAGCTTGTAAAGCTACAAAAGTAGCTTTGAGTTTTTTAAAGACAAAAGAAGCTTTTCCTATCAATTATTTTTCATCTGTCAAGTTAGTAATAACTTGTGAAAATGTATTAAACCGTTTTAATACAGTTTTTCACTATAATTGAGGATGAATATGGTTGAAGACCATTCCACCGGAGAGATTGTGATATTGAGATTCAGCTAACGGTCTGGTCAGCTGGGCCCCTCTCCGCATTGGTTGCTATATCTGCCGCCAATGGAGTAAATAACCCAAAACGTCTATAATAAACTGATTTTATTGTTTATTAGAAAAAGCAGCACTCTACGTCCAATCTTCTGAGGAATATTCTTGAAACTATTCACCACAGAGCATTTACTCAATAAACTCTCCTATCCATAACAAAGATCACGAATTCTTACTCCTAATGTCATCTGGTGCCTGATGAATCCGAGACAGTCTCAACCATGTCGAATTTATAGTAACATTTAAAACATCCTCAATTATGAGATGATTACAGGCAAACGTTTATAAACCTGTATTAGACATAACCGAGGCTCATTAAACGACAGGATCACAATAAAGCCAAATCATAAAAAACTTTCATCAGAACCTTTTTTGTAGAGCATTTAATAAGCTTTCTAGTTACCAAAACCATTTTATCTGTTAATAAAATATTTTATTCTAACCCTTCCTTAACTCCAAACGTAACCAAAATTTCAACATATTAGTTTTAATGAAAGTAGAACATGCCGAAAATGTTTCAACTGAATCCCATGATTCTAAGTACCCAAACCAAAAACGGTATTCAAAAACTATTTTTCCAATTTTCTCGAAAACGGTTAAAGCTATCGCCTTGAAAAAGGTTTCATTCGTTTTCCTAGCCCAAGAAGCATATAAAACGAGTACTTACAAGCTTATGAACTCAAAAACGTAAGCGTTACGATTTTTTTTGCGCGAATTTCGCCCCAAACGCCATCATCCAGGGCGGATTTTGCTGGTTAACGAACTTGACCTTTCAAATTAGACGAAAGATTTTTGTACTAAATTTCATCAAAATCGGACCATTCGTCTGGGAGCTACAGAGCGAACAGACAAATATATATATATATATATATATATATATATATATATATATATATATATGTATATACAAATTTTACCCACTATCATTTTCGGTCTCTATGGGTTCTGAAACGAAAAATTTTCTAGTCGGCACTTCCGGATTGCGTCATGAGATCAACCTTATAAGCGGGGTTCCTCCCTATGGGGGAGGGAGGAACCGCGCTAAAAAGAACCATCAAACTAGTTAAACAAATAATGCCAAATGGATTGTTTTTCTAAACATTTTCCACCTTAGGGAAAATTAAGCAAAATAGAAACTACTATACTATATACACGTAGAAAATATTATCAAAGGTTAAAGGAGAGGGTTAAGCTGATATTAGCCATTTCATGTGTAAAACGTCAAATAATTCAGTGACTAAACTAAAGGTGCATGATGCCTTACTTATCTCACGTTATATTCAGATTGATAAAATTATTGACGGACACAGCAAGAACTTCTTTATTCAGATTTGTTCGAATAAAACGTTTTCAATATCTCCTTTCCTATCATATTTTGATCACCTCAAAAAATTTCTTCCATTCAGAATCTGTGTATAATAAAGTATCATTTTAAAACTAATTAATTACGAAAAAGGGAAAAATACTATTAAAATCAAAGGGGAAAAATCCATTTTCAATTCAAAAGGTAGGTTATTTTTTATTTATTTATTTGTGAGCACCCGCAAGAGAAAAAAACCTATCCTCAACAGCTGCCGATATATTTAATTCCAAAAGTAAAACACACAGGAATATCTATGTAAAAATTTATATGATTCTTACCGGACTAGAAGTAAATATTAATTTTTCAATTGAATGTAAGATTCACATTAAGCAGCTTAGAATTTAAGACAAAGTATAGAAGATCTGAATTGTTCCTTCCCCCATTGTTGCATCACCCATCTTTCTCTTTTTTTTTTTTTATTCGTGCCCTGAAATAAAAAACTCGACCCGACTCAAACCCGCATCTTCCGCTTGAGAATTAGCCTTAGGTGTTAACCACTGAACACCAGAGAGACCCTGTCTTCTTAGTTATTTTAAAGATTGCCTTAAACAATGATACTGGAAATATATTTTTCATGTTCCTGTGATGCTACCTACATGACTATGTACTTAGAGATTCATTTCAGATTTCTTTTCTCGAAATTATCTTATTTTCCAACGATAGAAAAACATAACAGCCTCTGGTTGGTTCTGAAATTCTGAGTCAACGAATAGGCTAATTCAATTGCCCAATTTGTTTCAGAAAAGTAATTTCAAATCGCATACCCACAAGGTAGAAGTTCCTCGATTAGAATCGGCAGAACAAACATGGTATTAGAAAGCGAGATTGCTGCTGCTAAAAGTTGTAATTTCTCTGAGGGGAATGAGCGGGTTGTGAGAGGGGTATAATTGGAATAGTGGGCGGGTAGGTAATCTATGACGTCATTGTATAATATGCAAATCCTACATTCGGGCTTGGGAGCAGGTAGCCGTTTGATTCGAACGGGATCAAGCCTATATCTTTACAAATGCGGAAAAAAATATTTCGTCCAGAACGGAAACCCATGTTTCATAGCCCGTTCTACAGATGAAAAAGGTTCGATTCCGTATGTGCGAAATTTTGAAGGAAATGTTTCCGACGTTTCCGCCATTTTCAAATACCCATTTCAATGAACAACCCGCTGCGTGAATTTCGAAAAAAACTGATTATGTCCCGTTTAGACATAAGCAGAGATGGTTTGGGAGATGAGGCAAGGGATACTTTTTAATACTTAACCAACGCCAAGGCTTAACAATTTAACAATTGTTGCCTGCTCAAATAGATGGTGTAGTTAAGGCAAAAGGGCATGCCCTTTATTTCCGCTGCAGGAAAAAACCGCGGTAAAAATGACCACTTTTATAACCTTATCACTAGGAGGTTTAAAATGTTTTTAGCCTTACCTTTGGATAAGCATTGATCACACTATACGCCAGACCTCTCAATGGTCCCCTATTCTTTAACTAGACATTATCATTTCTTATAGTATTTCACTTGTTGCTTTGCTCCTTGAAATGGGAATTTTGCAAATGGCGGAATAGTCGGAAATATTTCTCTTAGTACTCCGATGTAGGTGAGATTCCAAACGGTTGCGTTCTTCTCATCATCTCATGGGCGAATATAGGAAATAATTTCGGGAGGGGCTGGGAAAATTTCGGAGGGGGCTGAGATCATTTCCGGGGTATGGAATATGAAAAATTTAGAGCTTGGAATAGTTTTAGGCAACTAAAACGCTATTACACCTAAAATAAACTACTTTCTATTAACTAATTGATCTTATTTAATTTATTTTTAAGGTTTTTATGAAAAATTTTTACCATCAAATGAAAATTTCGGGAGGGGCTGCAGCCCCCCTTATATACGCCCATGCATCATCTGTGACACATTACTAAAAATCTACCTTTGAGTGTAACCTCCTGAAGATTATATATTTTTTTAAAACATATACGAACTGTCCCTAAACACGAATTACTATTCAATATGGAATGAATTTTAGCAGTTTGTATTTGAGTTGTATTTCTTGGTGGTAAAATAGCTTTATTGGATTCGTCCATCTATACAAGCAGGTGTGTTAGATCATGTCGGGAAATCAGATATATTCATTGAAACAATTGTACAGGCAGTGTTAAAGGTGGCAGTAAGAATCGTATTTCTGACTTCCCTACCCACGATTCGATTACCTAAAAACTAATTTGATTGCCGAAACGAAATCAATGAGTGAAACATTGGTTGCGGTGAGGAGGTTCAGCTACCCGCGGCTAATTATACAAGCCTTGGGCTCCTACCTCATCACGAGCTCATTAAATTTCCATTTATTTCAACCTCAACCAGCACAAAGTTTATTATTTCACACTTTTTAGCCAGCTTAAAATTACAAGATATAATTCTGTGACGTCATAATGCAGGTAATTTACATCTTACAGATTCAAGGAGTGTTAAGCAAGCAGATAATCAGCTGAAAAGAAAGAATTCCAGAAATTGCAAGCAGAATTTGAATGGGGTTTCCCGATATAGTTTTCGACTACACCCCTTGATATGGCATCCGACTACATGCCTCGATACGGCTTCTGATTACACGCGTCGCTATAGTCTCTGTCTGCACGCCTCAATATTTATAATAGAAATTTAACAGTCTCTTTAAGTCCTTAAAAATGCTTACAGGCAAAAAGGTTTGCGCAGGGGAAAATGACACGACGATTGACTTTAATGCGATTCAACCCTTTTCCTCTTCCCCGAAAGCTGATGATGTACATTGCTCAGCAAAATATCGGTCATTATTTCGAGCAATTTAAAGATACAACGAGTGGGGAATCACGTAGTTGAGTCACCGGCTGACAGGTGTATAAACTCACGAACCTAGCTCACGAACTCAACTCTCCTAATCTGCAGCGGCTGAGTATCTGAAGTTCAGCAACCGCTTTGGTTCTTGGGATGCAAGAAGTCTTTCCTTCCTATTCGAAACTCCTTCCACACACTTCCTGGTTTTATCAGGGTTAGAGGCGCACCATCAATCCTTAATTATGGGATATACTCCCCTCCCCCCCCTACATTATTGTGTCCTATGATAAGCAGTGCTTAGGGATTGAAAATAAAGTCCAATTCACAGGAAGTGCAAGCAATTGTTTCCCCGAGTGGGGTTGTCCTATCGATAATTATAGCTAGAGCTATTTCTTAGAAAATTTATTAGGCTTTCGAATGATCACATTTCAGTAGCTTCCAGAGAGGTTAGCGATATCAAACTCTCCCATGCGATTATTAATAACAATCCATAGCATTTGGAGATTAGCAATCCTTTTAATAATTATTTATTGGTGATAATGACCTACGTAGTCAAAGAACCTTAATAAAAACAATCGAAAAGTGATTATTTATCCATTTTTTAGGATCTCCTTACCAGAGACATTTTTCCATTTCTTATAACACCTCTAGTACTAGCTTGATTGTAGTAACGTGCGGGTACAAGGAGAATTAGAATGATCTGCATACAAACGTAAGGCAAAAACAATTGAAGAACTAAACGCTGCTATCAATGGCAAAATCGTATCCACACCATCAATGGTAGCCAAAACCACCGGACCTGACAAGGATGATAATGCACAACTTCAGGAAGAGGCGAGCTACTCAGTCTAACTGAAGATTACATGTTATATATATATATATAGTTCTTACATAAATATAGAACTTTAAGGAAATACAACAGTAAACAAATTTATTTTCTTAGTGACACCAAAATATTTAGGAATAATTTTCTAGACCTGAGATCAACCTATCAAAATTTGTTTATTTTTTTTATTTTTTCTGTGAATATTTACTAAGGATTTGATTAAAACGTCAGTTCTCAAACATCCACAGTTTGGCTGCCGTAAAAAAAGAAAATAAGAAAACTGCCTTAAAAGTCAAGGTTTACCATGTTCGTTGACCGTTACACTCCGTTCTCCAAATGTTAGATTAAATAAGAAAGACGTACCGCAGAATGTGATCTACGATCTGTTCTTTTGGGTTGTTTGGTGAGGAAGTTAGACTCGAATGAAATGCCATTGACTAATTATAAGATATCTTTGACCTTTCTAATTTGAAAAATATTGCTTCCCGTGAAAAGAAAAAAACCATGAATCCAGTTGACCTTTTTTTTAAATTTACGAAGAAGTATAAAGTTTCATATTTGGTCCTCTGTTGGTTTTGCATGTATTGCCAAATCGTAAATATCACTATCAAAAACACCAAAAGTATTCAAACAGCCTTGCTGGTTTTCCACGGATCTTATGCTCTTGGGCCACACTTTAAATCTTTAATCCGGGCTTGATTTGTTTCTCTTCTTAATTAATTAATTCCTTATGTGCGTATAGATGATGAAGACTTGGCCGTGAGGGTGTGTGAGTGAGAGGTCAGAGTAAGGAAAGCTTGCAGTCCTGACGAAACGAATCCTAGACTGATGTAAGAACTCGTCTTGATCGGTCAGGCGAGGCTGATGAAAGATAGGCTTGCTCTCGAGTGAGAAGATCCTTCCGTCAGTACCCTTTCCACTTGTAGCGGCAACTTTCAACGGGGCAGATGACAGATTTGGATTAAAAAATGTTTAAATCTTGTATTTTTAAAGTCCGATACGCAGGAATTGTCATCTTAGCGCGTTTCTGAATAGTTCTCATCCCAGGTATCACTTAAAAACTGGTAATCTTTTTTTTTTCCAAACGTCTTATTATATTCGCAGAAAGGTTTCAAATATATATCTTTTCAACATGAATGCCAAATGTCTGGAAACATTTTCAACCTAATACGCTATTTCAGAGTAACCAAACCGGAAATTCTAGTTCCGTTGACGTTTTTCCAAAACGGTTATAGATATCGCCTGTGACTGAGATTGCCCAATCGATAGATGCAAGAGACCCGTAATTGCAGGATTTTCTAAAAGCTTTCGAATGGTTACCTTCCACTTCGCACGATTTCCTCGCCGTATTCGAAATATTTATGAAAATATTAAAACTGGCACAAATTTATATATGTTAGTTTAACTGAATCATTTTCGTTACCAAAATATTCTAGTTATATTCCCGGCGTAAAAAAATCTTTACAATGCTTAACTGTAAGCCTCTATAACGTGATTTTGCCTTTTAAATCAGGCAATTATTTTTGTACCAAATATCAAAAAAATAGGATCACTTTTAGGGATGTGAGAGAACGAACTGATAACACTTAAGGCTTTAATTTCAGGAGAGATAGTGGATATAAATGTTATATTTTTACAAATGTCGGCTACTTAACTCGGTCATCATACATCATAATTTATCGCGCATTAATATGTCGGAATATATATATATATATATATATATATATATATATATATATATATATATATATACCTACATTAACACAAATCAGCCTGCAGAGGGTATTCTTAGGATAAGGATGCATATTCCTAGTTGTAATACACCTGAAGAAGAGTCATGTGGACGTGAAGCATATTGAGGCATACAATACATACTGATACTATATATATATATATATAAATATATAAACTCAATAAATTTCGAGATATTCAATGATATAATACCAAGACAGAACAATACTGAAGTTTTCTATTACAACTGAATGCTACAGAGGTGAAATTCTTTTCAGTTGCGTTTATTCGTTAATTAAAATAGATTATTAAAGTATTAATTATGAATTATTAATTTTATTATAATAATATAATTTTTATGTATAAATTACTAAAAAAAGGCTAGTAAATGAAGCGTCTGATTTTATCTCCCCTTTATTCTTTACCGCTACAAGTGTCCAGAAAACATGCCCAATTTGTTCATGTTCCATTTAAAATTCAATATTTTATACCACCTACCTCTGTGCTTTATGTTTTAATCGTACATTTATATATATATATATATATATATATATATATATATATATATATATATATATATATATATAGTTTATACAACCATTCATTACTTTTACAAAAACTGTAAACAATATTTGTATTATATCTCAGTCCTCAAATTTATTCAAACATTTAGAATAATTAAAAAATAAAATCCCTCTTAATGTATTCAAGGTGTTATGTTATCTTAAAAATATCGGATAGTTAAAAATTTATATTTAAGAAAACAACAAATAAATAATCAAATTTGTAAGGTGAGAATTTATGAAAATTATTGCAGAGGAAATTACAAATTGTGGTAACATAAGAAGTAAAATTTCTAATAAAATTATCATTGAGGTAGTTTACATTTGCAGATTATTAATACCATGAAGGGTATGAACTCACATTTAAAAAGTAATTGTATGAATTTAAAATAAAATTACGGTGGCAATAAATTCTGTTCATTAAAAAACGAATATACTAAACGGCACTAAAATTTTGTGGGCCTAAAGAACGTTAACATTTTTCCTTGTTTTATTTTATATTAATAATATTGAAAATAGCAATTTTATTTTGTGTATCGAAGCATGCAGGTTGTATTGTCGCAGAGGTATATATACCTTTATTAGTTTTCATGATGATCTGGAGTACACTATTTATATCTAGAGTTTTTAAATATATATTATATTTTTCTTAACATTGATATAAAATTACTAATCCATTTTTATTTGCAATTAAGTAAATAAATCAAACAGTGAAACATACATTTTTAGATATTATTTTCATTCAATAGAATAATTTTAGTTAAAATAATTTTATTACATTCTTGGACATAATTATTTGATGAGACTATTTTTAATTTTATTCAATTTAAGGAAGTCTTAATAAGTAATCTAACTTGCTAGTTTAGTAAAAAATAAAAAGAAAAAAATGTTCTTTATATTTTAGCAGCTATTTTTGAACTATGAATTGTCACAATTAATCGCGATTTAAATATTTGCTTTTTGGTAGTTTTGTGTTGCTCTGATCACTAAAACAAGATGTTATAAATGCTGAATTTCTGTTCAAAATTTTGGCATAACCCTGCAGTTCAGTCGTGGAAAAGTGTGGTTTATTACTCAAAAGAATCATATTTATGATTTTTTGTACATTTTACTCTCAGAAACGATTTACTTAAAAACTTGTGGAAGAAAAATTCTTCAAGACGTTTACAATTTTCTAAGTTCGTTATATGTACTGTTTTTATATTCTGTTATTTTAAAAATTAAGAAGACATGGTTATTAGTTTACTTATTTATTACTTTTGAATTTATTTAGTGATTTAAGTTTTTTAAGTATTCTAAGAAAAAAAAAATATTTTCCGTACATAAAGTATATTTATTTTCACCGATGCAAAGTAATCGAAATGATAAATAAATGTAGACAATATTTAAAAATTAAAAACTTGAATATTTAAATTTTATGAAATTCAATATAAAAATATAAACAACATCTAAAAAGACTCAAGAAACGAATAACAATCATGAATACTTAGAGATAACAATCTACAAATGTAAACCCACCTCCAAAGAAAATATAAAGTTGAAACTTGCTTCTCGCTGAAGATGTATCCTTCCATAGTCGAGTTAGACTGAAGACTACCGCGCGACCCGGAGGTGTGGCAGGGAATGTAGTCGGCACAAGGGGGTGGGGGCATGGCTAGCGTATTACATTTTGACGTCATCGCTTAATAGGAGCGAGTCAGATATTATCTACATGTCCGAATCAGGAACGAGCTATTCGATCGTTATCAGATGTGAATGGGTGACGTTGACTCCAGCTCCGGGAAAAACCGAATAAATACAGACCCGACACCCTTCGGGGAAGTCAATTGGAGGGAGGGAGTCGGCAAAAAAGTTGCAAGTCGGGTTGGGTGCCCCGAGGTCTGGAAATGTACCGCGTGGGATTTTCACAGGAAAGAGAAGCCTCGGCAATTTTATGGAAACTTCCAGTCGGTTTTATTCGTGGCTAATATATAACAGGTGCATGTAATTAATCAGTTTGAAGTCTAGGAACATGAGATGACTAATGCTTTTGCTTTATGTTTGGTATGCCCAATATTTTCAATTTGGACGGAATGTAATCACTAAAAAATCGGACAAGTTGTCGGCAACTGCAGCAGATTATTGTATGTAATGGCATAAATGTTAACTTTGAAGATGCGTCCTTATTTCAATCCTACTCGAATGAGAATGAGTAATAGAAGGATTTGGCTATTGAAATAATCATTGAATCCTGAGTGGTACTTGAAGTGGGGTGTGAGGGCGGGAACACAATGAGCGTACAGTAGGTGGCAAGGAGTGCTTTATAGGGGGATGCTCTGAGGACCATTCAAATATGGTTTAAGCCACCCACTATTATAAATTAATGAGTTATATTTGCAGGATCTGCGTCATTTTCGCGTTCGTCCATATAACTTAGAATATAATGTCTTATATTTTGCTTTAACCCTTTTTGCTATTTTTCCTTTAAAAAAAATTACCGCTATAAACTAATTTTAGAAGAAACAAATTTAAAAGTTGTCTAAAAAAAAAGCAGAAACTCTGAAATTTCTGAAATGTTCAGAAAGAGACTTAGTCGATTTTGGGCGGGCATATCACTCGACCTCCTACTATACACCCTTCCGCTACAAGGGGTAGATAGAAAAAAACATCATTTTTCTCATTTTCATATTGAAAAACTCGTTTTACAGCTAAAAAATAAATAAATAAAAAACTCGCGGAAAAATAACTTCGATGGAACTAACCCAACTCTGCCAAACAGTAAAGCTCCGGTTCGCCGATTGAGATGTCCAATCGAAATTTACGTGCGAAAGTTTCTGATATGTAATTTATTAAAATTTAGAATGATTACCGACCACTTACCAAGATTTTTATACCGTTTTCAGATACTTAAGAAAAAGTACAAAGAATTCTATATCGTTCATGTGTATTAATAAATATTATTTTTAAATTACTTTTCTTTTTAATATTTAACGAAAATATATGAAATACAGTTTTCATAATTGTGGAACACAGCCGAATTTTCATTCAAGCACATCCTTTTATATTTAAACATTTTATGGATTTTTTGCTTCTATATGTAATCATACTATATATTATAAACGACGTAAAACGATATAAATTAGAAACTAGTTAATACTTTCTTAATTCGAATTTCCAATTAACATTTTTTACTAATATCATTATAAATCATTGATTAAAGTAATGATGAAATTAATATTTTTTTAATTGTTGTTAGTTTTATCAGATTGAATGTACTATAGAAAAGAAAATCAACCTGGTTTGAACATGCAATTTATTTCGTATAACCTAATGATAAATTCTTTTGTTTGTTTAAGTGAAGTTAGAAAAAAAAAATCATCAAAAAACAGGAAACAGACAGTAACCAAAGCTGAAATTACTCCCTCCGCCTTTCCTCTCGGAAAACTGAGTTACAAATATATTTCTAATTATTTTACCTTGTTTTACTAAAATACCAATTTTTCTGTTATACGCAATTTAAAAAACAGCCTATTAAAAACTAAGGCCAATAGGCAGAAAAAATTGTGAAAATACATTATTTTAAATACCAATAATAATATAAAAAATCATTAAAAGGACATGTTTTATCTTGCACCTTCTCCACTCACCCTCCCAGATCCACGCCACCTCCTTTAATACCCCCCCCCCAAATGTAGGAGAGAGTAGGCCTCTGATTTTTTGTGGAATAATGAAATTATAGGTCCCCATTTCTTGACCCCTCGACTTAATGTTGAGTCTTTCCACGCATTCCTCGATAATAAATTATCGTTATTCTTGGAGGAAGTCCTTTGGGCACAGAAATTGGGAAGCTGGTACCAAGGCGACGGTTGTCCAGCCCACTACGGGAGAGCCGTCCGAAATGCATTGGACACTAACTATCCATGGCGTTGGATAGGACGGGGTTGGCCAGTATCTTGGTCGGCTCGATCTTCAGACCTTACGCCCTTGAATTCTTTGCATGGGGAGACATTAAAGATTTGGTCTACAAGGAGCCCACTGGCTCAAGGGAGCACCTTATCCGTCGCATCAGATGGGTCTGGGAACAGATCACAGCAGAGCAATGCGCAAATAGCATCCAGTCTGTTAATGTGCGATGTGATGCCTGTATTGCTGTACAGGGCCAACCTTTAAACGGGTTTTAAATTGATTGTTAGGAATTATTACAAGAAGAATATATTATTTTATTATGTAAGCATCCAGAGTTAAATTTAAAATGTTTTAAGAGAATATATTTTTTATTGAGAAGTGAATGTTTTTTTGTTGAGAGGAGATTGTTGACCGTTGAATCCCGGGGACTCAGAAATGATCCCGCATCTGTGAGGTATAGTTCTCAATCTTCTCACCGCCCTGATGAAGGCTTGAATTTCAAGCCGAAACGTCGGCAACAATAAAACCATTTTCACTGCAAAATGTAGTTTTATTAAGAAGCAATGACCGAACCCCGACAATCCCTACCTTTGAATGTTTTTTTGTTTTGTGTTTTAGCGCTTTCCTCCGAAGAAAGTAGCTATTTTAAATTATGTTGAACTTACAGCTTTAAATGGCGTCAGTTAATTTTTTAGAAGAGTTTGTGTCGTTTTGGGGGGGGGGGGGAGAAAGAAGAAGAACAAGAAAGAATGCCTTTTCACAAATGTGTTTTTGTTTTTTGCGTTTTTCTCGGAAACGAAGAAAACGAGAAATATGCCTAAGGACTGTTTTCATCCTGCATCGATTCCCGAAGTTTGGTCGTTTTTTTGGACATGCTGCATATCTATTAAATTCGTTAAAACAGCGATTTTTTGTTGTTGTTGTTAGAGCTATTGAGTTTTCACAAATTTTCATCGTTCCCTCCTAAAATATACGGAATATTATGCCCGTTATAATTTTTATGTCTATATCCGTTCGTTTATATATTTCAATGTTGGTACTAAAATAGGCAAAGGAACTAATCTACAATAATAATGACAAAACGGGAAAACAGGAACTGGCGAACGCGAATTTTAATATGAATTAACTTCGTGGAGACAGCAGAAAAATCCGAGACAATCCGTTTTACGGAATCTCCATTCGGGGCTATTTATGTGATACCGTGACCAATTTTTTTTCTCCAAGTAGGAAGCGTGTCGGCGAAGCGGAAAAACGCTGAATGAAAGATAAAAATGAGAATTTTGACAGATGTGTTAGATATGGTGGAAGAAACGGGTTTCCGTCTCCCATTAGCCAAGAGGAAGCGGGGCTGCTTAAGCAAGCGCAACTCAAGGCCGTAAAGATAACTGGCGCCATCATTTCGACAAGAAAATGTCACATAAAAAAAAAAGAAAGAATAAGAAATGAAGACCAAATGTTCCAAGGAATATATTATTTCCTTATTTTCTTATTTTAAATCGCTTGCTCCTTTCTTCCAATAGAAAATAAGTTCATGTGAACGAAAGTATGACTTAACTCGGATTCGCATAACCACTTAAGTTTAGTACTAATTGTAATGATAATAGAAAAAATGGTTAACAAATTAATAAAACAGTTTGAAACCCTATTTTTTATTATATTACCTTCTTCCCTCTCGTTGGAGAAACGGAGGGTATAATGTTATTCCTTGTATAATGTTATTGTTATATTCAAAATCTGTTCTGTAAATTTCTTCTTTAGTTAAAAAATAGAAATGAGATTGAGTAAAAGCGGTGAGATGAAGTATTTGAATATTTGAGATAATAAAACACTTTATTTTAGGGTGTTCTAGATAGATCGATTCTTTAAAAGATGTGCCCTTGAAGATCGATTCATTAAAAGATCGGCCCTTAGAGATCGATTCTTTAAAAAGATCGGCCCTTGGAGATCGCTTAAAAAGATCGGCCCTTGGAGAACGGTTCAAAAAATCGATATATCGTGTTTAAAAGAGCGATTCCGATTGCCCATCTCTAATTTTACACGTTGCTCAAAAGGAGGGAGGAAACAGTGTTTCAATAAAGTTTATCTTTGTCTTAAGCTTTTCTTTTTAAACCATGCATTCAATGAAAGCATGGGCGTATATAGGAAATAATTTCGGAGGGGGCTGGGAAAATTTCGGGGGGGGGGGGCTGAGACCATTTCCGGTGTATGGAATACTAACTATTTAGGTCTTGGAAGAGTTTTAGCCAACTAAAACGCTATTACACTCAAAATAGAATATTTTTTATGAACTAAATGATCTTATTTAATTTATTTTTAAGGGTATTATAAAATGTTTACCGATCAAATCAAAATTTCGGGGGGGGGACCTGCAGCCCTCTCAGCCCCCCCTTATATACGCCCATGAATGAAAGTTAAGCGGTCGTGTGACTCCTAATTAAGCCATACATTCGACCACATGAACTTTTTTCTTATTGGAAGAAAGGAGCACACGATTTAGTAAAAGAAAAGAAGGAAATATCCTTAGAATCAGAACATTTGGTCTTCATTTCTCTTTTTTTTTCTTTCTTTTTTTTTTGGTGACATTTTCTTGTCGAAATGACGGCGCCAGTTACCGTCACGGCCTTTAGTTGCGTTTGCTAAAGAAGCCCAACTTCTTCTTGGCTAATGGGAGATGGAAAAACGTTTCTTACCCCATCTCTGAACAGATCAAGAAAAGAAACGTGAGGTTGGCAGCATTTAACTACATTCCTCCTAGAGTAATGTTATCTACTTGCGATACACCCTATATGTAAAACAATCAAATTTTCGTTAATTAAGTAAATATTGGCTTATCTGATCCGATTGTAGCCATCAATGATTTTTTTTGGGGGGGGGGTACACTACTTCTTTTATTATTGTATTCCTATATTTATTTTATTCAATATTATTTATTTGATATACGTTTAAGGATCTTGAAAACGGAATATTTGATTTTTAGGTAGAGAATTTAGATGGAACACATTTACAAGGATGAAGCACAATAAACACCGGACAGGCCTTACATAATTTTTCAAATCCACAGGACCGACAATAGCTTCGTCTAGAAAAGCGATTTAGCACAAATTAACAATTCCATATTAATGACGCTTGAAATAAAATATGTTGAAGGTAAATAATTCCAGAATAAAAATAAATGAAAGAAAACTAACAATTAGAGGATTGTCTCATATCCAATAAATATGTTAGTGATCCAAGAAATCGCACTTTTGTGAATTTTGTCACACCTTTTGTTCAACTTGCTTGTTCTCGGATGAGCTACATAAAGGAGCACACCGGTGAACTCACTCCACTGATGTTATCCTAATTTTAGCTATCATTGACTAACAAACGACTTATATACAATAACGTAGTCCGACCAATATGGACTTATGGACTAGAACTCTGGGGTTCCACTAAACCTTCCAATTCCTACAGAATACAAACAATGCAATCCAAAATCCTCCGAAGAATATCCAATGTTCCTTACTATATCTCTAACTTAACCCTCCATAATGACTTCAATATCCCCTTTATCCAATCCCTGGCCAAGTCAGTCTATCAGAAGTTCCATTCCAATCTCCCAGGCCATCCAAATCCTTTGATAAATTCCCTATCCTCGTTCCAAAATCCACAAAATCCCCATAGAAGGCTGAAGCGGAGGTGGCCTAGAGACAATTTGCTTTAACATCTGCAGTGCACAAAATGTGTTATATTTTCATTTAAAATTGTTTACAGTTGTTTCATTATTATTTTATTTTTATTTTTTTTTCTTCATTTTTTTTTTATTTAATGCATTACTATTGTGGGTTTTGTAATTGTTCATATTCCCACATCCTGCCTCACAATGTCATTATAACAGAACCAGCAATATTACTAGAAATATGTTAACTCATATTGTTGTAATAATCAATAATAATAATAAAAAAATTTTAGCATGTATTTTAACATTTGCATATTGTCCATTGAGTTGCTGAAACTTGTAGCTACTTGTACTCAGTCAATGTTTTAATGTTAAACCTAAAAATCCAACTTATTTTTGTCTTCCGTATATATATGAAGTTAAAGCACTACGTCCTTTCGGTTGAAGACAACTCTCTTATTTATACTTGCCATTACGAATTCGAAGAGTCAGAACTAGAGATGGACGATCTGAATCGATCTTTAAAAGGATAGATATTTTCAACACGATATATCGGTTTGTTTTAATCGATCTCCAAGGGCCGATCTTTTTAATGAATCGATTTTCAAGGTCCGATCTATTAAATGAATCGATCTCAAAGAACCGATCTTTTAAAGAATCGATCTATCAAGAATCGTTTCAAATTTTACGGTTACATTGTTTTCAAGTCATAGACTGTTCTGTTAGATCATGAGTTATGAAAGGAGGGGAGAGTATGAAAACCTGGCACGTAAACAAACCCGATGGCGGCCTCATTCGTTGGCCACATCTATCAAGAAGTTTTACTTTGTTTTTAATGGTTTAATATTATAATAATTTTAATTCAGAATAACTAATTCCGGGATCGGCGCTAATGGCCTAGATGTCGATGCGCCGTAAAAAAAAAAGAAAAAAAAAATCTGACATGTTCGGCGTTTGGATGTGCACATTTTTCTCTATTATTATTTCTTTTCTCATTTGATATATATATATATATATATATATATATATATATATATATATATATATATATATATGTAATAAAACATAGTTTTAATTTTTTCTACTTTTACTTTCCCGATATATTTATCATATTCTAAAGTCGACTTTTTTTCAGCTGATTCGTAGTTGTGATAGGCGATTCTCGAAGGTGAATGAAATACGAATTTCGTAAGTAATTGAAAGTAATCATGAAATCTATCCATAGCGAAGATATGGATCCTTTTGAATCAATCTGAACTCGCCTATCCTTTTTGTGGATCGATCTTTCCATTTCGATTCACATCGATTTAAAAGATCGTTTAATATTCGAGAATCGCCCATCACCAGTCAGAGCCTATGCCGGTGTTTCTCTATACAGATTTAAAATAAAAAATAATATATATATATATATATATATATATATATATATATATATATATATGTATGTGTGTGTATATATATATATATATATATATATATATATGTATATATATATATATATATATATATATATATATATATTTATATTTAATCTCTTCTGGAGTAAGTAACAATTAAGGATATCTTTATATTAGTTGAAATCCAGATGGAGAGTAAAATGAATCCCTGCTGTGAAAATTGTCTAATTTGCTAAATTTAATGGACGGGTATTTTTGGTCTAAATAAAAAGAGGGTACATTCTAAAACATGTAGTGTACATTCTAAAACTTGTGTCAACATGGTGAATGAGTGTTTGCTATAATATTCTATATTGCTAAGCACTGTATTTATCTCTCTATATAAAAATCACGTGTCTGTTTGTTTGTTTATTTATTTGTTTGTTTGTTCCTTATACAAATCTACACCGTTTGACCGATATTGACCAAACTTGGCACACAGGTAGGTCTTGATACGAGAAATCTCCTAGGCTAGGTCAAAATAGTCAAATTTCAAAATTTGTTCAAAAGGTCAAAACTTTTGTTCAAGAAAAATTGGCTACAATGAACCATTCAGATTGTGACGGCCATTTTGAATCGACAGGTACTGGCCTCTGTCGGCTGTTAGATGAAGTGCTGTTGTGCTGGCATCTGCCGGGTATCATTATGATCTAATACAAATTCACATCGTTTGACCGATTTTCGTAACTAGGTATCAAGTATATCTTGATACGGGGATTGTCATAGATAGAAAGTAGGTGTAGCATGGCACCCTGGGTAACACCTAGTATTATATATATTTGTTTATTTACAGAATATTACAATCTACAATTTCAATTGAATTATTCAATTTTGATACTGGTTACTTGCCGGCGCCTCAGGTGTCTCCCAGTTGTCAGCCGAATACCTTCCTGTATTTATATTAAAAATATATTTTGTTAAAATTAATTTAGAATTATTTTGTATTTTTAGGTTCTTGTTAATTTGTAGTTTATTATTTTCAAATATTGAGGAGATTGTTATAAAATTAGTTTCCTCCCTCTGATGGCAGTTAGCCAAGTGGAATAGTCTATATACTTGGAATCATTAATAATAAATTTACGTTTTAAATATGTATTTATATATCTACTAAATGTATTTTGTGTATTATTTTGTGTAATACGTATTTAAGTGGAAGAGTCTAAATAGTCTAGGGAGCATCTGTTTTGAGTTGGATGATGAGAGGGAACAACTTATTTTTCGGCAAATATCTTCAGAATAGCCGAAGTAACGAAATTTGGGGTATGCGTAAATCAAAACATTTCTGGGACATTTTTTTTTTCAAATATTACTTTATTATTATTATTTATCTAATTTAGTTCCAAAATTATACATGTTAGAGACCTTCTCAAGGCGTTAACAGATTTGCAATGAAGTTTCCTAAAATGTTTATTATTTAAAAACATTAAAATTGATTCGCAGTTTTTGCGTTACGTTTTGCTGAAGGATGTTATGGACACATGTGAATTTGTAGCCAGTGATAATAGTATCCCTGATTCGGCATAAATTATCCATAACATATTCACAGATGGATTTAATAAGGCGACCTAGTCCACGGCACAATGACATTTCCTTGATCGCTTCGAGACAGGTCCCGCAAAATGATTTCTCAACGTGAAGTTTTCATTACACCTCATTGCAATATACAATGACTAAGAAGAAAGAAATTTATGAAAACAAGTTTAGGACAATAACAACAATGATTTCACATTTAGTTTCGTTGCACGAAACAGTCAAATTACAAAATGAGGAAATGTTTGGAATTGACGCAGGTAGCAGGGTAATTGTATGCACTAAGCGACCTTCTTTTGAAGTAATAACCACCATTTAAATTGCTAGTACGATCAAATGACTTCTAGGAATTTCCAACAATGATTTTCTATCCTCAGAGGGACGTAGAATTGTGATTCACCTGACTGCGGGAATACTGTCGTAATGATATTAAAAAATACCAACGTAATCTGTTTTAAAATCTTGGAGCTTCGATTTGAATTTAAAGTCACATTGAATGACGTAAAGGACTCAAACCTTGTCTCTTTTGACAAAAGTTTCATATTCATTCATTTTCTGTTTGGTATGACGATGGTTTTAGGCCCAAGGTAGTGGCGAGGCGTTATTCTTCGAGCTAACCAAACTATAGCCCCGCCCAAAATTGGCTCTGGAAATAAAATGAAAGCCTCTGTAAAATCCCTGCGAGGACTGTGGTGGCGCTGTTAGGACTGGCCCAAATTTAGCAGAGGGCAGGCGTAGCTTTGGGGCGGCAGAGACTGAGGGAAAACAGGACAGATCAAAGCCAGCTCAGTAACGTGCGTGAATTATTGCCATGATTGTTCAATCCAAATAATGGTAAAGGGCACTATTTCCTGTTCCCATAAATAACGAATATAAGACATTGAAAAATAAAATCATTTTCGTTTTCATTACGAACAATGTGTACAATTTGCGTTAAACTGTTTGTAAGAAACAAATTTTAATTTAATGCTGAGAATCGCATTTTAGCAA
Organism: Gonocerus acuteangulatus; assembly: GCA_946811695.1. Lineage (NCBI taxonomy): Eukaryota > Metazoa > Arthropoda > Insecta > Hemiptera > Coreidae > Gonocerus > Gonocerus acuteangulatus. The sequence goes on from OX328132.1 coordinate 105,914,614, forward strand.
AATTTCAGCATATTCGAGGGAGGTTGCAAGGCAGAGGACGTAGCTGTAATTAAAACACAAAAGGACGGACGGAGAACAGAGCCTCTGTCTCGGCTGACTTCAACATAAGCCTTTCCGTTAGGGTGCGTTAACACCTGACACTTCTCTCAGGAAATATATGTCAGGTGTCGGATAGATATTCTCTTGCATGTTTACATACTGACAGAAATAGCTAGACATTTATGTCATGGATATGTAGACGACAGCTCTGGGTTTGTTCAAATTTGTGATAAATGGAGGGCTAATCATAGGTCATGGCGCAAATAATCAGTATTTACATCTGTTGGTATAGAAGTGTCGACAATAAGGCTAGTAGCCAAGATATTCATCTCTGACATTAAATTATTCTTTTTATAATCAGTGTTTACACCTGATGGATAGAAGTGTCGACACTTATAGCTCGTCATAGAAATATATATCTCAGACAGAAATTGTTCGCAGTTTTCATGAGTCACATTTTCTGACATAAATTTCCTGCAATAACTCTCAGGTGTAAACGCACCATTAGAGCCTGTGGTTTACAGAATCTCCCCTGCCTATGCTGTCCCTCTGCTAAGCCTGCTTTCTGCTCAATTCACGCCCGGCCTTAGAGGGGGGTTTTGCTTGTACGGCAATATTCTCGGATGTGTGATTGTCGGTGCCGGAGCTGTTTGTCCTCCTATATCACAAATCCAGCGGACTTCTCTTCTCTACATCACAGCGATGGACGAAGATTTAGCTCAAGACCTACCGTTACTCCTACCGAAACTATCGGACCAGAGTTATTCATTCCCGATTCACGCAGCTCCACTTAAGCTACTACTTGAACGTGCATAAATACAGGTGCTGTCATTCGCCTTCTATCCCCATTTCACCCTGCGATCTTGCCGAATTATTGTCAACCGCCGTCTGTGATCTTTAAATTTTCTCTGCTATTTTTTTAGTAAGTCATTTTATTATGTGATAGTACTTCAAAACATAAGGGATGGTCCTCAAATGTACTGTGTGTTTCCTTAACCTACTGTGTGTACAATCTTATGTTTTTACTATTGATTTTCTTATTATTAAAAAATTACTCTATTAAATCAACTTATTCACTTATCAGGTGCATGAGCAAAAAATAAAATAAGCGAATCAATAAAAATGATTTTTTAATCCTCACAGTAAGTAAGAGAACCTTCCACTTTCAATAAAGACCATTCAGCATCCATATATACCCAAAAGATTTAGATTCATAAGAATAATATAAAAACTTCGATATCAGTATGCCCATCTTTAATTATTGTCAATTAAATTTAAAAAAATTAGTGTTTAGATGTTTCATTTCTGTTTTTTTATTCACTATTTTTTTCCTATATATATATATATATATATATATATATATATATATATATATATATATATATATATATATATATATTATTTTATTGCGATTAACCATAATATATTCTACACCTATAATCCTAACCTTGTTAAAACAAAATTGTGCATATAAGGGTGACCGCAGCTATATGGGGGAAATTTTATGTCCCGAATTTTATTAACGGGAACCCTAAAATATAATTATTCGTTGCAGATTTTAAATCAGTGAAAGTTTGAGCACCATTATAGCGTATGAACACTTGCCGCCGGGTGCTCAAAGTTACAAAAAACGCATGTGGGCCGACTGGTGGCATTTACGGTCAGTATCTCCGGACCTTCCCATTATTTTCTCATGATTAGTCAAATGACAGGCAATATTGTTCTTAGGAATTTATACTCTATAGATGATTGTTGCTACTAATAGTCGAACTGACCTACAACAGCCTTTGTAAATAACCCTACAAGGCACCTCTATAAATGAAATTATGGTATGAGTATTATTTAACATTTTTCCAACTATGAAATAAATGATGATGGAATAAAATGACAGATTGTTGAATTTTACATTTATCAATTTATTTTAATAAGGTAAGAGAGTGATATTGTATCGTTTGCCATCGTATACAATAATGGCAAATTTATTCTTTAGGTTTGTTCAAAGTATTTTTGTCAGGGTACGGCTTTCGGCATTTTTGTACTACTTGTAAAACTTATTGTTTTACCTCTTCATATTTGGTGAACAGGTTATTAAAGTTTGTAATTAATATCAATCCTTCTTCGCCTCCACCATCAAATACCTTTTGTAACTTCTCATTCCCCAGTCTTTCCTTAAAAAATATATTTTCAGGCCATCTATTGGGTAGTTCTTTTAGAAAATCTGCGTTAATGTAGAAACGCACAAAGAAATGTATGGTCCCCTCGGTAATTAAACTGGATAATCCTGAACTGACTAATTCTTCGAATTGGTGTCTTCAAAATTTGGGATTTACAATTATTGAATTTTCTTCGCCCTTTGCGACTTTTTCTTCGTCTAAAATTCGGGGATCAAATTGTGTTCACAAGGGCTACCAATTCTGCATTAAAATACCATAAATGGTTAGAAAAGAGCTGTCTCAGAGATATCCTTGTCAACTTCCTGATAGTAAAGCAAACATCGGATGAGGTCGAAGTCTTGCTTGGGAGCCGAGTGAGCTTTGTGAGCATTGAACCAAGCTTTGAAATATCTTCAAACAATAGTTAGCTTTGGCCATCCACCTGGCATGAGTGAAAGCATCTGGAGATTTAAACCCCACTTCCGTTTCAATTGGTGCCCCTACAAAAATCTATGACAATTGTATGGGCGCCTTGTAATCGTTTCGGGGTTGTGATTCAATGATCTTAGTGTTAAAATCCGTTGTTATGTTGGCAATTACGTCAGGAGGTAGACGTTTCTCATACTTTTGTTCCTGATACCCGTGCCATATTGATTCTTGTTTAGCTTCGCCTAACATTTTTGAATACATCGGGCTGAGGCTCATTTGTTGATCCGAACTTACATTCGAAAACGACTCTTAACATGACTACAAGAATATGTTGGATGCAAGCTAAGTAAACTATCTCTCTACACAATTGGTGTTCCAAAATTGTACAAACCCCTTTGAACCTTCCAGTATTTGAGGCAGTGCTGTCAAAACACCTTATTGATACTAATGGAGACACCCCATTCCTCGAGACACTCATATACAGCCATGGCTTGTTCTTGGCCCGTACTCCCGTCTGTTACGAGAACTCCTGTACTCCGTTCTTTCTGCTCTGTCTTTAGAACGTTTGGTAATCATTTTCCGTCCCAATGAACTTCAACAGCTTCCTTCACTGGTATATCAATTCGTTCCAAAATCTTCTCAGTGTATTTTTCTATGAATACTTTTCGCCTTTCAGGAATGGTTGTTTTGGACACTTAGAACTCGTCGGGATTCTCCCTTAGTACTTCTACGATAGCTCGGTTTCACTAGAAGTAACAATAAATATTTATAGAATATACATTTCTATAAATAATATTGCCTTTCATTTGACACATAAATCATGAGAAAATAACGGGAAGTTTCGGAGATACAGCCCGTATATGCTTTGGGCGCCCAACGGCACGTGTTTTATACATTGTCCAATCGCGCTCAAACTTTCAATATCTTAAAATCTGTTAGGTAAGGAAAGGTAAAAGGTAAACCTTTCTTACGCCTCAATTACTTAAGGAGAGGTAAAGGAAGGTAAAAGGTAAGTAATGGAGAGGTAAAGGAAGCATTCCATACAAGGTTTGCATTAGACAGTTTCTAGGAAGTTGCCCCTTTCGAATTCCTTCTATTACACGACCTCGTATTCAGATCTCTTTTTCCGGAAACACCCTCCTTACTTAGCACCGATTCTCCATCACGAAAAAAAGATAATGTTCACTAAGTTTTTTTTTTCTCGTTGTATTTTTAATTGTATTCGTTGTAAATCACACCTATAATTTGAATAAGGATTCCAACATATGTTTGTTTGGCAATGAAATACGAAGAGGTATACATGTATTTGCTTAGTTTACCAAATTAAATACGGTTATTTTATTTGGTGAGTATCTTATATGCAAGAAATCGAATACCAGAAGACCCGATGCCTTACGCTAATTAAAAAGGTAAATTTGAGAAAAAAAAACGGGGGGGAGAGAGAGAGAGAGAGAGAGAGAGAGAGAGAGAGAGAGAGAGAGAGAGAGAGAGAGAGAGAGAGAGAGAGAGAGAGAGAGAGAGAGAGAGAGAGAGGAGAGAGAGAGAGAGGGAGTGAGAGGAGGGTGAAATGGCGCCTCGAGGTATACTCATGAAAAAACGTGATAACGGAAAGTTGGTATGGGTGGTCAGGTATACATTGCCTGCGTTCCTCTCTTTTTTTCATTATTTTTTTAGTCGGGACATTTCTCATGTCTTGTTGCTCTAACAATTCCTTGAGTGTGGACGAAGGTTTAAAATAGTGTGGCTGTTGTGGTATGGGATATGGTGTTTATAGATTTTTGGAATATATTATCACGATGCAATGAGTCCACCATTACAGGAGAGTTTGCATACGAGCCTGTCGTTACAATTGATAACTGAAGTAAAGATTCTAATTCGGCTTGCCATGAAATGAAAGTATATGTTTTTGTGAAATTCATTCAATAATTATAATAATAGTTAATTGGTTTGCTGATTTTGTTTTGTTCAAAACTAAAACACTAGGTATCGGAAAGGAACATTCTGTTGTATTTAGGGAACCTGAGGCCTGGTAATCTCTATCCCTAAACGCGGACTGATATTCTGGCTACCAAGCTCCAAAGCTTACAATAGATGACACCTAAACGCCAAGCTCGTACTGTTTGGCAGAGAACTCCTTATACTATTCTGGCTACCAAGCTCCAAAGCTTACAATAGATGAGACCTAAACGCCAAGCTCGTACTGTTTGGCAGAGAACTCCTTATACTATTCTGGCTACCAAGCTCCAAAGCTTACAATAGATGACACCTAAACGCCAAGCTCGTACTGTTTGGCAGAGAACTCTCCTTATACTATTCTGGCTACCAAGCTCCAAAGCTTACAATAGATGACACCTAAACGCCAAGCTCGTACTGTTTGGCAGAGAACTCCTTATACTATTCTGGCTACCAAGCTCCAAAGCTTACAATAGATGAGACCTAAACGCCAAGCTCGTACTGTTTGGCAGAGAACCTTATACTATAAGCTGTTGTTTTTATAATTTATGACCTCTATCAATTTATCAAATCTATTATTTGCTTTTTAACCGAATGACAAGACCATAAAATATCATCCGACTTCTACCCCTCATCAAACATAAACAAAAAATTAGCCTTAGACTCAAAGGAATTGCAAATTTGCTTTAATGATATTTGATCCCAGGGTAAATGTAAGAAAAGGGCAAAATTATAACTTTTGTTCTTCAGCGTAAAGTATGTTTTTCCTTTCTTTTAATAATAATTTTCAACCCCCTTCCAGTGCCCCCCTTCCATTCTCCATACAATACTTTGGCTTTTATATTGACTGACAATTAACCTGTAATGCCCCAATAAACTCCAAAATGAAGAGCACAGTCGTCGAGACTGCTGAAAAGACTATTGGATATCTCATTTAACGCTTTATAACAAACTAATCATCAAATTTATTATTACACCCCATAGGGGTTTGAGAAAACCAAAGATTTTTACATCTTCCTTATCCGAAGATTCCAATCCGGAGTCGCAGGCACCATTATAGGCTCTTCATTTCGTCTCACATTGCACCCTTCACAATTACTATGAAATGCTATTTTTATCTAAGATATGATTCATAAAAATTTATCAGCATTCCAAAAAGTTCAACAATACATTGAATAACCTCGGCTGGTTGTAGGAGCTTCTGCACTTAGGGATAGGTAAAATGCCATGCACATGAATCTTTTGGGATGATACCAGGAAAAATCATTTTTTAATTAATTACCAGTATTTTTTGTAATTTTTTATTTTTAACTTTGTTTTAAATACATTTTTATTTAGTAAAATAAAACCAATGCCCAGATAAAAACTTTGTAGTAAGCAATGTTTTTAAGGCTTATATCAAAATATATAGGCAACACAGTAATCATTTTATAATATTTCGAGAGAGGACTGTTGAGGGAACTCAACAGGCAGAATGTAGAACGAAAAAAAATGTAAGCTTCGAATGCTTTAATGGGTCCATCAATTTGAAGAATAAACCTGTTTACCTTATGAAGAAGAAAAAAAGAATCGCCAAGATCCTATCTGATTCTTTTAAAGGAATGATCCAGGAGGGAGCCCGATCAACGTTGAATCATGAAATATTTAAATCACACACATAAAAAGGAATCTACTTAACTGAACTAGAGTGAATATCGACTGTAGTATTTCAAATTCAATATTTTCATATTGATATTTTTGTGGCACAAGCTCAAACGTACGTCCGAAACTGTTGCTTTCCTTAAGTTTCTTCTTGTATTGGGATTGAGGTAGTTTATTCCTTGTACCAACAGTAGAAAACTTTCTGCGCCTTCTCTCTTGTAGTCTCTTCCAGACAGGAAAAAGTTATTATTGTTTGTTTTCGATGATATTTACCACATTAGGGTTTCTTGTGGTGCTGATTTTAAATCTGCTTTTATTTTTGGTGTAAAAAACAATGCTAGTTTACTTGAAAACGTAAGCGTATTTATGAATTTATTTTACGAAATACAAATTATTGTTTAACGATTGTATTTTTCCTTTAATCTACTCTATAAAAACGAAAGAATCATGTAGATATCATTTTCTGAACTCGATATATAGAATAAAGCATTTTCAACCTATTTTATTTTATTTATCCTAAGGCGCATTGGAGGGAACGCTCGGACACAAGTCGACAATTTTTCGATGCAAAATCGCCAGAAAAAAATGGGCCAAATCGGTGGCCCACCACTGTATGTTTCAAATCTTTTTTTGTGTGTGTTTTTTAACGAACTCAAATTGAATAGACCTGCTGTTCAATAGACGAAGAGTGAGAAAAGAGCCTTTAAAAGTTGTAGTTGTACAAAGAACACCATTAATACTCTTTCATTAAAGTCTCCATAATTATCGAAGTTTTGTTGAAAACACTGTTCCCGCAAACGCTCTGCTCTGATGAGCCATCAAGTTATTTTCTTCAAGGATTTAAAGTAATCTTTCTAGCTTAGAAGGCAACATTATTTTTTTTCTTATGGTCCATTTACTTCTGTGTCCATCACCACCGGGCGTTGCTAACTATTCTAAAAATCCATCCTTTGGTAGAAATTATTTTCAGCAAGCCTATCGCAGAACAACCTCCACCTACCCCAAACGGGATTCGAATCATAGAAGATTCATAGGCATGAGTGGATTTCTCACCAATTATTTTATTTCGTATACAAAATAATATCGCAACGCAAACCAAAATTGAAGTAAATTAAAGAGTATAGTTCAAAATTTAGCTTTTTTTTACTGAACAGAGATCAAGGAATCTCCCTGCAATATATTCAGTTATAAATGGACGTGATCCTTTTCCATAATATTAACTTGCAAAATTATACAAAGAAAGTGTATAAATGAAGATTGCTACATTTAGTTCTATACGATAAAAAACATCGACTACTATTAAACGTAGAGCATATTTAAATAAAAAACATCCCGACCTTTTCCTAATTTATTCTCCGGTGAAAAAAAAAAAAAAATGTTTGTATCACGGAGATTTTTACCAATGCAATACAAAACAAACAAAAAAATGTCCAACTGGCCGGGACCTGTGTCATCTTAGCGTGTTTCTACAACATTTTTATGCCTAATGTCATTTGGAAAGGCTGCAATAAATATAGTTAATGTATTGTAAAAAATTAAATTTAATCCATTAAAAAACTTGAAGAAAAGTTAGATTTTATGTTCCACTAACTTACAGTAGCGAAAATTCCTCACAACAATAATTGTTTCTCATTTTACTTATCTTTTTTTACTGGCAAATTAATGCTACTGCTAAAATAAAAACGACCAGCAATGAAAAACTGAGGATATTAAACACAAAGAACCTTTCAAAGCAACGAACCAAACTGTTATAGCTAATCTATTATATCTCCGATTGACATTTTCCCATCGAAAATGAAATCCATCCTTCTTTGTGGAGAATTTACTTAAGCTTTGGTAAGCGTGGTAAGCTTTGGTCACTTACTACGAGTTCCTAACCGTCTTCAACTAATGGTCGAGATGTCGATGCGGCGTTAAAAAAAAAAAAAAAAAAAAAAAAAAAAAGAAAAAAAATCATTTTAGAGCCTTCTGCTCAAATTCAGGAACATAAATATGCTTTAGCTCCACCCCACAAACCTATGTATAACATACAGTCTTCGTTTTCGTACATGGCCACCCCGCCAGCGCGAACGCCACCGGACACTTTCTTGTGACTTTTTCTTTTTGCTAAGAAAAAAAAAATAATAATTAAAGAAATCCCTCTCTCTTATTCATCGATCTCTCTAATCCGGCAGCCTCCGAGAGGAATGAGTGACAGATCTCGTAACTTGCCGAAGCTAGGCCGGCTCGGGGGTTCCTAGAAAACCTTCTCTTCCCAGCTAGCCAAACATTTGTGGAGTGCGAGCCTTTAGAGATGAAGAAATTACACAAATACGAATGACATGGCATTGGTGTTGTTGAGAGAAATCCTCTCAAGCCAAGTGGGGTTTTGGTAGGTTGCTCTACATCTATTAAAGAGGGAGAGTTATATCCCATCACTGATTCTGGGGCTATTAATGAAATTCAGCAATCTTCCGTCTGAGAAAGTCTTCCTTCCTATTTTGGACCGAAAGGTTTCAATGTGCACTATCAACCAGACAATCTGATTCTGATGACCTTCTTGGCCTTTTGAATTATCTTCAAAAGAGAAAGTGATATTTCGTGGCAGGCGAATAATTCTGACACCAAAATTATTTGTATTAGTAGCCGAAATGTCTTTAATACAGATTTTTACAAAAATCTTATTGATATTTTCCTAGCCGAATCCCAACTATTCCCTGACTGCTTAAACAATATTACATTATGTGTTAAACCACCGGGGAACGAAAACTAACTTGAGAAATATAATGAAGAGCAAAGACACTCATCCGAGGAATACACTCAGCTGGGTTATAAAAGCAACCGATGAACAAAGAATCCTGGAGTTTATATCGTGATTGAACGTCTTTAATCAATTTGATGGCTTATTGCGACAATACTCGTGATTTTTCAAGGAAAGAGAAAGCAATAGCTCACAGACCGTGATTGGAGTAGCTATCATTAGTCTATCGTAACGCATACCTTCAAGACTTGCTGGATAATCCCAGATCTAACTCACTATTCCTCTTAATCTAAAAGTGATAGATTAAAAGTGAACCCCCCCCCTATTGAGGAAGGCAGGAAAGACGCTTATGAGGTTGATCTCATGACCCAATCCGGATGTGCCAACTGGAAACTTTCGTTTCAGAACCCTTAGATCCCGAAAATAATTGCGGTTCAAATTTGTACAAAGACACACACACACAAATATATATATATATATATATATATATATATATATATATATATATATATATACATATATATATATACTATTTGTCTGTTCGCTCTTTAGCTGGCTTAACAATGGATTGATTTTAACGATATTTGGTGCAAAAATACTTTGTTTGATTTCAAAGGTTAGGTTTTTGAGTTCATAGGCTTGTAGATAAAACATTTTGTAAGTTTTTTAACGCAGGAAAACGAATGAAATAATTTTTAAGGAGATATTTGTAAACGTTTTCGAGAAACGTAGGGTCTAGAATGACTTTCCACAGGTAGGGCCTCCCCCAAATTTACAAAATCAAATAAAGGCTCCCATTTAAAATCAGCTGTTTAGAATCATTAGCTCCATGGTTAAACGATTTCAAGATTAAGCTTTTGTAATCAACAAAAAATCTTCTAGAGATGGCCAGCAGGAAAAGTAGTAAGCTTGACACAATGGGCATAAGGATAAATCGAAAAATACTTAGTAACCTGAAGTTTGCGGACGATGTGGTCATTTTAGCAGAGAGCCCAGAGAGCTTGAAAAATATGTTGGATGAATTCCTCAAAGATTGTCAAAAAGTGGGCCTGAAACTAAATTTCGAGAAAACAAAACTTATGACAAACCAAGAGAAGGTAGAAATAATAATAGAGGACAATAGGCTGCAATACACGGAAGAGTTTATTTACCTAGGCCAATTGGTTTCCTTCCATAATAGCACTTCAAAAGAAATCCAAAGAAGAATATGTCAAGGCTGGAAAAAGTTCTGGTCATTGAAATTCATAATGAAGGGGCAGTACAGTTTGGAATGGAAAAGGAAAGTTTTCGAACAATGTATAATGCCAGTGGTATGTTATGGTTGTCAAACCTGGGCACCTACAAAATCAGAAGAAAAGAAAATGCAAATATGGCAACGCTTTATAGAGAGGTGTATTTTGTACATAAGTAGGAAACAGCGGATCAGGAGTCAGGAAATAAGGAGCCAAACTGGAATGAAGGATGTCCTGGAGCATGCCCAAAATATCAAATGGACTTGGGCAGGACATGTGGCTCGACAGGCGGAAAATAGATGGGCAAAGCTGACCACAGAATGGATACCCTATGGAAGGAAAAGAAGAAGAGGCAGACAGCGGAAGAGATGGTCTGATTACATGCGGAACAAGGCTGGTGCAGCGTGGATGAGAAACGCAAGAGACAGAAGAATATGGAAAGACATTTGGACACACCAAAGGGAGAACTCCACTTCCCGGTAGGACTGGGTCACCGCGCGAAGTTTAGACCATTACCTCCAAAATTTTTTTTGGGAGGCCCAACGATAATAAATAAATACTCAAAATAGGAAAAGATACTTGTTTGTCTTGTTTTTTACATATTTGTAAAATGTTTTTCTAATTTTGTAAAGGACCAAATTATATTAATATCTATATATCTTTATTTTACTTTTACCTTTTTTTTATATATTTTTTACTTTAATACTACTTATATTAATATCTGAAATTGTCAATATGTTTAATTTATTATCGTAAATAAAGGAGATGATATTCATTCATTCAATCAACAAAATATTAAAATAAAATGCGGCTGATATAAATATCTCTAAGTATCCTCTATTATATTGAAAAGTATACTATTTAAATATTTTACTTCATTTTTCACATTTTTAATAATGTGTATTTATTTTTTTTCTTTATGAGGTTACTTTCTATATCCACTATTTTCGAAGTGAAATTTGTGCCTATCTTTAATTGCATAATATTTTTAGATCGCATGAAAACTAAACCGCTTTTGTAGTCAAAATACTAGTTATAAATGATCATAATTTTTAATATACTTATTATAAATGCATATATTGCTTAGTATAACAACAAGGCTAAAGCAACCCGAAAGTTTATTTAAGCCATATGGAGAATTATTAATTTTTGTAACAAAGTCTTTGGTGTGAAAGTGAATTTACTGTTAGTATTATAATAGTTTATATTGAGCCATTCAATATATAACAATTTAAGGATATGTAGTTCCATAGCAATTCGTAAAATTTAAATCTAAAACTACATTTTAATTTTTTTGATCTTATTTCCAATAATACATTGACACTCTTTTCATTTATACGATGGCAGTAAGTGAAAATTTACATATTTCATGCAAATAGACAGTTCCTCTTGACAAGTTCCGTCGGTTTGTCTATAATACAATATAAACATGTAGGAGCACATCGATAGTGGAAGGATACTATACCATTTCGTTTTATTCCTCATATTAGTTCACAGGTCTAGGAAAGTGTATTTAAAAAGCCAGAATTACGAAATTCTACTGGAGATTCCATTTTCGTAAGAACCGTAATTGTCATTCCAGATCAATTTGGGGAATTTTAATCTAAAAATATTTTTATTTTATTTAAAGCCTCGAAGTTGGGGTTATCTGATTTATGAGCTTTATCTATCTACAATCGGTTTTTAAAAAATCGAGTAGCTAAAATATTCGAAATTTGGGAATACTTCAGCTGAAACTACAGACAAATTCAATTGGATCAGTTTTTAATTTGAATTGCTGATCCGATTGGTTAAAAGGATCTTCCAAAATTACATATTATTCTCTGTTGGGTTTCCGTGCAAGGTGGAAGCTTTGCAAGTCAAGATCTCGAATTGATGAAGAATATCCAAGTGTCTTCGAAAAGTTAGTGATCAATTTGATGAAGAATATGCAAGTGCCTTCGGCGAGTTAGTGATCAAGTTGATGAAGAATATCCAAGTGCCTTCGGAGAGTTAGTGATCAAGTTGATGAAGAATATCCAAGTTCCTTCGGAGAGTTAGATTTATCCATGAGATGGTCAAGGTAATTTTGATGGAAGAATTAGTCGCCTGCCACGAAATATCACTTTCTCTGTTGAAGATAATTCAAAAGGCAAAGAAGGTAATCAGAATCAGACTGTATGGTTGATAGTGCACATTGAAACTGTTCGATCCAAAATAGGAAGGAAGACTTTCTCAGACGGGAGATTGCTGAATTCCATTAATAGTCCCAGAATCAGTGATCGGAGATAACTCTCCCTCTTTAATAGATGCAGAGCAACATACCCCCTCTAAAGCCCCATTTGGCTTGAGAGGATTTCTCTCAACAACACCAATGCCGTAGGTCATTAGTATTTGTGTATTTTCTTAATCTTTAAAGAGACGAACCTCATTTAGAAGGTTGAGTACATGACGAAAATGGTGAAGTCCAATCTCAAAAGCACCTTATCAAACATCTTAATATAAAATACAGGCGTTCGGTTTTGAATACATTCATATATATATATATATATATATATATATATATATATATATATATATATAACCAAGTTATAAATTTGCCGCAACGTCAAAATATATAAAACAAAACGAATCACTTAACGGAAATTCTTATAACGTGCATGCGGGTGGAATTTGCTGGTTAAATTAACAAACTAGGCCTTTGGAGTTTAGTGCATATTCGTCTTGATAGGGAAACCCCTTCTAGAAGTGATATAAAATAAAAGTACAAGGTGCTGGTAGAGAAGGAAGATCATAGGTAAAATGAAAGAAGTCAAATTCCTTTGCAGTAAATTTTAAATCATTGAATATATTTCTATATATTTGCTGATATAAAATCATTGCAATATAGGCTTGTCAATTTTAGGTGTGCCCTGGAAGTCTATTTTAGGAGTGACATAAATTATCATTTTAGAATTCCATTAATATTCATGTAATTTGTATTTAACAACAAGAGCGATTACAACTACTCATTCCTAAAAACCCGTGCAAAGACTAACTACAGTTTGTTGTTGTATATACTGTCTCGTAACAGTGGTTGTAATTCAGGCATCTAAAATATACTTCAGTGAGACAATTAAGCATTTTCTTCTTCTACCGAGACGTTGCTGGTTCAAATCCAGCTTGAGGAAGTTTATTTGTCAGCGAGGGGTTGGCTGGAAATTCCCTTTTTCCATATGCGCGTTTGAAAACGTTGACAACTACTTAGACGGAATTTATTACTCTCCTAATTGACTAGGTTTTTATGCTGATCTTGTAAAACAATAGTGTACCTTTATTTTGCACTATCGTAAGCGACGAAGGGGCAGGGGAGGGTGGAGATTAGTACTGAATAAGTCTCGAAGCGGCGAGCCTGAGGTTCTAATGAGCTCGACACGCTGTTTGCAGCTGCACTCAACCAGTCTAGTTGAAAATGAAAGTCGTTGCAGTACAGTATCAGACATATGTTCGCCGAGTCTCAATTTATTTTGCAAGGCAAGTGAAAGACAAAAAATTTATCCTTATTGAAGCGACGATGGTACATCTGCTAGAATCTCACAAGATCATCGTGTTGTTTACTTCTTCCATGGCGTCAGAGCAGAAAGCGTTGCCTTTGTCGCGTTAGGAGTAAATGCATCGCAACTGTCAGCTAACCAGAAAAGCAACCAGTAAATATATATATATATAAATGGCTATAGTGTACCTACTAGAATCTCACGAGGTGAGCACCCTGTTTGCTACTGTTGTAGCTTAAGCGGTGCTATGAGGAGCAGAAAGCGTTGCACTTGCCGCGTTAGAAGTAAATCCATCGCATCTGTCAGCTAACCAGAAAAGCAACCAGTATATATATATATGGCTATAGTGTACCTACTAGAATCTCACGAGGTGAGCACCCTGTTTGCTACTGTTGTAGCTTAAGCGGTGCTATGAGGAGCAGAAAGCGTTGCACTTGCCGCGTTAGAAGTAAATCCATCGCATCTGTCAGCTAACCAGAAAAGCAACCAGTAAATATATATATATATATATATATATATATATATATATATATATATATATATATATGGCTATAGTGTACCTACTAGAATCTCACGAGGTGAGCACCCTGTTTGCTACTGTTGTAGCTTAAGCGGTGCTATGAGGAGCAGAAAGCGTTGCACTTGCCGCGTTAGAAGTAAATCCATCGCATCTGTCAGCTAACCAGAAAAGCAACCAGTATATATATATATATATATATATATATATATATATATATATATATATATATATATATAAATGGCTATAGTGTACCTACTAGAATCTCACGAGGTGAGCACCCTGTTTGCTACTGTTGTAGCTTAAGCGGTGCTATGAGGAGCAGAAAGCGTTGCACTTGCCGCGTTAGAAGTAAATCCATCGCATCTGTCAGCTAACCAGAAAAGCAACCAGTAAATATATATATATATATATATATATATATATATATATATATATATATAAATGGCTATAGTGTACCTACTAGAATCTCACGAGGTGAGCACCCTGTTTGCTACTGTTGTAGCTTAAGCGGTGCTATGAGGAGCAGAAAGCGTTGCACTTGCCGCGTTAGAAGTAAATCCATCGCATCTGTCAGCTAACCAGAAAAGCAACCAGTAATATATATATATATATATATATATATATATATATATATATATATATATGGCTATAGTGTACCTACTAGAATCTCACGAGGTGAGCACCCTGTTTGCTACTGTTGTAGCTTAAGCGGTGCTATGAGGAGCAGAAAGCGTTGCACTTGCCGCGTTAGAAGTAAATCCATCGCATCTGTCAGCTAACCAGAAAAGCAACCAGTATATATATATATATATATATATATATATATATATATATATATATATATATATATATAAATGGCTATAGTGTACCTACTAGAATCTCACGAGGTGAGCACCCTGTTTGCTACTGTTGTAGCTTAAGCGGTGCTATGAGGAGCAGAAAGCGTTGCACTTGCCGCGTTAGAAGTAAATCCATCGCATCTGTCAGCTAACCAGAAAAGCAACCAGTAAATATATATATATATATATATATATATGGCTATAGTGTACCTACTAGAATCTCACGAGGTGAGCACCCTGTTTGCTACTGTTGTAGCTTAAGCGGTGCTATGAGGAGCAGAAAGCGTTGCACTTGCCGCGTTAGAAGTAAATCCATCGCATCTGTCAGCTAACCAGAAAAGCAACCAGTATATATATATATATATATATATATATATATATATATATATATATATATATATATAAATGGCTATAGTGTACCTACTAGAATCTCACGAGGTGAGCACCCTGTTTGCTACTGTTGTAGCTTAAGCGGTGCTATGAGGAGCGGAAAGCGTTGCACTGTAGGGTAAGGATTACGTGTGACACTTCTCAATTTATCGTGGCAGACAAGCAAGAAGACAACAAAGTAGCAAGCATCTCATAGCATCTCAGTATATTCTGCCGATATAGCTTTGTTCCGGCGTAAACTCCAATTTCAGATTTCCCAGTTTTTTTTTACAACACACGCTTTTCATTCGTTGGGCATAATGTCTACCGAAATTCGTTGCAAGGAAGTAAACATAACGGTAAGGGACCGATTTAGTTTATATTGAAATCAAACCATCCTCTCTACATACCGAAAAGCTACAACGAATTTAATTTCAATTCAAATTAGTAATTTAGGTCCAGAGTCAACCCCCCTGAGATGGACCGATTTATTTTATTTCTGCAACGCATTTTTCTCTTCAGATTTGTTGTAAAAATTGGTCTTATAGGCCTCGATGCGATTTACCTTGGTATGTATATTTAACAGAGCACAATTTTCTCTTTAGATAGCCACGATGTATACAGTGTTATGTTTCATAAATTAATACAAAATACAGCCGGTATGGCCAAATTAAAAAGTTTGTTCCTGATTCTAGATAGACTGACAACGAACTCGTCCAAACGTCTTTTTATAAAACTGCAATATGCCAAGTTTTGTGGAGGTAATTAAAGGTCATGAAGCGGACAAGTTTTCCTGAAACTGAAGGATTTTAAAACCCTTAGAGGGCAGAGCAAACAATTCCAGAAAAACACAAAGATTTTTATGAAAACTCTGAATTAGGTTTATAGAACCACCCTGAAACGCCTTTAAAATAAACATGGTAACATTACATACATTGGTTTCTCAAATGAAATTTCGTCTACTTTACGATGGTTTGATTGGATTTTATTTACCCCAAACCGTTTTTCACTAAATTTTCATAAAAAACCACGATCGACATAAAAAATACGAAATTTGAATTTACACTGTTCCTGTTGGTAATTGAACCATACTTTATATTAACTTTTTTGTTGCACTTGAGATCTACTATCACCTACATTCTGAATATATGTATATATAAATACATGTTAATGGGGTAATTTTCAGTAACTAATAAATAAGATCAGTGAAGATTTGAAAATTTTTGTAAAAAGGGGCAAAAATGGAAACTACCTGAAGTAAGGAGACTGGTTGGTGGGGTCGATACATTGTTGGTGTAAGTTCCTCAGCCTGATGGTGGAGGACTCTTGGAGAAGTGGTGTCGACTCTTAAAGAGTTAATAGGGACTAGAATTGGTAGGCTGGTGCAACACCCATCCTCTTCCAAGAAACCTCCTGCATTACCCTCTCTCTTCCTCTCACCATCCTCGATATCTTTATCTCCCTCCCTCACCTACATTCTTCAATGTCTTCCTGATAATAAACGTCTAAAGCTAATTGATGTGTTTCAGCTCTCTTTCTCTCTCACCCTCCCTCAAGAAGCACCTCTTCTCTCTCTCTTTAGCGTGCTCCTCGCTTTTACTTTCTTCCTCTTAGTATCTGCATCTTTGTCTATCTGGTAATCTTTCTCTCCTTTTCTATCCATAACTTCTCTCTTTCCTACTGCCTTAATTTCATTCTCTATCCTCATGCTTCTGCGTATTTTTGCCTGGTAATTTTCGGGGCATGTTTCTATTTTCGGACTTCCTCAGAAAATCTTCATCGACGCTGCATACATGATAGCGAAAATGACCCCAGTTAAAATTATAATATATATATATATATATATATATATATATATATATATAACGAGATGAAGATAGTTAACCATTAAGCCATGGGCGTATATAAGGCGGAGGCTGCTGCCCCCCCCCCCCCGAAATTGGTAAAATGTGTCATAAAAACCTTAAAAATAAATTAAATAAGATCACTTAGTTCAGACAATTTTTTTGAAAGACAACTGAAATTCTCCCAGCCCCTTCGGAAATTATTTTCTATACACGCCCATGCGTTGAGGTGATGCGCCGTAAAGGGATGGCCAAGAAACCTCTAAAACGAGTTTTTGCAAGCATATGATAAAAGCATAACGACGATCGCGCTAGGATTTTTGTAAAATGTAAAATTGGACTATTTTTCAGGCAGCTACAGCGCGAAAAGACGAAGATAAATATATCAAATTTGTGTGTGTGTGTGTGTGTGTGTGTGTGTGTGTGTGTGTATATATATACACACACAAATTTGAATCACCGTTATTTTCGCTCTCTAGGGATTCTGAAACGTAAAAGTTTCTAGTGGGCACTTCCGAATTGCGCCATGAGGTCAACTTTATAAACGGGGGTCCGGTCCGTAAAAGGAACCGCTGTAAAACCTCAGATCTTCAGGCACATATCAATATTAGACGATAGGAATTTTTTAGTGGTATGCATTTCCTATTAAAGGTGTTTTTTCCACATATGAAACGAATATATTGTTTTTAGCGCGGTTCCTCCCTCCCCCATAGGGAGGAACCCCGCTTATAAGGTTGATACAATGAAACAATCCGGAAGTGCCGACTAGAAAATTTTGCGTTTCAGAACCCCTAGAAACTGAAAATAACGGTGGTTCAAATTTGTATATATATATATATATATATGTATATATTTATATATATATATATATATATATATATATATATATATATTTGTCTGTTCGCTCTCTAAATAGAAGACGAATGGTCCGATTTTGATGAAATTTGGTATAAAAATCTGTCGTCCAATTTGAAAGGTCAAGTTCGTTAACCAGCAAAATCCGCCCACTGGAAGATGGCGTTTGGGGCGAAATTCGCGCAGAAAAAATCGTAACGCTTACGTTTTTGAGTTCATAAGCTTGTAAGTACTCGGTTTATAGGCTTCTTGGGCTAGAAAAACGAATGAAACCATTTTCAAGGCGATAGCTTTAACCGTTGTCGAGAAAATTGGAAAAATAGTTTTTGAATACCGTTTTTGGTTTGGGTACTTAGAATCAAAGGATTCAGTTGAAACATTTACTGCATGTTCTACATTCATTAAAACTAATATGTTGAAATTTTGGTTGCGTTTGGAGTTAAGGAAGGGTTAGAATAAAATATTTTATTAACAGGCATAAAAAAGTTTTGGTAACTTTGTATACTTTCCTTAATATCTCGAAAAAGGTTGAGAATTTGGGAAACGGAAGAATACCATTAGAAAGCTTACTAAATGTTCTACAAAAAAGGTTCTAATAAAAGTTTTGATTAGGCGATGTCAATCGGAGAAATACCGTATGAAATGTCAGTTTTGGATGTGTCGAATTCCTTCAAATGTCTTGAAACTGTCGAGGCTCCTACTCCGAGTTCTTTGGCATATTCCCTAGTGTTTTTAATTGCTTATAGTAGTCAAATGTATTTGTCAATGAAACAGGATACGTATAATTAGAATCAATATTTTGTTTGTTAGAATTCGAAGATGCCGTATGAATATCTAGATGTGACAGTACTGGTGTTGATTTCGTTCTTTAGAATTATTCTTGGTATTCCCTATTTTCATCTGTTACCCATAGTTTTTTATTGTTAGTAGATTTTTCTTATTGATTATAGAATATTAATCTATTTGGCTATAAAACAGGATACGTAAAATTAGTGACAATATTTCGGAGATTTCTGAGCGAAATACGTTTAAGATTTTCTACCACCACGAACGGCTTTTTTCCTCTATTTTTATCCACTAGATAGGCTTTATTTTGCATATTATTCTATATAAGTTTTATTCAGCAGGGGATTCTGATGAAATGTCGTGTTTTTGCTGTGGATTTTAAATACGATGTATCTAAGATTGGATAACATTAGCGAGTCTACATAATTAAGAACCGACGACGGAGGATTACTTCTTGCTATGATTTAGTCTACATACGTATATTAAGTCCTAAATCCAATCCTCCTAAAGTTCAATGCCCGTAGAAACCAGGGGGCCGCAGGAAATTTACCTGCTAAGAGTTAATCCTCAAGAGCTGTAAATATACCCCAGGTATCTGCCGACACAAATACAAAGCCTAGGCGGAGAGCACCCCAAAAACTCAGATCCAAACATAAGGTTATATACTAAATATTGATAAAGACTACTTAGTTGTAAACCGATTCATCAATTAGCAATCAATAGTTTTCAACAAAGGTTATATACTAAATATTGATAAAAAGTATTTAATTAGAAAAAAAAAAACAATATTCCACAAGACTTGTTTTTGGTCCATTTGTGTCTACTCCATAGACTTAATTAGGTATATTATTCTATTGTAGTTGGGCAACTAAACTTTGTTTTATTTTGTTAAATAAAGTTTTTTTTTCTTGATTTGTTATTCGTCAAGACTTTTATTTGTCCTTGTGTATTTACTAGATAGGTTTTATTCAACATATTATTCTATATAGGCTATATTAGGCTGGGTATTCTACTCAATCTTGTGTACTTCTTCTTGATCCTTCTGTACATGGGCGTATATAAAAACAATTTCGGGGGGGGGGCTGAGACCATTTCCAGGGTATGGAATACTAAATATTTAGAGCTTGGAATAGTTTTAGGCAACTAAAACGCTATTACACGTAAAATAAAATACGTTTTATGAACTAAGTGATCTTATTTAATTTATTTTTAAGGGTTTTACGAGAAGTTTTTATCATCAATTCAAAATTTCGGGAGGGGCTGCAGTCCCCTCAGCCCCCCCCCCCTCATATACGCCCATGCTTCTGTATCCTCTAGAAAGGCTTTATTAGGCATATTTTGTATTGATTTATAGAGCTTTGCTTTAGAATGAGAGCCAGATTCTGTAATTTCCGCTTCTGTGTAAAAGTTAGCTACTGTCGGTGTCCCTGACGCCTTAATATCACTTTTATTCGAGATGTTCGAGAGGATTTTGACAATTTTCACAAGATATATAAAAAAAATAAGTTTATTTTTTTTCTAAGCTTATCAAATGGCACTAGGGACATGAACGGAACCGCGCTAAGATGCTGCAGTTCCTGCGAGTCGGACTTTTTTTTAAATATAAAATGAAAATGATGATATTTATGTGCTCACGCTGCTCGTTTTCCTGTTTGCTGTTAGTAATATATTTCTCTGCATTTTGTTTATTTTGAGCCCTTCTTAATTGTCATGCCAACTGACAAACACATTTTATTTTCTCACTTGTTATTGTGTACATTTATTTTATAGCTGAAGAAGGCTGCAAGAGTGCAGCCTAAACGTTCAATATAGATTTGTGCTTGACGTTTTTCTTCTAGCCGAAACCCGACCATCCCTTGACTTCTCTGAGAGGAATGAGTGACGGATCTCGGAACTCGCCGGAGCTAGACCGGCTCGAGTGTTCCCAGAAAACCTCCTCTTCATAGCTAGCCAAACATGTGTTTCGTGGTATTTCATTGATTAGAAGTCAAAGAAGGCATATATGTTTCGTTTTAGAGGCAGAAAGTTGTTGGTCTACTAAGAAAATAAATTTCTACTAAGGTCTTCTTTGAACATTCATCACGAGTGAAGTTTTAAAAGGGGTTTTTTTTTTTTTTTTTTTTTTAAATTTGCTCTGTTATGGCCACGAAAAGGAAGAAGGTAAAGTTAAGAGCTCTTGAACAGCTCGATAAAGAGGTGACAGCATCTCCCTGGTGAAAATGGTACATATTATTATGTCCTCAAAAAATAAGGTTTCTCAAATACATAACTGACCGCTTCGAACTGAATTCTTTAATCCGACTGTTTCCCGGCCCCGGCAACGCGAGATTAGGAAGTCTACTGTATGTATATATATATATATATATATATATATATATATATATATATATATATATATATATATAAATCAGCTGAGTGTCATAAGCCACCAGGGAGACAGGAAATACGTTAAAATTATCATATATTGCTGGAGAGTATTAGATTCCTTGGGTTATATATGATTACTGGAGAGAGGAGTGTTACCGCTTAACCTTTCCTCTTACACAATAATTACACTTTTGATAGGATGAATAAAAGGAGATAAATATCAATGGAATTATTTAATATCCTGTTTTATTTGAATATCATGTAATTTCCTCTGCAGAATCATCATAACTGGAAACTTCATGCAATTAGAGGTACTAGAAATTACGTAACCGTTTGCTGTATATTATTGAGCTTAAACTATATATATGTGTATATATATATATATATATATATATATATATATATATATATTCAATTCCACGATTTGTGACCTTTATTTATGTACATTTATTCATTTTCATAAATATGGCAAAGGTCCAAATAATAGTACTCCAGATTCTTGCACTATTTTATTTTTGATACGCCCTACATGTTTCGTGGCCTTATGCCACCTCCTCAGGTGATAAGCTGATTACTAAGCCTCTCGACACAGGTATTTAGCTAGCCTCAGTCATAGTATGGGTGGCGAGCTGACCACACATAGGGTATGTACAATATAACAATATTATTTTTATTATTATATTTTACATATAAAGTTTAGGGGTTAGTATAGGAATTTTAATGTTACTCGGTGTATAATTATTATTAAATTTACTAAAATAAGGTATTAAAAATTTGTAAAAAATGTTTTTAGGATTTAGTGGCCCCTGAGGAGGTGGCATAAGGCCACGAAACATGTAGGGCGTATCAAAAATAAAATAGTGCAAGAATCTGGAGTACTATTATTTGGACCTTTGCCATATTTATGAAAATGAATAAATGTATATATATATATATATATATATATATATATACACACAAAATTTAATATTCCCCACATCTTATTTCTTACTATTGTGAAATAAATCAACTATAACCCAATTATCAGAAATTGAGAGGAGATCGTTGACCGGCTTTGTGTCGCTAATAAATTTTCGTAATTTGTAATAATTCCAAATTTCAGGATTTAATTATAATGATGTAGCTATATTTGGCATTTCATTTTGTTACTTTAATAAATTGTATTATAATAACATTTTATATCATGCCTGATATCTCATTTCAATCATTAAATGTCAATTTCATCACGAATAATTTACATTTACATTTTTATAAAATCACAAAATTAAACACTATATAAGTTTTGTTAGTTAGTTGTTTCCCCCCCCCCCCTAAAGTTTCGATTAGTTTATGAAATTTAGAGATATCTTGAGTTCTGAGAATACCGTTGGAAAAGTAATTAAATTTTAAAAGTTTTATGCGATTCCGCAGCTTGCAGAATTTCTTTTGGAAGAGTAGTGCTGACAGATTGTCGCTAACTAGACTTTCTTTTTTTTAATATAATCTCTTTGTATAGTTATTGCGGTTTTACGAAAGACACTTGTGAACATTGAGAGTGTAATAGCCTTAAAACAAAGTTAAAAAAAAAACTAATTTAACGTTGAAAAATAATATACAAACAGAGAAACACCAAACTTTTTTTTAAAAATCTTTAGAACGAAATATGACTCGAACAACAACGTATAGAAACGTGAGGTCGGCAGCATTTAACAGCATTATTTGTCGTTGAGTATTTTCATGTACTTACGATACACCCTATATGTGTACATAAAAATATATACGCGTATTAATTAAGAAGTTATTTTTAAGAAAAAAAGTAGTCCCGTCATTAACCAAAACTGATAAAATCCAGAATCGTATAGTCGACTTAAATTGTATGTAATGTTTTAATCTTCGAATATAAAAAATGACTTACACTAAAAAATATATTTATACATTGTGTATTTATATGTTTGTATATATATATATATATATATATATATATATATATATATATATGTATATATTAGACACCTGGGCTGGACGACTTTTGAAAGGACCTAAACAACTCGAGCATAAGATCACGCATGCAAGAAAGAGCCACATTCAGAAGTAAAGTGCACAAATGACAAGTTACATCACGTCAACCATCGAGTTGACGTCATAAGCGGGTTTTTCTTTACCATCCAAAGAGAGAGGAAACTCACTAACATATTATTTGTGTCAAATTTTTCAAATTGGGTCCATTACTTCAGTCAGTTACATAATAAAAGCTAATTATAGCGTAGTATTTCGAAGAAGGAAGAAAACGATCCCTCCTATGTGGATTTTCAAGATGCACTCTGGTAAAAGGTCGAAGGTGGATCGGTCTCAAGTTCTGCCTGACTGCTCGTTATGGAGTGGGCCCCCACGCTCTCTCTAAATCACTCTACAAGCCGAGCATATTATAATATTTACATTCTATGGCATTATATTGTGGTGAACCTGTTCAAGCGACTGAATATTTTACTAGCTAATTAAATTATCCAGACAGAAAGGAATATGACCTTGGAGTTGCGTGACTGTAATCGCATCCCGGATCGTCTATCTGATCCACTTCGAATATCCGGCTACCATCCTTTCCCCTCAAAACTCTCTCACTTTTTTGACGATTTTGAATCAATATTACCGAACACACACACACGCGCGCATATAGATACATATATATAACTGCGTCGGTGGCTTCCTTCTAGGCGACAAATCCATGTTTTAGCGCGGTTCCTCCGTTCCTCCATAGGGAGGAACCCCGCTTATAAGGTTGGCCTCATGACGCAATCGGGAAGTGCAGACTAGAAAATTTTGCGTTTCATAATGTTTGGTAGTACAATGTGATCTACTGTGTAGTGAGTAGTTCAGAGAAGGCCCGCTAGAGTCGCATGTAAAACATATGGTACTTAGATTGTCATTCTTAAACAAAAGACGCTAGGTAGTTTTCCAGCAGTTTGTGAGATACAGCCATGTAATAAAGAGATGCTATTTATTATTTAATCTGTGCGAGTTATTTACACCTAATTACTAAACATGGTGTCAGGTGTTTTACGCGTCTTAAGAAAAGAATAAAGGACAATTTAGCGAGCAATCAGGTGGGCTGTGAATAATTCAGTATACCTTTTTGTGAATAGTTTTTTCAACATAAAACATGGAGAAGGAATTTGTAATGCCAGGTCCTTTAGTTTTCGATGAGAACTTAGGCAATAACTGGAAAAAATGGATACAAAAATTTGACAATTATATGATTGCATCAGGTAAAAATAAACTAAAAGATGAAAAACAGAAAATAGCATTATTTTTGAATTATATTGGAGATGAAGGTCTTGATGTATATAATAATATGATTTTTGAGAAAAATAAAGAAGATGATATGAGGACCCTGAAAGACGTTATTGATGGATTTGCAGCCTATTGTATTCCCATGATTAATGTTCCTATGGAAACTTATCAGTTTAATTGCTTGAAGCAGAAGGGGATGCAGAATTTCGACCAGCACTTGACTGATTTGAAGAAACAAGCTGCAAAATGCCAGTTTACTTGCAGTGGCTGCAACAAATCATATGCAGAAAGAATGATACGACATCATTTGGTGCTAAACTGTCCATATAAAGACCTTCAGAATAGTTTGCTGAAAAAACCTGAACATACGTTGCCGGAGATTGGGAATGCTTACCGGACATACGAACTAAGCGAGCGTTTCATGAAAGATCTGCATACGAGTCAAGATGAAGTTTTTGCTATGAATCGTACGCCACCAATGACTGATGGAAGATCAACTAAAAAAACAACTAATATGAAGAAATGTCGGTACTGTTCATATATGCATGGTGAACTACCAGAGAAATGTCCAGCCTATGGTAAGATATGTAATTTTTGCCAAGGTCTGAACCATTTTGCCAGATGTTGCGAAAGAAGGAAGTCTAAAACTACCTTTTATGAAAATCGTGCCAGGAGCTCGGGTAACTGGGGATCAAGCGGTAAAGGAGACACAGAAAATGGACGAGACAGGAAGAGAATCTCCAAGGAGGATGCCCTGACGGTGGAATCGAAGATGTCTGCAGGTACCAGCAGTGATACTCCGCAAAAGGTATATTTAGATTCATTAATTACTATGAAATTCGGAGATAAGAAATGGATGTATCCAATTAGTATAGGAGAAACCGAAATTGAATTTAAAGTAGACACGGGATCAGATGTCAACATATTGCCCTTAAAGATATTTAAGAAAATAGCCCCTTCTGGGATTCAGTTAAAGAATTCTAATAAGGTTTTGGTTGCCTACGGGGGGTTCGAGATAATACCTAAAGGATCTGTAGATCTTTTTTGTAAGCCTAAAGGGCGAACCCCGTGTCATATAAATTTTGTAGTAGCTGACGTAGAGTCTACACCTATTCTATCTCTTCAAAGGTGTGTCAACCTTAAATTAATTTCCCAAATTGAGTCAATTATTGAGGAGCCTTGGAAACAGAATTTCGTTTTGCGCCATAAGGCAGTATTTGAGGGGATAGGAAAACTCCCTAATAAATATAGTATTAAACTATCTGATAATGCTGTACCTGTTGTTCGGCCAGTTCGGAGGATTCCTGAATGTTTGAAGGATAGACTGAGAGATGTGTTAAATGATTTAGAGGACCAAGGTGTGGTGGCAAAGGTGACTGAGCCAACTGATTGGGTGAATGACTTAGTAATTGTTGAGAAACCAGACTCTTCACTGAGATTGTGCTTGAATCCTATGGACTTGCAAGTTGGCTGGCAGTACTGTTTATTCCGTTCTGGATTTGAAACAGGGGTTTTATCACATGGAGTTGGATGAGGCTTCAAGTTTCATGTGCACATTCAACACTCCTTTTGGGCGATATAGATTCTTGAGGGCCCCTTTTGGTTTGGCAAGCAACCCAGAAATATTTCAGCGGGAGATGATCAAGATTTTCGGAGATATAGATGGCTTAGAGATTTTTTTTGATGACCTGATAGTACATGCTAAGACAGAACGTGAGCATGATTTAATTTTAGATAAGGCTATGGATCGAGCTTTGAAGAATGGCGTGAAATGGTGTTGGGGGAAGAACAACAGCTATCTTTCGAACGAATAAAAGAGTTGGTATGTAATACACCAATATTGCAGCTGTTTGACCCCAAGTTGGATGTTACATTACAGTGTGATGCTTCAAAGGGATCACTGGGCGTGTGCCTCCTACAAAATGGTAAACCTGTTTCTTTTTCATCTCGTAGTTTGACACCAACAGAGCAGAGATATTCCATGGTTGAAAAGGAGCTGTTGGGTATCTGCTATTGAGTACAGCGATACCATCAATTTATGTATGGGCATGCAGTAACAGTTCACACCGACCATCGTCCCTTAGTGGCCATTCTACGGAAAGACGTTCACAAGAATACGGCAAGGATACAGAGGATGCAGCTGAAACTCTTGAAATATCAGCTGGATGTTCAATACAGGCCAGGAAATCAGATGTATATAGCCGATTTTTTGTCGAGGATTCCGAATTCTGAGCATGTCTCAGATGACCCATCATTACTGGAGGTCATACATTTGGTCAGTCTTTGCGATTATCTCCCAGTTAATGAAAAATTTCTCCTAGAGTTGAAGGAAGAAACTGAAAAAGACGAGATCCTTAATTGTGTAATTAGAATGGTTGATGGAGGCTGGGAGGATATGCATCGTCCAGACTTAGGTGCGGACATTCAATATTATTATAAGTTGAAAAATGAGTTGTTTGTAAAAGAAGGTGTACTTTTTTTCAACGATCGGATTGTCATCCCGAAGTCTCTTCAGAGGGCTACGCTACAAAAAATTCACG
The DNA here is from genome assembly GCA_946811695.1 of Gonocerus acuteangulatus. Lineage (NCBI taxonomy): Eukaryota > Metazoa > Arthropoda > Insecta > Hemiptera > Coreidae > Gonocerus > Gonocerus acuteangulatus. The sequence goes on from OX328132.1 coordinate 105,941,700, forward strand.
ATCGCTCGCATTGTGGCGTAAACAAAACCAGAAACCTAGCAAAAACTGTAGTTTTTTTTGAGAAATATGGGAAGTGAAATAGAAAAATATGTGCTGGGATGTTTTTTGTGCAACAGTCATTACTCGAGAAATGTGAAGGAGCCTTTACTTCCTTCCGAGCTTCCATTGTACCCTTTCCAAAAAGTTGGAATAGATATATGCCAGGAGAACAAAGATTTATATCTAGTTCTAGAAGATTATTATTGTAGGTGGTTAGAAATAATTCCTATTGCTTCAAAGTCAGTAGCGTGCATTATAAGGAGTTTGAAACCTGTTTTTGCCACTCATGGCGTTCCACAATTCGTGAGAAGTGATAACATTCCTTTCAACAGCTTCGAATTCCGTGAATTTGGTCGAGATTGGGGATTCACACTGGTAACTTCAAGCCCTGGATACCCTAAGTCGAATGGTATGGCAGAAAAAGGAGTAGACATAGCGAAACGGATTCTCAGAAGAAACAAGGATTGGCAGAGAGCGTTGCTGCATTACCGATCAACTCCTTTGCAGTCTTTGGGAGGTCTTGCACCATCTCAAATGTTGATGAGTAGGAAACTAAGGTCAGACATTCCTATGGTTTCCAGTTCTTTAATGCCCAAGATAGTTGACAGAGAGCTTTTTGAAGAGATAGATGATCTGAACAAACGGAAGATGAAGGTTCATTATGACAGATCAGCTACCAAGGAAAGAAAACCCTTCTCAGTTGGTGATAGAGTGTGGTATTGGAATCAAGAGGAATGGCGTACAGGCAAGATAGATAGAAGATTGAAGGAACCACGATCTTATTTGATCAGAGACGATGAAACCGGTGCTGTCTACAGGAGAACATCAGTTCATATTAGAGTCTTCAAGGAGTATAATTTCAAATAAGAAAAATGTTTTAATGTTTTCTAGTTCATATTAGGAGCTCTAAGGCCATGTGTTTTGTATTTTTTTTGTTCCCACCTTGTTTTCTAAAGATATTTCTTTTCATTTATTTTTCTGTTTTGTCATTGAAGTTTTGTATTTATGTAATTTTAAATTTGTATATATGTATATTGAATCTGTACTATCGGTAGCTAAATTGAGGTGGGAGTGTTTGGTAGTACAATGTGATCTACTGTGTAGTGAGTAGTTCAGATAAGGCCCGCTAGAGTCGCATGTAAAACATATGGTACTTGATTGTCATTCTTAAACAAAAGACGCTAGGTAGTTTTCCAGCAGTTTGTGAGATACAGCCATGTAATAAAGAGATGCTATTTATTATTTAATCTGTGCGAGTTATTTACACCTAATTACTAAACACATAAACCGTAGAGAACGAAAATAACGGTAGTTCAAATTTGTATATATATATATATATATATATATATATATTTGTTTGTTCGCGCTTTCCTGGCCTCAATAATGGTCCGATTTTGATGAAATTTGGTATAAAAATCTTTCGTCTAATTTGAAAGGTCAAGTTCGTTAACCAGCAGAATCCGTCCACCAGAACATGGGTTTAAGCGAAATTCGCGCGAAAGAAATCATTGCGCTTACTTCATATGCTTACAAGTTCCCCTTTTTATAGGCTTCTTGGCCTAGGAAAACGAATGAAACCATTTTTAAGGCGATAGCTTTAACCGTATATGACAAAATTGGAATAATAGTTGTTGAATAACGTTTTTGGTTTGGGTACTTAGAAACATGGGATTCAGTTGAAACATTTTCTGTATGTTTAAATGTCTTCAAAACTAATATGTTGAAAATTTGGTTACGTTAGGAGTTAAGGAAGGGTTAGAATAAAATATTTTATTAACAGACATGAAAAGCTTTGGGAACTTCGTATACTTTCCTTAATATCTGGAAAACGGTTGAGAATCTTGGTAAACGGAAGGTTACCTTTCAGAAGATTACTAAATGCTCTACAAAGAAGGTTCTGAAGAAAGTTTCGATTAGGTGATGTCAATCGGAGAAATAAGTGCTTAAACTTTGAGGTAATTGCTTTTTTTTAAAGATGTGTAGCGATAGGTTTCACACAAAAAATCTGGAGTTGGTAATTTCCGCTAATAATCGGCTAGTGTCACAATAGAGCCATTTTTTTCGTTAAACCCCATAATTTGTTATTATCCATTCATTGAAACGAACTGTATGATTTACGACACAAGTCATAAATAGGTGTTCTCAAGATGCTAATGTTTTTTATACAGGGGCTACATGTTCATCTATTTCTCAAGTGATCTATTATTATGACTGAGGACCAGATGGATAAAATAATCTTGGCAAAACGATTTTCAAACTAAACTGAGGTACGCGTAGTGTTACTAAGTACTCCGTCATGCTTCACTGTCAATTTTAAATCTGGATAACAAATGATGCATTGATCTTCATTCCTATTCATGTCTCCAATTGAAAACTGTCCGTGAATCTATTTTTACAGCAGCAAGTGCTGTTAATATAGGACGACACGATGTCTCGCCATCTTGAAAAGAGATAAGGAACATCTGAAGAACAGTCCTTGCGGGTTGAGATTATCTCACGCAGTTTGTTGGCGATTCCATCCTACAAAAAAAACACCATAATTCTATTGACCATCCAGATAATTTTACATTTATTTCGTGAATTGACAGCTGATTTGATAACTAATATAACAGTAAAATTTATATTCAGAATTATAAAACATTATTATTATTATGATGAACATTTACAACAGCCAGTCTTTCTTATGATTACCGCACCGTTTAAGAACAGTTTATATGTTTTTATTAATTTCATTTAATGGAGAATCAAGGTGAATGAGGAAAAATGCCATCACATCACCTTCACCCTCCGGCGCAGTTCCTGTCCACGAGTATACTTCAACAACGTCCCATTACCCTCTTCTGATATAGTTCGCTACCTCGGACTACACTTGGACTCCCGACTTGTCTGGAAACATCACTTGAAACTTAAAAGACAAGAACTTAGCAGACGATTTGGACAACTCTATGGACTGTTAAACCGCAAATCACATTTAAGTACTGAAAACAAACTGATCATTTACAAATCAATACTGCAACCCATTTGCACATACGGTTCAGAACTATGGGGAACTACGAAAACATCGAACATCAGACGCATTCAAACATTCCAATCCAAGGTCCTAAGAACAATAGTCGATGCTCCTTTTTACGTTTCCAACCTCAACCTCCATAAAGACCTCAATATCCCACTCGTTAATGATGTATTATCCAGATTCCAACGTTTCCATCCTAAACTTTCCACTCATCAAAATCCTGAAGTCCCACCGAGGCGACTCAAAAGACATTGGCCTAGAGATCTGCTGCAGTGACCAAGTGAAGTGTTAGCAATGGCTTTCTCTTTGTTCAAGTGCGACAATTTTCTGTGGCTCACCGATCTCTCTTCGATTCCAGCCACTGGTCGGAGCAGAAGGGAGCTTGTGTAGGCACCTCTCAACGTCATCTGAGCGTTTTTCTGGCGTGAATCGAGGATGAAGTTGGGAGGCCTTGAGCACAGAACCTTCATATTGTCATCATTCATCATATTACCAGATGTATTATATACAGGATGTAATAATCAATAAAGAAATATATATAATTTAAAAAAAAAATTCATTTGATTTATTTTTTTAATCTTTAATTTCAACGATATCAGCGGTGATATTAAGTTAGATGATATATATATATATATATATAATTTTATGTTCAATTGTAAAAGTTTGTGAATTGTTTAGACGTAATTTAATAAACAGGGGAAACAAAACTCTGGCCAGACAAAGTTGTTTTAAATGATATTAGCTTTCATTTAAAAAAAAAAAAAAGCATTGAACTCGGATAAGATTTGGAAGCTGTAGGTTTTTTTGAAACAAGAAAAGTCGTTTGGCCCCACTGTGCGCCGGGTAACATGTAATTATTTTATATGGGACCTTTACCTTTATTTATATTTTATTCAGTTTCTTTTTATTATTTGAGCAATGTAATATAAATATGATGGAAAATGAAGAAAATAAATTCCCATAATGCAGAGCTATAACAGTGTGGAAAAGAAACTGAGTCAAGGAATAAAGCAAGAAAAATGGACAAATTTTTCGGAAAATTATATAATTTGGACGTTCATTCGCAGCCTTCTTCAGCAATAAATGCCTATATGATTGTCACGTAAATGGTATTTTTATTCTTTCTCTATCCTCTAGGCGTTCATTGAAGGAGGCTGCCTATGATCCTTCCGAAAATTCATTAGCCGAAATCAAACTATTAACCTCTTCCCACCTTGACGGCTAACTATTTGCATCTTATTATAAAAAAAAAAGAAAAAAGTTTTAAAGGTTGTTATGAATAGCTTTTTTTTTCAGGCGCCCATAATTGTGTTCATATGCAGGAAGTGTTTAAAAAAGTGGATGAAAATACTGTTTATACGACTTGAAATATTCCATTACACGTATAAAAGGGTATATCTAAGCCGGCATCCCTGACATCCAATGGCTGAGCAGGTAAAACATCTACCCGTAATGGGAGGTGTGAAATTTCAGTCGGCCCTAGCCAATGCCCCTGGCGCCTGACGACCACCACAGCTACACCAACCAAGCGGTGCTCGAGCACAGCACCTCAAGTATTGAAATTGGTTTCTTTATTTATTTTTTAAAAAGTCTTTTACATTTATTCTGCTTTAGAATTCATGTCTGGGGAGTATTTTCAAAACCAACAACTAGAGATAGGCATATTAATATCGAATATATATAAGTGAAGATGGAATGGTTGGGATTCGGCTGAAGAAACCTCAATACGATTTTTGTTTAAAAAATGTATATTTAGAACGTTTCGGCTACTCATTGGTAGCCTTCGTCAGCTAAAATGACAAGAAAAACAGAAATTAATACAGAAAAAAAATGTTTATAATTGAGATATGTAACAAAACTATAAATACAATTAACTTATTATAAAAGAACAATTTTGTCTTAAATTCTTAGAATGAGTAGAATGAAAATCAATAGAAACATAACAGAAAAAGAAGAAAAAAGGCTATTTTATTGAAGTTTATACAAGTAAATAGGTGCTAATAGTAACATTAATTAATTTTAAAAAGTAATAAGATACTACATACCAATGAAAATGCACATTACCAATGAGTAGCCGAAACGGCCTAAATATATATATTTTTTTAACAAAAATCGTATTGAGGTTTCTTAAGCCGAATCCCAACCATTCCATCTTCACTTATCACCTCGACGGCTAACTATCTAATCTTCATGACGAATATATATATATATATATATATATATATATATATATATATATATATATATATATATTCTTTTTTATAAGGCATTTCAACCACTTGGGCCATTGTTGCCTACTTAACATGAGTTATTTAAGATCCATATGTAGCAGAAGGTAATATTTGCATCAGAATATTTCGGTATATATATATATATATATATATATATATATATATATATATATATATATATATTGCACTTAGGGCTACGTATTTAATATATAAATATGTACTATGTATGAGTGTGTATATGTACGCGTGAGTGTATAAGTGGGCATGTGTGTGTGTTTGTGTTTATGTATGTATGTGAGTGTTTATGTGGATAAATATGAGATTTTTGTTGCCGTTTCTCTGAATTATTGTTTTTCTTTTATAATCCTCTTTTGTTTCTAGTTTTATTGGTAAATACTATTTTTTTTGTTTGCTTACAATATGTTACCATTTTTATATTGTTCCTTATATTGTATGTATTTTATTTTATTATATAGTTTATTATCGCATTTAGACCACTTTATTGCTCAAGTTATCTAGCATGTACTTATATGGTTAGGCCAACAGCTTGTTGTCTGTGTTAATCTATTTTTTTAGTATATCTACTGAGGCATGTAGTTTTTCCTTTCCTTGAAAGTAAGAACTCATGTAATGTAAGCATGTTTTATTTAAAAAACACTAAGTATGTGCAGAAACCTCATTATAAACGGTATTGCCCTAAAGCTAACGGCAAAATTATGTTCAAGCGTGGGGGAAAAACTGAATGTGTGCCTAGTAATAAATTGGATTGGAGTACATTTGATGAAATTGGCATGGTATTTTTATTCGCAAATAGGAATTCTATTAATAAACAATGAACCTCTTAATTATAGCCTTTTCCTGTTGTGTTCACTAAAAGGGGTCGAAGTATGGTTGGGTAGTAGTTGGATATATTTTATGTTAGTCTGCGCACAAGCAACAATCCCGGTGCATACGAATACGTTGCCGTTTCATACGACTACATGAAGTTACTGGAACTTGAGCAATATTTGCAGGCCGTATATTCTCGTAAAATATTTCCGTTTACGTTTTTCCGCCTTAATGTAACTGTGAAGTGAGTTTGAGGACGTTTTCTGTTATTCAAGATGAATGTACTAGAATATTCCGAGGTCACTTGAAGGAAAACGAATTTCATGTAAATAATTTCCTTTGTCATAGGGTTGAAAAACAGAATTACCTAATACCAAGCAAGTGAAAGGTGTATAAAAATGATAAGAGATATGAACCCAAGGCCGGGGAGCGTGGCTTGGACCTCCTTCAGTAAGCAAGCTCAACTTCTACCCCTCTGAATACGTTATACCATAAGTAAATATTTACAGAATAGGAAAGGAGCTTGACACTTGTATAGTATATGCAATATACTATACAAATTAAAAAAATATTATTTGACGAAAGGAATTTTTTCCTTATTTAGGAATGGAGGAATTTTCTCATTCGAATCAGCCTTTTTTCATCTAGTGCATTCCAAAGGGATCTGTTTTTTTTTGCAACAATAAATTCGTGAAAAGTCGGAAATTTGCCATACCTGTAAATGTTTGTACGGTCTTGGATTTGTGTCAACCTGTTATTTTCAAAGAAAGCTGTAAAACGTCGGTGATAAGCAGTCTACGTACGAAAATCTCGTGGTGACATTCGTCACACCAAAATTCGTGGACACACGATGCAAAACACACACACACACACACACATATATATATATATATATACATATATATATATACATATATATATACATATATATATATATATATATATATATATATATATATATATATATATATATGTATAATAGATGTGATAACTGACATCGGTAATACTGAAGGAGCGCGTCCTCAGCACCTTTTTTTTTTTTTCAAATTTTGCACTATAACGTATTTTGATGCACCAAACACAAATCCGTTAAAAAAAAGTTGCTCTGAACTAGGAAAGAAGTTATTAAGCACTAAAGTTCACTGTTATGGAGCTTAAATTTGGCGTAAACAGCGTAATTGTTAACATGCGTATCCGCAGACATCTAACATTGGAACACAAAGAACTCTCAGTTGAAATGTTGATAAACTATCTATAACCTCCATAACATCGGGATTCTACCTATTACAGCGAGTTGGACTGACTGGAGCTTAGATATCTTCTTGAGCGAGCGTAGCGAGCGGAAACGCATAGCACGTCTGCCCAAAAGTCTTCTTAATATGCATGTTTATTAATACGCTGTTTACGCCAACTTTTATAACCTCCATAACAGTGAACTTCAGTGCTTAATAACTTTTTTCCTAGTTGAGAGCAACTTTTTTTTTATTTAACGGATTCGTATTTAGTGCATCAAAATACGTTATAGTGCAAAATTTTAAAAAAAATTGGTGCTGAGGACGCTCTTCTTCAGTTTTACTCTAACATCTTCATAACAGTTTGTTTTATTTTTCTTCTTTGTTTAACAATTTTACTTTTATTTCACCTGACTTCGGCTACTTTTGTAGGATTTTATAAAATCTTACTTTATCTAAACTTGCACTCGAGTCATCTTTTAAAAGCGAACCATAAATATAATGGAATAATAATATAAGGATTGTTAAAAATCCTTTGAAAAGAAGCCAAATGAAAAACATATGATTTATCTTAGGAGGCTAAACGACACTCTCCCTCTCCTTTCTCTCTCTCTCTCTCTCTCTCTCTCTCTCTCTCTCTCTCTCTCTCTCTCTCTCTCTCTCTCTCTCTCTCTCCCCTCTTCTCTCTCTCTCTCTCTCTCTCTCTCTCTCTCTCTCTCTCTCTCTATATATATATATATATATATATATATATATATATATGTATATATATATATATATATATATATATGTATATATATATATATATATATGTGTGTGTGTGTGTGTGTGTGTGTGTGTGTGTGTGTGTGTGTGTGTGTGTGTGTGTGTGTGTGTGTGTCGAATATAAAACGAAACTTTTTTCATAAACTAGAAAACTTTAGTTTTTAGGAAAAGTAAGAAAAAGAAAAAAAAAAAAAAAAAAAAAAACGAATCAAATTTAAATGAGCAATGGTAGTATCACTCTATTTGAAGCAAGCCTACCTTCTGAAGAAGAAACATGGGGTAGCCTATGGATCCTAAAATACCACAAAAAAGGTACAGCACGCACCTAGCTAGTAGAAAAAATTATCTTACTCGACTTAAAGAAAAAAAAAAAAAAGAATAGATTCTATGGTCTGACTAGTTGGGATACTAAAAAAAGTTCTAGATACGAATAAATCTCCCAGGAGCTTCTAGTTGCTTGGAAAACTACCAGAACCCCATAATAATTCTCTGAAGTCCTGTTTAATGAGCTGAATTATGGCTGTTTCATGAATGGGAGTAGGTTCTTCATGAGGTATCCTCTTTTCAGTGTGCCCACATCTTAAACCGACGGAATGGATGGGGAATCAAAAACTAAGAAAAAATAATATAATCCATTCGTGATTTCCTTTTTTTGTTTGTTCTCTCTATAGGGGGGGGGGGGGCTGCACATGAGGTCGACCCGATTAACTAATCCGGAAACGCTGACGAAAAATATTGACGTCCTGTTGTTCCAATTACTGCATTCAAAAATGGTCCGATTTTGAAATATACTTTACCAAAAAAAAAATATGCTCTTTAATGAGCAGTATTTACCCACTTTAGCACCGGTTTTTGACGAAATCCTCTCCCCCCCAAAATGTTTTTCGCAGTAATATGCATCGAGGTACAATTATATGTATTTTGTCTTGAGGAATCGAATAAAGCCAAGTTCAAGGTAATCTATTCCACCATTTTTTGAGAAAAAAAGAGAACTAATTTTAATTGATGAGCTGTCAGGGAATAGTTGGGATTCGGCTTAGAACCTATAATTGGAATTTCGTAAAAATCTGTATTCAGAAAGTTTCGGCACGGTGTTTGGCAGGCTTTTTCAGTTAAAAACAACAAGAAATACGCAGAATTATCGCAACGTATAATTTAAAACAACATGTTAGATACATAAACATCGCTTATAAAAAAAATTGTTGTGTTTCTAATAAGTAACAAAACGTTCTAGCAAAGCAAATGAACACTAGCTTTTCATAGAACTTAGTCAAGATTATAGAAAAATTATCAAAGCAACAAGGCAAAACTAAGTAAGTACAGATAAACAGATATATTTTCAGTCTTTAATAAAAACTAAAACTGCTTGGTATGTAGTTTTATAGTAACAACAAATCGAATTGTCATAATTTTTAAATAACTAAACTAAAAACTAAAAATATCATGACTTTCTTAAACTAAAACAAATAACATGAAATGAATTTTACGATGAGAAAGTTTATAGGACTTCCGGTACTTTGTGTTGCATTGTAGTTAAGTTAGATTATTATAATTTGTTTTCTGTGTTTTTTTATTTATTTTTTTACGGCGCACCGACAACTCGGCCGTTTGTGCCGGTATCCATGGTGCGGTAAGGAACCTTCTCAACAGGCCCTGAGATGAGAAAAAGTCCTGCCGCCTGAGGGACTGGAACCCCCCGCATGGCAATCTCAGGTGTTAGACCACAAGGAGAACCAGTTACATTATTAAATTTAAATATTATATATAATTTACATTTGAAAGTGACAATTATTATTAATTGTTTGCTGCATTAGGTAGAATACCTAGATACTACACTGGTCCGAATAGACGGCTCAGATGGGACTCTTTCGCATGCCACCAAAACCATGAAGGCCTTAAAAAAATACTAATTAAGTATAAACAGCTATTAAATTTGGAATGATGTCAAAAATATCTCAGCTACTTTTTTGTTTAAACACGATAAAAATGTTGGCACATCTATTAGTTGGGGCGAGAATTTGGAGAGCACGAAAGATCATTTGTTTCCAAATCTGGCAATGTTTGATACTTTTAGAAATTGTGTATTTTTAATATAATTATACTTAATCAGCTAGTGATCTTAGTGATCAGTGCCTATAAATAAAATACAAAATAAGCATAGCTGATGCTTATGAGGTGGCTTATCCCCAATTGGCCGACAAGAAAAAACTATAATATTTATCTGACGGGGCGGAAATAAGTTTGCCAAAGAAGAAAAATCTAATATGATGACACTGGTGATTATCAAATATGAGCAAAATTCTAAAATAAAATGTTTGATCATCAATTGGCTGCGGGTCGGTGGATATCGACTCGACCAGAGATATGACGGCTGATAAAATAGAAAAACTGCTGTTCCTAAGTCGCATTCCAACAATTCTTTTATCTTATCCAGTTGTTTTACGTTGTTCAACACGTCATAATAACCCATTCCATCATAACTTTTACAAATATAGATCCTCCATTGTTCCAATCAGGAGGGTTCGCGTTCTACACGTTTCCCTAAGAACACAAAAAATCGTTATTCTTCTTTATAGATTCTAGGGAAGGCACAATTTTCTCCTTCTACGATCACCTTCTACTTACCACGATTTCGCAGATATTGAAGCATATGATAAGTCCAAAACTCATGTTATACCCATGTTTCTTTGCAAAAATATTTTGTTATTGTTGTTATGCTTACTCTACCCCTAACAGCACCAACATTTGAGGCGTTGCGGATACCAAGGGCAAAATTAACATCCAAATTTCAATTTTCTTCCTGCCATCCGAATCTTGACGCTTCAGAAAATCTACAAGTATATTTTTCATATCGAGTTCGCCCTACGTTTCATCTCAAAACACACAGAGAATGAAAAAAGCTGACTGGAAACTGCCATAGGAGGGCGGATACGAAAGGCGAACTCAACACTTTACTACCTGTCTGCTGCTTGATGATTTAAATAAAATTCCCTTTTCGTTGAAAGTGAAGTTCACTCTAATTCCTGATCAATTATTATATAATTTTAACAATAAGACATCCAACAACGAAAAAATGTTTCGAATATACTTTAGTGGAGTTTGCCCTTGTGTAAAAAAATATTCAATCGCTTTTTCCTCAGTACTGCCTTTTGTTGAGTTCGCCCTTCGTATCCACAACGCCGTAGTTTAGATGAATTTCAAACGCGCTAAAACAATTTGAACTGAATCCGTCATTTTGGAGTATCCAAAACTAAAATTCAATTCAACACTATGTTTCTCAAAAACTTATATGACTAATGGGCTTTTAATGACGACATTCGTTTCAATCAGAGGGAGGAAACATGCATACGGATTTGGGATATTTGTTTGAATTTATAAAAATCTGGATAGCTTATCTTTTGCATATCTTACGAAAAATAAATGGGGTTGTATAATAGAACCAGGCGAATTATCATAGGATCGAATATCAACTAAAATATCGGATAAGTAATTAGAAATATCTGCGGCCACTATTATGCCAAGATGGCCGTTGGCTCATGATTGTAGGTATAGCTAGGGAATTGGTAGGTTGTTGCAGACAGCTCGGCGCCCAGTTACCGGACTGGTCCAACAAGACCACGTCAATCTAACGGGCCTACTTCTACTCCCATTAGAATGTTCACTACATTCTCTTCGATTTTCTTTATATTGTGGTTTTCTTGTGTAAGGTGAATAACTTTTAAGATTTTATTACTACTCCTGAGCGTAATTGACAGCCTCTCTTACACGTCTTTCGAAGTTAAAATACACGTCAATACATTCTTTGCACGGATTCACTGAGCTCTTTGCTTCCAGTGCCCAGTATGTTTGTCAGAGGGCCACTATCTCCCTTTGAACTGGCGAACAAAGGTCCAAGTCATCAGAAATCAGTTTGTCAATACTGAGTGATTTCCCTATAGGTGCTAGTTTGTCAGAGGGCCACTATCTCCCTTTGAACTGGCGAACACAGGTCCAAGTCATCAGAAATCAGTTTGTCAATATTGAGTGATTTCCCTATAGGTGCTAGTTTGTCAGAGGGCCACTATCTCCCTTTGAACTGGCGAACACAGGTACAAGTCATCAGAAATCAGTTTGTCAATATTGAGTGATTTCCCTATAGGTGCTAGTTTGTCAGAGGGCCACTATCTCCCTTTGAACTGGCGAACACAGGTCCAAGTCATCAGAAATCAGTTTGTCAATATTTAGTGATTTCCCTTTAGGTGCTAGTTTGTCAATCTGAATGATTTCTGTGATTTCTACATTTCTAAAAAAACAACATCATTGTTGTGTGTTTATTTTGTATATTTGGTAAATTTGTGTGTATTTGTATTATTATTGGGAGATGATTGTAAAGATTTTCTAAGATGTGTATTTTAACTTCTAATGGTCTGTCAGAATGGCTGTAAGTACCGCTCAGGAATAATAATAAAATCTTAAAAGATATTTACCTTACACAAGAAAACCGTAATATAAAAAAAAAAACAAACAGAATGTAGTGAACATTCTAATAGGAGTCGTCATATACATATATGTTTGTAGTTATATATATTTTTACGTGAAAATCGCGCAAAAATATAATTTCAGATTCGCCATCAATAGGCATTGAGATGAAAAAAATTACTGATATCAAAACTATAACATTTGGCCAAGTTTCGGCTTGATTTTCAAGTATTCATCAGGGCTATGAGAAGAGGAAGAACTGATTTGATGAAAGATGCAACATCCACTGGTCAGTAAAAAATACAAACTCATACAAATATAATTTATTTTTTCCCTCCTTAACTTGGGAAACTCTTCTAAATTTCTATTTCAGCTCCGATTCATATGTAAATACATGCAAATAAATGCATAGTTTTACATATTACTGAGACAATGTTTTTATCTTCACTTTGACGGAGTCCATTGTATTCAACTTCATAGTAGCCGACGCTGAGGTCACGTACTCGACGTAAGTTAATTAATGCTCGTTTTGATATTACCTACTCTAATGAAATGAGTATTTGTCAAAACATATCGATTGAATCACAAAGGTGATGTCACAATGAAAATAGTATTTTCAACAGAAATTACAAATAGTGCTAAGCCGTTGAACTCGGCGGTGGTATAATACTGGAATGTTATACTCGTTTTTGAATGAAAAAAAAATATTATTTTTGGAATAATATTACAGTCCTTTCCTTATTATTTCAATATTTCCTTACCTCCAAATGTAACCAAAATTTAAATATCTTAGATTAGAAGTATGTCAAACATGTTTAATCGATCGTTTCTGAAACTGAAAATTAGTTGTATCAATTTTTCCAGTAAAAGGTTGCAGATATCGCGTTAAAAATGGTTTCATTCGTTTTCTTACGGTAAGGCACCTATAAAACGATTACCTGCAAGTATACGAACACGAAAACGTAAGCGTTACGAATTTTTCGTGCGTATTTTGCTCCAATAACCATGTTCCGGTGGACGGATTCCGCTGGTTAACGAACTTGACTTTTCAAATTAGACCAACAATTTGTGTACCAAATTTAATATAATATATACATATATGCAAAGTTGAACCATCCATGGGCTCTGAAACGTAAAATTTTCTAGTCGCCACTTCCCGATTGTGTCATGAGATTAACCTCATTAGCGGGTTTTCTCCCTATGGAGGGAGGGAGGAACCGCGTTAACAAGGAATTGCTAAAAAAAGTAGCATATTTACTTTCAAAATTCTTGATTTATTGATGAAATCTTTGAAAACTACTGCAGAAAGTAGTTACTAGAGTTCTTTGATAGCTTGGCAAGTAAAATATTTTTTTTAAATTTTTACTATAAATATTTTACTCCGTGTGGTATGCATCAAATCTGCACAAGCGATATTGAAAATAGCTATGCATTTTGCCACCACGTTATCGCTATTTACTAAGCGAAAGAGATTAACAACAATAAAGATGTTTACGTATTTCACGATTAGTTTTTAAAAATGTGGGGTAAAGAAAAAACGAAGACTTATGAACGCGCGTTTTTTTAGATTAACGCAAAATTCACCTGAAGATGAGAGCTACAATTTTGGCCCTCCACGAATTTTTGATATCTAACGGTTTAAAGATATTTCATTTATGGGCCGCATATGTAGGACACTGTACATTGGTTCTTCGACATAATAAAATCAGAAGGAATACCGATTCTAAACGGGCTTATTACCCTGTTTGTCGCCAGGTAGTCTGACTGCTGAGTTCCCCATTCCTTCGTTATCAAACACTTATCATCTGTGCAAACGATATTTCACACAGCATTAAGCAACGCCATATCACACTGTGTACACGCTATTAACAACTGCCATGGTAATCAGATACTCAAACATATGAGTGTATAAATACATATATATATATATATATATATATATATATATATATATATATATATATATATATATATATGTATATGTTTATTGAATATGGCATTCCGTACATTCTCTACAGACTTAATCTTAATAAAGTATACGTTTTGATTGTAGATTGCTGTGTAAATGAGCAATACTGCTGAATGATGACTTCTTGACACCTTCTATGTAATTTTTTAATTTCTTAAGTTCAATAAGAAAGAATTACAAAATTCAATAAATTTAATCAATTAAGCTAATTTATTTTCCGCGTTTTAAAATAATAAAGAGTAAAATCGCTCAGTATATGGATTCTGGAGTGAGGAAAATACGAACAAGAAGTATGAACATTACTTTTAATTTTTTTTAATACTTATTAATTGAGCATCAATGACATGCCATCAAAACTCTCTAGAGATCCTGATAGTTTCAGTGGATTAAAAGTATAAGAAAGTGATGATTCCAGTGGAGAGAAAAAGAGATGGCGCCTCTGCTTCTCCGTTAGTTATTAATTGAGCATCAATGACATGCCATCAAAACTCTCTAGAGATCTTGATAGTTTCAGTGGATTAAAAGTATAAGGAAGTGATGACTCCAGTGGAGAAAAGAGAGATAGCGCCTCTGCATCTCCTCCTCGCAGACAGCTTGCTGCCAGGCACCTTATCAGTTCGGCGCTCTCCTGTTATCAACAAATCCATGGCTCATTATCTCCTCAAATTGTGCCCAGATGATCATTGACATAATAAGATAGAGTCCATTCTCTTGGCAAGATGGAATCATCAGATGACATATTGTTAAGTCGTGACACGAATGATCCAAATTACACAATGTCTGGTCGTTGTTTGCAACCTGTGAGGACCCACTGCTCAATTATCCATGCTCATTTTAATCTCGATTCATACAATTCTTACACTCCAAAATGAGGTTCTGGATCAATTGATTCTTATGAAACTGAATTCTTATCCGCCTTCCCAGAACATCGGCATCATTGAAAATTCCTCATCACCTTGGAACAATGAGATGAAATCCGTATTTGCCAAAATACATTTAAGATAATAACTAAAAAAGCTCCATGGAAAGAAGAATATTTGTAGATATCATTGCTTAGTTATGCGATAAATTTTGCTTTAGCCAAAAGTTGCATTAAGAATAAATTATTGAATAAAAACTTGAATAATGTATGACAAATATATTATTGAATGACAGCAAATTCATTCAACGAAATAACTATTAGAATCACAAAATAATTAAAAAAGACAAAAAAAATGCATCGTTGAATGAATATCCTTCTCACGTCACAGATGGCATATGACGCTATTGCTCAAGATATACCGTCGGCTTCAATACACCACTCATCGCTTTATGCAGCGTGAGGAAAATGTCTACACTACCCTCTTCATGTTTGTCGGTCTTCCAAAAGCAGTCTACTTTTGGTCCATTCGCGTTTCCTTTTCTGATAATCTTTTTTCACGTTGTCTTTAATTTAGTTCTGGATCAAGCTCTCCTTCGTTTCCTCTTTACTTTGGTTCGGTAGGCTTCGCTATCTAGTCTGCTTTCTTCCAGTAGCCGAAGCTGTCCTAGCCTCATCTCACTCGATTTTACTCTGTTACTATTAGGAGCTTTAACATTGCGGCTCAATGTCATGGTTCAAATGAGGATTCGGTCTCTTTTTGTTTTACCGTCAATTTACCCGAGAAATCATATTTCTAACGCTTTGTTTTGTGATTCTTTGTCAGAGTCCATTAATCCGAAGAGTATATCAGAATTGGAAGAAACCTTGACCTAAATACAGCACATTTTGTTTTCTTATCTACATACATCTTTTGTATCCCGCCTCTAGATACACTTGCGATCCACTCGGTCGCTTCATGATCAAACTATCCATTTTCATATCTTCGTGGACGGCGGAAGGTCAACAAATAAAATCTTCAACACTCAGTATCACCAACTTTATTTCATCCCTACATGTTTCACACCTTTATTGGTGCCTCTTCAGGGGAAAAAATTACAAAAGTAATATAGGAAAAATGTGGTAAATAAAAAAACGGAAATACTACATTTAAATACTATTTTTATTAACTTATTTGACAAAAAGTAAAATTATGTTTTTATGTTGAAGGTGGGAAGATGGTTTTAATTGTTAGGACTATATTTCTTCTGGAAATTCATTTTTAAACATTTTTAAAGGTATGACATATCGATTATCGATCAGCTGTTTATTTTTCGCCATATTGAATTCTTTCAGACCATGATCATTCTAGACGTGGCCGTACTGGTGGAAGGTTATCCTCCTCAGGTGTAGGCTGTAAGTTTTATTTTTATAATTTTTTCCCCTGAAGAGGCACCAATAAAGGTGTGAAACATGTAGGGATGAAATAAAGTGGCGATACTGAGTGTTGAAGATTTTATTTGTTGACTTTCCGCCGTCCACGAAGATAAGAATATTTAGAAAAGGGTCAGTTGAAGAATAATTATCCATTTTCATTCACCCAACTTGGGTGAGTGCCCAAGTATAAAATGTTTTTCACCTGGTCAAGGAATTTTTATTGTACCCTACGACTTATTGTCACTTAAATATTGCTACGGTAGATGATGGAATTTGCCCTACTTCCGTTACCACTCATCTTTTACGATATCCATCAACATCCGGTCAATTTTTTTCCGCCGTCATCCAAATCTAGACGCTTCAGGGAATCAACAAGTATATTTTTCATGTTGAGTTCGCCCTTCTTTCCCAGACAAAATACACAGAGAATGAAAACAAGATGGCTGGAAACTGCCATGGGAAGGCGGACACGAAAGGCGAACTCAACACTCCACTACCGGTTCGCTGGATGATGATATAAATAAAATGCTCTTTTCGTTAAAAATGAAGTTTACACTAATTCCTGGTCAATTATTTTATAAATGGTTTATGGTTTATTATTATAAATAATTAAATAAACAATGAGGCGTCCCACAAAAAATGTTTTGAATATCTCATGGAAACATATTCAAACGCATTTTCCTGAAAATTACCTTTTGTTGTGTTCGCCCTTCAGATAAGAATTATCATCACTTGTTATTGCATAAGTAGTTCATATTTCTATAGTACATCAGTGAGTGATGCACTACAGGATTATAGTTCGTTGTTTTTTGTTCATATATTTGTTGAAGACAATGTTCATATATTTTACCCATAATATTAAATATTATAGTGCCCTCGATATTATTATATTTCCTTCCTAATATTAGTTTAACATTTTATTAGTGCTTTATTTTTAATTCGATATGGAGGCCCGGTGGCCGAGAGCGTTATGGCGTGAGCACTTAACACTCCCTGTCAAAGGGTCGTGGGTTCGATTCCCACTAGGGGTGGTGACTTTTCTTTAGAAAAAAGAAAAGGCATCAGCCCTATCCTGGCTAGAAAAGGGTGGTAACCTATAGATAACCCGTCCCAAATTCGTAATTAATAGTAAATGGACGTTAAAATTTAATTTAATAATAATTTGATGAGTTTTTATACCTAGAAAGTTATCTAAGAAAGTACATAAAAAGGAACATCTGTAACCAGTTTCTTCTTCGTGCTTATCCCATAAATATTCTTCTGTCCTTCATGTCAATCTTAGTAAGTTTTCCCTCTATGAATAAATATTATTATAGTCTCTATGTCAATTTTTTCCGCCTAATACTGAATATATATCGTGACTTTTTATGCCCTAAAAGCGAATTCGCTTTATTTTACAAGCTTTTTATTTCTAAGAAGTAACGGTTAAAGATGGTCTGAAGATTGGATCAATAAACATCACACCCATTTAGTTATGAGGTGGTTTCCTTCGTTGTGGCGTTATTTTCAAGGTTTATTCTTGAAATGTCCTAAACTGAATAAATTATTCGTAAATACCAGTCGATAAGTTGCCCATAAAATAAAGTATAAACCGTTATAAGGTTAATTGAAGATTATAAATGAAGTACTTATATTCTTATGAGAAATTTATTCTTTTCGAGGAATGTTATGAAAAAGTATATAAGGTTAATAATAACTTACATGTGAAACTTCCACATTTCAAACACTTGTTCTTGGTCACTTTATTTACAAGTATTCATTAGTAAGAGTTTAGAAGTGGCGAGAGGAGGACGTCCTCTTGTTCTTTCCTCTTTGGTAGGGAATGTGTGTTAGTGGATCTTTGGATTGTAATTTAAAATACGTATATATTTATGATAAATCTGTTCATAAAAGATGATGAACTATGATGGCAGTCCTTGAATTACTAGAAATATACTGTGATTTTGTCCCTCATAGGATTTAAGCCCAGGTGATGGTCCATCCAAGGTAATAATATCCCGAACCTCTTGACACAAAAATTTGAAATTTTGCGCAGGCAATCTGTTTAGAATGTAAACACTCGCTAAGAAAGTTTTTTTTTTTTTTTTTTTTTATATTCAAATGTTTAAGTACTTTTAGGGGGGTTTGAATTATTAAAAAGTTCCTCATCGGCTCAAAAATGGTTCGATTTTGATAACATTTGGTAAAAAAATCTTTCTTCTCATTTAAAAGGTCAAGTTCATTAACCAGTTGAATCCGTTTACTAGAACATGGTTTTTGGAGCGAAATTTGTGCGAAAGATTCCTTGACGTTTGAAAACGAATGAAACAATTTTTTAAGCGAGTTCTGTAGCCATTTACCAGAAAAATTGATAGAAATACTTTTCAAAACTAATTTTCTGTTTGGGTAACTATTTTAAACTTTGGTATCGTTTGGAGGTATATGGAAAAAAATTGTATTAATGGTGATACAAAGTTTTCGGATCCCAGTATATTTTCTAAAATATCTCGAAAACGGTTGGGAAATCGTAGTAAGTGGAATGCGGCTATTCGAAAGGTTATTAAATTCTCTACAAAAAAGATTCTGTTGTAATGTTCGGTGGGGCGATGTCAATCGAAGAGATAAGTGCTTAAAACTTCAAAGTTGTTAGTTTTATTCTTTTCAACGTGTATTTGTCTCTGTTTACCTAACTTTTTAAGTGGTTGTTGTATTTTTCTGTTTTTTACTCCCCAACGGAAATAAGCACGGTTACCTATACATGGTGTTTCCTGGGTAACTTTAAAGTCCGTGCAATAATAAGCTGTACAAAATTATGTAGTAGCGTTAATGTTGATCATACCTTATTTAACGCAATAAAAAAATTACTTATCGCCGTGGTGAAGCACGGGTAGTCAGCTAGTCATTTTATGTATATATATATATATATATATATATATGTATATATATATATATATATATATATATATATATGTATATATATATATATATATATATATATATATATATGTATATATATATATATATATGTATATATATATATATATATATATATATATATATATATATATATATATATATATATATAATTCTATCTTAGTAAAATGATTGGAAGTTTATTTTACGTGATATCCTACAATCGTTATACTAAATCGGTTGCTTACCGGTACGGTAGTTAATAAATTAATAGAAAGACCAATGAATCTTACAGTATAAGGGGTACCGACTATCCATTGGTAATGAAGATGGGAGCAAACTGCGTCCGATACCCAGCCAGAAAAGCCATCTTTTCTAAATTAACTGGTGAGGACGATATGTCAAAGATTTTACTACAGAGGCAGCGAAAGGGACTATCTGTTTCTTTAAATAGCGTCAGCTTTTATACAGATATCACAGTAACTCGAAGGCAAAATCGATATTTAAATGTCTGCAGGAATAAAAGATGGCGGGCATCTGTTAAGAGGCGGCACAAACAACACATTTTACGATCTAAAACCGGTGGACATAAAGAAGAAGACATGCGGGTGGATCGGAGTCCGGTGGTTTTGGACGATGTTCAACAGCAGGGACCTTCAAAATGAACCGAGGAAACTTCCATTTAGGCGCATCCCTCACTCCACACATGGCACATCCTCAAAAACATTAATATATTTTACTTTCGGGAATTACAACTTTAAGATTCTAAATTATTTTCAAGATAGTTTCCTCTTGTAGACAGAAGGTCAATGTATAAAAATAAAAATAAACCTATTCGTTGATTCATTAAAATCGCTCTTTACGTTTCAAACCTTACATGCCTTTTTTAAAAAAATAGATAAATACAGCCCAATAGAACGTAGATCTTCCACTACAAGGGCTGTCGTAACTGAGGATCAACTGTGTTTATGGATATTTTAAACAGCTGATTGACACTATGTTATAAAATTATGACGTGGCCTTTGTAGTGGAAGGTTGACCTACGATTAGGCTGTATGTATTTTAAGGCTCCTGGAGAGGCGTCTAAGGGTGCAACATCAAGAGCCATTTTAATAAATTCACGTTAGGATTCATTATTGGATTGACTTATTGACCTTTTCCTAAACAAGAGAAATTATATTTGGTGTATTGAATTAAGAAAAATTATAAGCAGCCTGAGTTTTTCGTAATTCTTTTTAGGATTTATGAGAACCTATAAGAAGAATACCTGGAAGCATATTAACTCGAAAACGTAAGCGTTACGATTTTTTCGCGCGGATTTCTTCCTAAAAACCATATTCCGGTAGACTGTAGGTTATTCGAATTAGACGAAAGATGTTTGTACCAAATTTCTTTAAAATCGGACCATTTTTGAGCCTTTAGGAGAGCGAACAGACAAACATATGCGCATATATAAAAATTAAGTAATTTTTAAATATGTGCATATGTTTGTTTTCGTAATATATTGGTCCTGAAACGTGAAATTTTCTAGTCAGCACTTCCGGGTTGCGTCATAAGGTAATTTTCATATAATTATTTCCTCACAACGGAGGGAGGGATGAAACGAGATAAAAGTCCGACTCGCAGGAACTGCCTCATCTTAGCGCTGTTCCGTTCTTATCCCTAGTCTAATTTCGAAAGATTAAAATAGAAGCAGTTATTATTTTGTTGAGAGGAGATCGTTGACCGTTGATGATGCAAGGTAGGGATTGTCCGGGTTCGGTCACTGCTACTTAATAATACATACCCCATATGTGTATGTATGTGGGCATATATATGGACATATGTGTGCGTGTATATGTGTATGTGTATATGCATATATATAAATATATATATATATATATATATATATATATATATATATATTATATGTGTGTATATATATATATATATATATATATATATATATATATGTTAGGTATATTTACATAGATATGTGCATATATTAGTGTTAAATATGTCCTACTTGTATTTACAGCCCTGATGAAGGCTTGAAGTTCAAGCCGAAACGTCGGCACAATAAAACCATTTTTACAATAAAAGTAGCAGTGACCGAACCCCGACAGTTATTGTTTTGGTTCCAACAGTCTTGAAAGGTAGGATTTACAATCTTACCTGGAAGGG
The DNA here is from genome assembly GCA_946811695.1 of Gonocerus acuteangulatus. Lineage (NCBI taxonomy): Eukaryota > Metazoa > Arthropoda > Insecta > Hemiptera > Coreidae > Gonocerus > Gonocerus acuteangulatus. The sequence continues at coordinate 105,963,565 of OX328132.1, forward strand.
TCGGCATCACTAGAAACATTCCCGCTAGTTACAAGGTCTTGGAATCTTGGAACTCTATATTTCTAACAATAAATTGTTTTTGTTATTTTACTAAACCTGTTTTATTTTCGAATACATTATCCAACTATAAGCAATTAAAAAATGACAAGGAATAAAAAACAGACAAAAAGAACAGTTCGAATAAGCGAAATCAATTACTTTAAAGCTTTAAGCTCTTATTTCTCCGATTGTCATCGCCTAATCAAAACTTTCATTAGAACCTTTTATGTAGAGCATTTAATAAGCTTTCTAATGGTATTCTTCCGTTTACCAAGATTTTCAACCGTTTTCGAGATATTAATGAAAGTTCCCAAAATTTACATTATTTCTAGCAACAGAAAATTGGTCTCATTTTTCATATCCTGTTTTACACACAAAATTTTCCCAACATAAGAAATTACAAAAATAAAAAGCAATAAAAAACAAAGGGAAAGAGACAAAAATTACAAAAAGAACGACAAAAACCCGTTCTTAAGAACAAAACAGACGTATTTGAAGTTTTAAGCACTTATTTCTCCGATTGACATAACCTAATCAAAAATAGTTTTAGAATATTTTTTGTAGAGAATTTAGAAAGCTTTCAAATAGTTTCTATCCACTTACCACGATTTCCCAACCGTGCTCGAGATATTAATGAAAGTATACGAAGTTCCCAAAACTTTTCTTGTCTGTTCATAAAATATTTTATTCTAACCCTTCCTTAACTCCAAACGTAACAAAACTTTCAACATATTAGTTTTAATGAAAGTAGAACATGCAGATAATGTTTCAACTGAATCCCGTAATTGTAAGTACCCAAACCAAAAACGGTATTCAAAAATTATTTTTCCAATTTTCTCAAAAACGGTTAAAGCTATCGCCTTGAAAATGGTTCCATTCGTTTTCCTAGCCCAAGAAGCCTATAAAAAGAGTACTTACAAGCTTATGAACTCAAAAACGTAAGCGTTACGATTTTTTATGCGCGAATTTCGCCCCAAATGCCATCTTCCAGTGGGCGGATTTTGCTGGTTAACGAACTTGACCTTTCAAATTGGACGACGGATTTTTGTACCAAATTTCATCAAAATCGGACCATCAGGGAATCCAGAAATGAGCGAACAGACAAATATATATATATATATATATATATATATATATATATATATATATATAAATATATACATATATATATATATATACAAATTTGAACTACCATCATTTTCGGTTTCCAGAGGTTCTGAAACGCAAAATTTTCTAGTCGGCACTTCCGGATTGTTTTATTGTATCAACCCTATAAGCGGGGTTCCTCCCTATGAGGGAGGGAGGAACCGCGCTAATAAAAAGACTGGTGGTAAGATAATAAAATATCTCAAAAATGATTTAGTTGTTCTTACAGTTTCAGATCTTATAGATTCCTCTAATTACGAGGCAAGACATGATTTATAATTTATTAAAATTTATTTATAAGTCGATCCTTTATTGATAATCTGGCTAACCTGTCGGTCTAATTTATTTCTATGATCTCCTCAGGGAACCTTAACGAACCTTGTTTTTCCATATGGAGGGCTGGATAATTGACATAGTCAACGGAAATGTTGATATTCGCCGAAGGTATTTCATTATGAGACGATTTTGAAGAATTCAATAAAGCTGAAGGGGAACAGCTACAGCATCTTCCCAACTAAAGGTGAGAGAAGCAAGGAGGCGTGGGAAGAACCTTATGCAACTGATATAGTAACTGCCTGTCGGCTTCCTCGCCAGTCTTTTCCATATAAATGGGTCGGCCCCGCTTTATGAATGACTATGATAATACTTCGAGAATTTATCTGTGTTTACAGTCCTTTACGTTTCATTCATTGGAAGCGATCCAAGGCTATTATAAATTCGGTTGATGTCCTTAGCCGTTCACAGCTTTATTTATGCATCTCCTTCTTTCACATCTCCATGCCATTTCCCTTTCACACCAACATACTCTCTTCCCGTCGCCACTCTCTTCTTCTTCACTATTTTTTACTGCTCTACTAAAAAGTAGAAATCACAGGACAAGAAATCAAAAGGTAATGCCCTCATTGACAATGCTCTGTTATGGAAAAAAAAATACATAAAATCCCATTCTATAAGGGCCCAGAGGGGGCAGATACTGTAAAGACATCTGATGTTTGACAATACGGCACACTAGGGAGATAGTGTGGGGAGTACTATGTTCCCCTTTGCAGTTACCCATTAATCAATTAATTAAAGTCTGGATGGGCATAGGAACGGTCTGTGACCCGGAATCTAACCTTCGAAAAACGACAATAGAAGCTAAAATCTTCTGCGCCCGTTTTGAATTTAGGTACACCAGTACATTAGACGGGCACTCTACCGTTGAGCAAACCTCGCCCTTCTCTTAAATAAAATTATCAGAAAAATATTGTGGCTTATGATAAACATAACTAGGTCAATCCATAAGCTTTCTGGGGCTTTTCCATATGCCCGAATATGAACAGAAAGCAAACTTTTCCAAAACAGATATTCCAAATACATGGTATCTTGAAAAGAATAGTTCATGTTTCTATAAAAAAAAAACTGCCGTGGAACATTATTATAAATTACTATGACCAAGCGTGATTAAATTCACACAATTTATTAGGTTTTGAAGTGATAATTAAAAATTTACAGATAAAACTGAAACCTGATTAGAATTTTTAAATGTAAAAATCTTCTGTCAGACCAAATTTCGGAGCCACTGGGTTTTAAATGTTTTAAGCACATTTTTGGACTTGTGTTCAAATGCGTTATCTAGGTAACAATAATAATTTTTGAGGTTAATGTGTGGTTGGAGTTCATTAATGGCCACCACCTCGACCCAGTATTAGTTACTGTAAAACATCAGTCCCGTAACAGGCCACGAGGGCCCTGAGGGGCAGATACTATGGAGGTATCTGATTCATGACCATACGGCACACTAGGGAGATAGTGTTGACAGCACTATGCTCCGGCCGCCTAATTTTCCCCTTGGCCGCTTCGACTGCTAGAGTCATTAGCACCAAGGTACCCATTGATAAATTAATAAAAGGCTGGGTTGGCCTTGGGACGATCTGGGACCCCAAATCCAACCCTCGAACGACAGCACTAGAAGAAAAAATCTTTAGTGCGCGCTCGGGTTTTGAACCGAGCACGTATTAATTACGTATATGTATTTATTTTTTGGGATATATATGGCGCAGGTCAAAAGAATAGTACTCCTTTATCATATGTACTACTTTATTGTTGGCATGCCCTTGGCATATATATATATATATATATATATATATATATATATATATATATATATATAATGTTCATAGGGGGCCTTGAGTACAAATAACTTGATAATATTTTTGAAAAATAATTCTTTTTATTTCCCTAATCCGTTTTAGCCATCGTTGGGCTTCTAAATAATAGTTTTTAGCAGAATCAATTAAAAAAAATCATGCTTAGCTAATAACAAAGCCTAATCTTATTGCCGTAATTTTTATTGCACACATATTCAGGCCACATTATCAAAAACGAAAATAGTGTTGTTTTTTTTTTAATATAATAAAATTTAAAAATTACAAGCCATGGCAAAAAACTTTTATTTTATTTTCCTGAAATCTGGAAATCTCAGATCCTGCCCATTGAAGAGCAGGTAAGGAATATCAAGAAAATGTCAGGAAATTTAGAATAGCTTTCTTTTGGTAAGATAGACATACTCATCATCATTCCTTTTTGACGTTTACTTCCAACTAGGCTTATAGTAAATTTACTCAGCTTTCGATTGGTTTCATTTCCTTTCTAGGAGCAGGGCCGCCACATGGGGGGGGGGGCAACCGGGTACAGTTGTCCCGGGCCCGGGCACCGTGGGGGCCCGGGCCGATCCTCGCTAATTGGAAAAAAAAAAGCACTGAAAGTGACCTTTGCAGCACCGATTGTTGGCTTTTATTCTCATTTTGCTCAAAACTCAAGATTAAAATAATTTTAAAATGCCCAAAGTCCTATAAAAAAGTACTAGAATTTTCATTCTGGCTCTGAGAAGTGGGGGCCCGGCTGTGAGAAAAGGGGGGCCGTGATCTGGTCCCGGGCCCGGCTCTGAGATGTGGCGGCCCTGTCTAGGAGAACCACCTAGGTTCCCCTAAGGGTCCTGTATCACCTCCTACAATATGACTAGACATTTAAGGGACACCCTGTGTATGTGTGTGTGTGTGTGTGTGTGTATATATATATATATATGTATATATATATACGTGATCGATGGGTTCTGAAACGTGAAATTTTCTAGTCATTACTTCCGGTTTGCGTCATGAAGTCAACCTAATAACCGGGTTTCCTCTCTATGGAGGGAGGGAGAAAAAAAAATTGGAAAATAATAAGAGAATAATGACAAGTAATTCATAGTCTACACGAGCTTAGGGAAAATGTTCTCTTTGCGACCACATAAATTCTTCTTTATGCTAGTAGATAGAAAAAGATAAAGAATAAAATATTATTTACAGTAGGCTTAAAACGTAAGAGATTAGTAACAGAACTTAACGTCTTGTACTAAAGATCGTTGGTTTTAGTTCTTACGTCGGATCGTATATTTCTCGAGAATCCTCTTACTCCAGTTATGGGATTTTTTCTATGCATATTTATATTCTTTACAGAAAATCTTAGTAAGTAATTGGGGGCGAGGTTAGCTCACAGGTAGAGCACTGGACGCATATGCTGGAGGACCTGACTTCAAATCCCGAGCAATCACAAACAATTTTTATCTTCTAGTTTCCTATCAAATTTCTGATGTGTGGGAAATTCAAAATAAACTAACACCAAATGGGCCAAACAGAAAAGTCTGACGGGCTGTAGGTTGACTATAGCTGCGCTACATAGCATCAATCAGCTGTTTGTAGTCAGTCAAAATATCGATTTAGTATAAACGAAAAACTCAATTATCCAGAGGAAAATTAAAAAGACATATTTTGAGTAATAACATTGATGAAGGCTTAAATAGAAATATATATGCAGTGAAATCACGTGTCTGTATGTTTTTCTGTCTGTTTGTTCCTTATACAAATCCACACCCTTTGATTTTGACCAAACTTGGAATAATGGTAGGTCTTGATACGAGAAATCTCCTAGGCTAGGTCAAAAACATCTACCAGCTGTCTGTCTGTATGTTTGTCCCTTATACAAATTCACACCGTTCGTCCGTTTTTGACTAAACTCGGTACACATGTAGATCTTAATCTCGAGTGTGCCGTAGGCTAGGTCAAAAACCTCTACCAGCTGTCTGTCTATATGTTTGTTCCCTATAAAAATCCACACCGTTCGTCCGATTTTGACTAAACTCGGTACACAGGTAGATCCTAATCTTGAGAGTGCCGTTGGCTAGGTCAAAAACCTCTACCAGCTGTCTGTCTGTACGTTTGTTCCCTATAAAAATCCACACCGTTCAACCGATTTTGACCTAAGTTGGAACACAGGTAGACCTTGATACGGCGATTGCCATAGGCTAGGTCAAAACGGCTACCATCTGTCTGTCTGTATGTTTGTTCTTTATACAAACTCACACCGTTTGACAGATTTTGAGCAAACTGGGCACACAGGTTGGTCTTGATCAGGTTGGATTGTCATAGGCCAGGTCAAAAACGTCTACCAGCTGCTGTCTGTATGTTTTTTTTTTAATAAAATTCCACACCGTTAGATCGATTTTTACCAAACTTGGCATACATGTATTTCTTGATACAGGGGGTGTTATAGGTTAGGTCAAAGTCGTCTAGGGCTCACAGTTGGGAGGTCACTTCGAAACAGTTACAGATTCGTGTAATTAGATTTTAATAATACTTATTTGGTTTCTAATTTATTTAGGCTTTTCTATATGCAGAAAGTAGGTGTAGCATGGCACGCCGGGTAACAGCTAGTTATTTATATAATTTACTATGCTGTTTCATCACTGTCGGCTAATTACATCTAATACGGGTTGTATAATGTTTAATGGATTTATCACCTAATTACTCTTTTATGGCAAACAAAAACGACAAATATATGTGTAATTGCAAATGACAGAGACAATCTACATAACGACAATATATTCTATTTTTTATTATATAATAGCCTTATTCTACTAAGATTAATTCTTTTACAACTAAAGAGGTTGTAAAAGAACTAACAATAACTACGGAACTAACATTCCGTAAATTACAAAACGTTCGTTCAGTTTAAAAAAAAATAGAATAAATTAGCAATGCTAACACAGTTTTCCCCAGCATTTAATTAATGTAAATTCATAGAATAAATTAAAATTCAGGTTACCCTTTTTGTTTATCAGATTTTTTTCAATGTAATTTAAAAGTTATGCAATGTATTTTCTTTTTAAATATTCATACCAAGTATAGAGAATTCGGGTAAAATCAAATTTCTATTGTTTTTCAAACACATTTTTTCCATGGAAGTTTACTTCTATACATGCTAGAGAAATTACCCATTAAATAATTCATGGAGACATGGAGTATATGAAACCCGGGTAAAGATAAAATCAATTTTCTATTGTTTTCTTGTTGAATGTTTAGTCATATAAAAGAGATATAGTGTGTAATATTTACTTCGTGAAATAAACAACAAGCGAATAACGTGGTTGATATGACTATTCCGGTGTTTTTGCGGGTTCTCGAGTATGTTGAATTTGTTCTCAAGAAAGAATTTGGAAAATTGTCTTCAATTCTTTATCGATCCTACCCTATTTTAGACATTACCATCATAAACATTTACGAGTTTAACAATAGCGTTCTTGGACCTATCCATTAAAAATCGGTTTATAATATTCAAAAAAAGAGATTACAATTTTTTAATTAGCAAAATCCTTGTAAGTGCAATTTATGTTTACTTGCAACGGACCTCGTTATATGATTTCCTTTACTAATGTATCCTGAAAATCAACAAATTGCTTCTTTAAGAGAGTATATACCAGAAGATTGAACATATGAAAATATCACGAAGGGCCTGGACGGAGGGAGATCCGGTTTGATTATGAGGGTTCACCTTCTGAGCTTTCCGAGAGCTAGCTATAACACGGAGAGATATTAAGGCCAGAGTGGTAGCAGGAGCCAAATGATTCTATGCTCGGTACAAGGCTGTCCGATTCAAGAAACTCTCAAGACAGACACAACTTGTGATATTTAAGACAGTAAAAAAGTAAGTTTTAATGTATAATAGCAGTATACTGTGATCTGGACTCACATATTTTCCATTCCCAAAGACAGGAGTAGGAAAAGAAAGGAAAATAGAATAACTCGATCTGGAGTCATGACAATCAAAATGGCGAACCCGATATGCTCCGCAGAGAAGAGGAAGAAATTCTTTATTTAAAAACAAAACAAAGTTAGCTGCCCAAGCTAACTTAGCCAAAGTTAGCTTGGTGTTAGCTGTCCCCTTATATATGTGTATATATATATATATATATATATATATATATATATATATATATATATATAAACACTCAGCGTACATATCAATCTTTTGAAAATTCATTTCAATTGCTTAAAAGGTTTTTGTTTTTTAATTAATTAGCAATTTGCCGATAAAATAAATTTTTATGATGAATTCAACAAAAAAATAAATTTGAACGAAATTTTATATTTATACAATTACTTTTGTAGGTCTGGACGTAAATTTGGTGAAAAGAATTTCGAAAGATTGATAAGCAGCTGTTTAGCTCCCGTAAATGTGGCAGTTCAGTATCCCCAAGGAATCTATAAAGATTGATTCCGCAAGGATACTGAATTTGTTGGAGTCCACGTTATACTCTTTTAGGCAGGTTAAGAAGGCTTCATAATCTTAAAAGGGTGTAGCCAAAAAATGTTGTGAGGTTCACAAAGGGGAGCTAGAAGGATTGGACGCCCCAGGATACGATAGCTAAATCAAATGGATGATGATTTACGAAGGCTAGGAGACGAGAACTTGCAGAGCCATGCTAAAGACAAACAGGAATGGTAGTAAATGGGAACGGAGGCCTGGCTCCTTCAAGGTCTGTTGTGCCCGATTCTAAGCTATACCTGTAACCCAGTGGTCCACGAACGTTTTTATCTCGTGGATCCCTTGCTATGTTTAACGGTTTTGGGTATACCCCCTGCTTAGCTAATCGCATTTTTGAAAATTCATCAACTTGAAATGTGTTGTTGACTAATCAATCACATTAGTAACGTGTGGAGTGAAACAACAATAAAAACCGCACGTTAAGAATCGTATATTTATTTATGAAATTGAAAGTAATAACACACAAGGGAAAATGGATTATTTTTTAAATATAGAGTTACTACATTTATTTTGATTTCTTTTAATATTCTAAATTAAATGAAAGAACATTCCCAAATTTAATTAAATAAATTTTCGATTGAATGATTAGCAGACTGTATGTCTAATAACGGTACGTCTGAACAAGCGTTGCGTACTGAGTATGGAATACGCAAGTTTTTAGAAGTAACAGTCGCTGAACTTCTTAAAATATTATCTGCCTACATTGATAGGGGAAGTCAAGCCAACATTTTACTTCTACACTATCAAAAGGGGGGAATAACGAACCCCCATTTTTATATATATATATATATATATATATATATATATATATATATATATTCTATTCCACGTATTTTTTTACCATTAATTACGTATAAAAAAAAAAATCAGTCCCGTAACAGGCCACAAGGGCCCAGAGGGGCAGATACTGTAGAGGTATCTGATTCTTGACCATACGGCACACTAGGGAGATAGTGTGGTCAATACTATACTCCGGCCGCCTGATTTTTCCCTTGCTCCTTCGACTGCTAGAGCCATTAGCACCAAGGTCCCCATTGATAAATTAATTAAAGGCTGGGTTGGCCTAGGGACGATCTGGGACCCCAAATCCAACCCTCGAACGACAGCACTAGAAGAAAAAATCTTTAGTGCGTCTCGGGTTTTGAACCGAGCACGTATTAATTACGTATATGTATTTATTTTAGCGCGGTTCCTCCCTCCCCCATAGGGAGGAACCCCGCTTATAGGGTTGATACAATGAAACAATCCGGAAGTGCCGACTAGAAAATTTCGCGTTTCAGAACCCCTAGAGACCGAAAATAACTGTGGTTCAAATTTGTATATATATATATATATATATATATGTATATATTTATTTATATATATATATATATATATATATATATATATATATATTTGTCTGTTCGCTCTCTAGATAGAAGACGAATGGTCCGATTTTGATGAAATTTGGTACAAAAATCCATCGTCCAATTTGAAAGGTCAAGTTCGTTAACCAGCAAAATCCGCCTACTGGAAGATGGCGTTTGGGGCGAAATTCGCGCAAAAAAAATCGTAACGCTTACGTATTTGAGTTCATAAGCTTCTAAGTACTCGTTTTATATGATTCCTGGGCTAGGAAAACGAATGAAACCATTTTCAAGGCGATAGCTTTAACCGTTTTCGAGAAAATTGGAAAAATATTTTTTGAATACCGTTTTTGGTTTGGGTACTTAGAATCATGGGATTCAGTTGAAACATATTCTGCATGTTCTACTTTCATCAAAATTAATATGTTGAAATTTTGGTTACGTTTGGAGTTAAGGAAGGGTTAGAATAAAATATTTTATTAACAGACATAAAAAGTTTTAGTAACTTTGTTTAGTTTCCTTAATATCTCGAAAAAGGTTGAGAATCTTGGTAAACGGAAGAATACCATTAGAAAGGTTATTAAATGCTCTAAAAAAAAGGTTGTAATGAAAGTTTTGATTAGGCGATGTCAATCGGAGAAATAAGAGCTTAAAACTTTAAAGTAATTGATTTCGCTTATTCGAAATGTTCTTTTTGTCTGTTTTTTATTCCTTGTTATTTTTTAATTGCTTATTGTTGGATAATGTATTTGAAAATAAAACAGGTTAAGAAAAATAAGAAAAACAATTTAATGTTAGAGACATGGATTTCCAAGATATATAGCTTTTCAACTGCCTAGCGTCCTTCCTATGGAGGGTTCTTTGTCTTTGATTTTGGTACTTAGAATTATGGGATACAGTTGAAACATTTTCTGCATGTTGGAGTTTCATCAACACTAATATGTTGAAATTTTTGTTACGTTTAGAGTAAAGGAAGGGTTAGAATAAAATATTTTATTAAAAGACAAAAAAAGTTTTGGTAACTTTGTATAATTTCGTTAGTATCTCGAAAACCGTTGACAATCTTGTGAAGCGGAAGATTACCATTCGGAAGCTTACTAAATGCTCTACAAAAAAGGTTCTGAAGAAAGTTTTAATCAGGCGATGTCAATCGGAGAAAAAAGTGCTTAAAGCTTTAAATTAATTGATTTAGTTTATTCCAATGGTTCTTTTTGTCTGTTTTATTTCTTGTTATTTTTTAATTGCTTATAGTTGGATAATGTATTTGACAATAAAACTGGTTAAGTAAAATAACAAAAACAATTTATTGTTAGAAATATAGATTTCCAAGACCTTGTCACTAGCGGGTCTGTTTCTAGTGTAGCGGACCCTTCCAGGTAAGATTGTAAATCATGTATGTCACCTTTCAAGAATTTACTACTCACAGGAATGGCGTTAGTGACCTTAAGGGTTGACACGCCATTATAATAATTAATTTAAAAAAAAAGACTGGTGGAACCAAAATAATAACTGCTTCTATTTTAATCTTTCCAAATTAGACTAGGGATATGAACGGAACCGCGCTGAGATGATGCAGTCCTGCGAGACGGACTTTTTGGGATATATATGGCGCAGGTCAAAAGAATAGTACTCCTTTTTCATATGTACTACTTTATTGTTGGCATGCCCTTGGCATATATATATGTATATATATATATATATATATATATATATATATATATATATAATATTCATATGGGGCCTTGAGTAAAAATAACTTGATAATATTTTTGAAAAATAATTCTTTTTATTTCCCTAATACGTTTTAGCCATCGTTGGGCTTCTAAATAATAGTTTTTAGCAGAATCAATTAAAAAAAATCATGCTTAGCTAATAACAAAGCCTAATCTTATTGCCCTAATTTTTATTGCAAACGTATTCAGGCCACATTATCAAAAACGAAAATAGTGTTGTTTTTTTTAATATAATAAAATTTAAAAATTACAAGCCATGGCTAAAAACTTTTATTTTATATTTCGAAATTTATAAAAATTACTGTTCTCAAAAATGTATAGAAGTCATTATTTTAAAAGATGAGTTCTCTACGTATACTTCTCTATGTACTTTCATATGAAAATCGTGTAATCTTATACGAGATGTATTGATAAATTTTACGTATAGTCAAATTTCACTTTCATGTTTTACGGATTCTTGAACCAATATTACCGAAACGTTTGACAACACGACAAAACCGAAACATAAAACATTAACAGCCGCCATACCAACAGATTCGTTGGGATAGTTTCGCTGAATACTGTAGATTAATAACAGTAATAATAACATTTTTGCTGACAACCGCAGTCACAAGGTAGGGTTGACCTTGCATAACCACCCAATAACGAATTCGTCAACTAGATATGAGTTTCTACGAAGAAGAACTACGTCATTTTTTGCCAATTTTCATTAAGTATCAATTAAACTGTACGCCATTTTAAACAGATTTTTGAAAATCTCTAGAAATGACATTAAGTGGAAGATCACATAAAATAAAAGTTCGGTTTGTCCCGAAGCAAACAGGAAGTCTATAAGATGTTCGTTGAAAAATGGTGGTGAGATGCGCAGTAAGGTTGTGAAACGCTTTACGCTGATGAAGCACCAGCGGTGAGCTAAATAACCACTTCTTATACTGGGGAATTCCTCAAATCCCTCTTTTCTTGGCTTAAAATGTACCATCCTCTTCTACTCATCTAACATTTTTTTTTTTTTTTCTACAGTGAATCTGCTTTTATTGCGATTTGTCCAGCGATATCTATTGGTTCGCACCCTTCTAAAAGTCGATGGTGAGGTTTCAAATATTTTCAGGCAGCGCTACCCGCCTAAATGCTGAATTCGATGAGGCATCTCCTCGGCACTGTAACCTCCCGACAAGCCCCTAATTTTGTCTTATTTTCATGGTTGAGCTGAAAATGTTTTCAGCATCGCAGAAATTGCAGAGAGAATTCAACATGCTACAAACGGGAATCCAACAACTACGCGCAACATTTAGCCATTATAAAAGAGATAAAAAAATGTATTCTTTCTTAAAGGAAAGAAGCAGACACATGCATAATATACAAAGACAAACACAGCGCTATATATATATATATATATATATATATATATATATATATATATATATATATATATATATATATATATATTACAGGAGGACCGTTATTATAGAAAACAATCAATTCGCACTTTAGAGAGATTTTTATGGGGAAATCGAATGAAACGAAATTCAATTATATACTTTTAAAAGTAGAATAAACTTAACGATTTTTTTTCTTGGTACATGTATTAAACGGTAATTGATTGACTTGCTCAAAACAGTGTAAATGTTAGTTAATTTTGAATAAAACTAAGTACGAGGATAGGGTGGCATCCTGTAGACAGCTCAGCCCACATAGCCCATCAGTTGGTACGACTGATATTGAAAAAAAATACTCTGTTTTTTTAAACAAATGAAAACACATTTACAGTCGTTTTGAATTGGCCTAATCATCATTTAAATAAATACTCAACGAATAAATGCATGAAGGTATAAATTTAAAATAATTGATGTTTCGTACTATTTAAAAATTAAGGTAAATTACGTAATATCGATAAATACAACTCTGGAGTGGACATCCAGCTTCCGTGACAACAGACGAGAAGAAATTGTACTAGATCGACTGAGAATTGACCACACAGGACTAACACAGGAATATATCATGACAGGACTTAACAAACCATCTTTTAATATGTGCAATTGAAATTTTACAGTAAAACAAGTAATGTAAACCGATTGTTGAAATACAGCTGCCAGTAGGTTAACCTATATAACACTAAACTATATCATTTGAAGATATCCGCTGAATAAACAGTTTCTTTCAGGCAAATTAATGAAATTCTCAAACCTCTGTTTATTGAAATGGGTGAATCAAATTTTAGATCAAAATGCTGGTTCATTGGAACATACAGGTATCATTTCGAAGGAGTTAAATCAGCCTAGAAGCGAACTACTTAAAAATAAAGAAATAACGAACACTAGTCAGCAGGGATAATAAAAAAGAACATTAAGGAAATTTCAGCGTTCCTTATTCTCTGACTGTCTCAGCAGCCTACTTACTCCCACTGGAGATATTTATATTGGTAAAAGTAGTTGCTGGTTAGATATACTAGGAGGAGAACAGGTCCAGAGCTGCTGAGCTCGGCTATTCGCGAGTTGAAGACACCTGCCCAGCTGTACAGCAATCATCAGTCGAGATGAATGCAGTTCTACACTTTCTTATGCTCATCTTTCCCACTCTTCTGGCTCATCGAGGCTCTCATTTCCTGAGATCCTATCACACGGATGAGAATATTTTCAAAAATTTTAGTCTTCCTTTATTGTAAGACCATCTTGAGATTTAAAAAATAAGATTTTTGCTAGATAAGTAGAATGTCATAAAGAATTTTATTCTTAAAACTACTTTCTTGAGACTAGAAAACAAGATATCTCAAGACCTACATTGATTTTGTCAATATTTACAAATATTCGTCACAATACTTAAAAATTCTTTCCCGAAAAGCTCCTATCCCGTGTAAGTGATTCCGCCAACAAGAAAAGCGCAAAGCAAAAAACCATACTTTCTACTTTTGTTTCTAACTTTTTTGTCACCTCATTAGATTTTCTTTTTTATAAACTTTTACATTAAATGTTTGATTATTTTGCAATAATCCCTTACTAAAAACGCTCCTTTAACCTGGAGACCATTCGAAAAATAAAAAAAATGACCACTCCCCCAAATAATATTAATTGGAATTTCCGAATACTTCTAGGAAACTGGTCTCCCCGTGGTCCAATGGCCAACGCCCTGGATTCTCATGCGGGAATTACCCACCTGCAGGAGGTTATGTTTTTCTTTTTATTTCAGGACCCGTTGAACAAATTCCATGCTCCACTAAGGGATGTTTAAGAAGGGTGGCAACCTATAGATAGCCCGGCGCAATGGCCTAGATGTCGATGCGCCGTAAAAAAAAAAAAGAAAACCTCTCGGAAAGAATGTATATATATATATATATATATATATATATACATATATATATATATACTTACACATATATTTGTATTTGTAAGACAGTGCAAATGTTCTACGCCTGTTTGCCAGAGTGCTCTGATGGACTCGATCGGTTATAAAATAAAAATCACTTATTACTCATAATTACAAAAAATCGCTCAAATGTAACTAGTATTTATTAGTTACAATTCTTTAGAAATTCCTTATTTATTCTTGGTATAGCTCAAGAATAAGTAATACAATGTATATAAACGCTAGTATGATCTAGTACTTAAAACTCCAATTAACGTTCCTTATTTATTCTTGGTATAAGTCAAGAGTAAGTAATAAAATGTATATAAAGGCTAGTATGATATAGTACTTAAAACTCCAATTAACATTCCTTATTTATTCTTGGTATAAGTCAAGAGTAAGTAATACAATGTATATAAAGGCTAGTATGATATTGTACTTGAAACGTCTAATAAAATTCCTTATTTATTCTTGCTATAGCTCAAGAATAAGTAATACAATGTATATAAAGGCTAGTATGATATAGTACTTAAAACTCCAATTAACATTATTTATTCTTGGTATAAGTCAAGAATAAGTAATACAATGTATATAAAGGCTAGTATGATATTGTTCTTAAAACTCCCTTTAAAATTCCTTATTTATTCTTGCTATAGCTCAAGAATAAGTAATACAATTTATATAAAGGCTAGTATGATCTAGTACTTAAAACTCCAATTAACATTCCTTATTTATTCTTGGTATAAGTCAAGAGTAAGTAATACAATGTATATAAAGGCTAGTATGATCTAGTACTTAAAACTCCAATTAACATTCCTTATTTATTCTTGGTATAAGTCAAGAGTAAGTAATACAATGTATATAAAGGCTAGTATGATATTGTACTTAAAACGTCTAATAAAATTCCTTATTTATTCTTGCTATAGCTCAAGAATAAGTAATACAATTTATATAAAGGCTAGTATGATCTAGTACTTAAAACTCCAATTAACATTCCTTATTTATTCTTGGTATAAGTCAAGAGTAAGTAATACAATGTATATAAAGGCTAGTATGATATTGTACTTAAAACGTCTAATAAAATTCCTTATTTATTCTTGCTATAGCTCAAGAATAACTAATACAATGTATATAAAGGCTGGTATGATATAGTACTAAAAACTCCAATTAACATTATTTATTCTTGGTATAAGTCAAGAGTAAGTAATACAATGTATATAAAGGCTAGTATGATATTGCTCTTAAAACTCCGTTTAAAATTCCTTATTTATTCTTGCTATAGCTCAAGATTAAGTAATTAAATGTTGATACAGGCTAATATTATATTGTTAAAAAAAAAAAAAAAAATCCTTATTTATTCTTCCTATAGCTCAAGATTAAGCAATTTAATGCAGACACAGGCTAATATGATATTGTTCTTAAAACGTCTAACAAAATTCCTTATTCATTCTTAGTATAGCTCAAGAATAAGTAATATAATGTATTTAAGGACTAGTATGATACTGTACTTAAAACTCCTATTAAAATTCCTTATTTATTCTTGGTATAGCTCAAGATTGAGTAATACAATGTGTATAAAGGCTAGAATGATATTGTACTCAAAACTCCTATAACAATTCCCTATTTATTCTTCGTGCAGTTGATGTATGTATAGATTTCACATAAACAAATAATAATAATAAACAAAATTATTGTAGGTATAGCTCAAGAATATGTGATATAATGGATATAGTATTCTAGCCTGCAATTTTATTGAAAATCTGTATTTATTCCCGATATTTGTTAAGAATAACCTATATTTCAATTATATATAGGCTTTTATGAAACCAGAGATTTTTTTAATTGGTTAGTTTTTAGCGCGGTTCCTCCCTCCCCATAGGGAGGAACCCTGCTTATCAGGTTGATACAATGAAACAATCCGGAAGTGCCGACTAGAAAATTTCGCGTTTCAGAACCCCTAGAGACCGAAAATAACGGTGGTTCAAATTTGTATATATATATATATATATATATATATATATATGTATATATATATATATATGTATATATATATATATATATGTATATATATATATATATATATATATATATGTCTGTTCGCTCATTTCTGGCTTCCCTAATGGTCCGATTGTGATGAAATTTGGTAAAAAAATCCGTCTTCCAATTTGAAAGGTCAAGTTCGTTAACCAGCAGAATTCGCACACTGGAAGATGGCGTTTGGGGCGAAATTCGCGCAAAAAAATCGTAACGCTTACGTTTTTGAGTTCATAAGCTTGTAAGTACTCGTTTTATAGGCTTCTTGGGCTAGGAAAACGAATGAAACCATTTTCAAGGCGATAGCTTTAACCGTTTTCGAGAAAATTGGAAACATAGTTTTTGAATACCGTTTTTGGTTTGGGTACTTAGAATCAATGGATTCAGTTGAAACACTTTCTGCATGTTCTACTTTCATTAAAACTAATATGTTGAAATTTTTGTTACGTTTGGAGTTAAGGAAGGGTTAGAATAAAATATTTTATTAACAGACATAAAAAATTTTGGTAACTTTGTATACTTTCCTTAATATTTCGAAAAAGGTTGAGAATCTTGTGAAACGTAAGATCACCATTAGAAAGATTACTAGATGCTCTACAAAAATGGTTCCAATAAAAGTTTTGATTAGGCGATGTCAATCGGAGAAATAAGTGCTTAAACCTTTAAAGTAATTGATTTCACTTATTCGAACTGTTCTTTTTCTCTTTGATTTTGGTACTTAGAATTATGGGATTCAGTTGAAACATTTTCCGCATGTTTGAATTTCATCAACACTAATATGTTCAAATTTTGGTTACGTTTGGAGAAAAGAAAGGGTTAGAATAAAATATTTTATTAACAGACAAGAAAAGTTTTGGTAACTTTGTATACTTTCGTTAGTATCTCGAAAACCGTTGACAATCTTGGGAAGCAGAAGGTTACCATTCGAAAGCTTACTAAATGCTCTACAAAAAAGGTTCTAAAGAAAGTTTTAATTAGGCGATGTCAATCGGAGAAATAAGTGCTTAAAACCAATAACAGATAATAAGGATAAGAAATAATAAAGAACAGTTCGAATAAACAAAATCAATTACTTTAAAGATTTTGTTTATTCGAACTGTTCTTTTTGTCTGTTTTATTCCTTGTTATTTTTAAATTGCTTATAGTCGGATAATGTATTTGACAATAAAACAGATTAAGTAAAATAAGAAGATCAATTTATTGTTAAAAATGTAGCGTTCAAAGAGAGAGATCCCAAGGCTTTCCAAATGCCTTTGAGTGGAGGCCTTTCTGCCCGACTTATGGGATAGACCCATACAGGTAAGATTGTAAATCAAGACCTTTCAAGACTGGTTTGTTTGAGATTTCATTTGGATAGGTGTTTCGCAATTGATCTAAACAAAGTAATAACTGTTTCTATTTTATGCCTTCATAAACACTAAAGATAAGAACGGAACCGCGCTAAGATGACGCAGTTCCTGCGAATCGGACTTTTTTGTGCTTTTGACCGATAGGATACAGCACATTGTAATAGGATTTTCCTATACAATGAAGAGATCTTTGAGGTTTGACTGTTTAGGGTGTGTCCAGGAAATGGATAAGCTGGACGGTACTGGCCCTTGACAAAAGACAGTTTAAGGTTGAGCTGTTAAGTGCAGCATATTAGAAGCACACAGGCAAGGTGATCCGCTTCATTAAATATGATCGAATGGCCGACATGAAAATATTAGCGATTTTATGCCAATTTATTGGAAAAAATAAAGACCGTTTTTCCGCCTAACTCCGCGACACTATCATCTCTTTTATAATTCTTCAATCATAGACTTAATAATGACCTTGAGTTACCATCTCTCCATGACCTAGCTAAAACCCGATACGCCAAATGCCACTCCCACCGAACCCGATCTTAAATCCTCTCCTATCCTTGAAAATACCAATCACCGATTTAAGCATTCTTTACCCCAGAATATCTACACCCTATTACAATATTTTTATATACCAAATGTCAAACAAGTGGCAATCTATGAAGGACATGGAATAAATACATAAATGCAATGTAATATTAATAGATTTTTGAACCAGCTCAACCATTTTCAAATAATAATAATAATAATAAAGCCTTTATTTGTTCCAATAATACAAAAATATAGGAATAAAAACTACAAAAAAAATATCATAATGCAAAAACAAAGATATTTCCATAATTATACATAATAAAATACATTAGGTAGTTTCTTTTAAGGAACAAAGGTCCATTATTGAACAAAGGCCTCTCCCAATTCCATCCATTTGAACCTATCCTTGGCCAGCTTGTACCAAGAAGGACCAGCATGTTTGCTAATATTGTCTTCCTATCTTGTGTATGGTCTTCCTCTTTTCCTGATTCCATGAAGGGGTTTCCAAAGTGTTACAATCTTCGTCCATCTATTATCTGATGTCCTGATGAGGCGCCCAGCCCATTTCCATTTCTCTGATATGATCCTGCTTGCAATATCTGTGCAACCAGTCTCTTGTCTAATAAGTGCACTTCTTATTTTTTGGTGTCGTCTAACTCCTTTTGTACTCCTTTCCATAGCTTTCTGAGTTCTTATTAGTTTTCCGAGACACTTTAAGTTTAGAGACCATGTTTGACAGCCATATAGTAGACAAGGGAGAACATTTTGGTCTAATATTTGGCCTTTTTTCTTGATATCTACTAAAGGATTCTTCATGATATGTTTTAAAGACCAAAATTGTCTCCATCCCATAGCGATTCTTCTATCTACTTCTTTGGCACTTTTATTATTGAAGCTCATTAACTGGCCTAAATAGACAGCTTCATCAACCCATTTTAGTTTTTTGCCTGAAATGTGTATGCTTCCTCTTGTTGCATTTGTCAGGATTACAGTTTTTTCCTAACTTATAGTCAGCCCAGCAATCTAATTCTGATATCATTGCCTGTAATTCTTCTACTGATGTCGCGAAAATAACTACATCGTCTGCAAACCGAAGGTGAGTTAGCCTAGCATTATTTATGAGTATCCCATACTTCTTATCACTCCATTTAAGCAACTTGAAAATTTCTTCGAGTACACAATTAAATTTCATCCATTTTCAAATAGAAAAAATAAATAATAAATTAGTAAGCTTGTGAAACAAATGATAAAGAAGTGGTTCAGATAATAATTAGTTTGCATTCATCGAAAATTACCCTCGTTTAATCTTTGGCATCCTTCTTCAGCTATGAATGCCTATAGATTGGAGGAAGACCAAATATACCAGTTAGGTGACTGTTACGAAAGCGGTCACCTAACTGGTATCTTCGGTCTCCCTACATCCCCTAAGCATTCAATGGTCTCATCATTATTCTCAGCCCAATCCCAACTATTCCTTGAAGAGTGTTAAAATGGACCATTAATTGCAAGTTGAAAAAAGAATATCCTGTGTGGAAAGCTATTTGTATAAGATAGGAATTATACAAGCATATAAGATATGCTTGTAATGAGAAATTCCATAAATTGGCAAGTAGTATCCACCTTTGATTGCCTCATGTATCAAGTTCCATGTACACAGGGAATCAAAGGAGAAATCCAAATATAAGAAGGTAAACTATGGGATACACATCAGATTTCAAACACTGAATCCTTTGTTGATTTAAGAACGTAGTGAATTTGGTGGTATTCAGTGTTGGGCATTATTCGAATCAAGTATTATTCGAATGATTATTCAAATAAATTTTTTGTGAATGATGAATAATTCACTGAATAATCTTATTCATACGGTACATCATGAATTATTCACAGAATTATTCGTTATTCATTATTCGTTATTCATCATTCGTTATTATTTATTTCTAGTTGGTCTACTGATTAATCCTACTCAAACACACATATATATATATACATATTTCCTACTACCAACATCATAATAAATCTATCATTATTCACTAAAATATGTTTATTCTGATTGATCATTCGAATAATTTGTGAATAAAACATAAACTTCATTCACAGAATAACGAATAATGAATAAAAGTAATTATTCTTCATTCATGAATGAAATAATACATTTATTCATTAATCTGTATCCATCATTCTGAATAATTTTTGCCCAACACTGGTGGTATTAATTTGAAAGAATAAGTGGAACTCATCTCCCGACGCTAATACATTACTATATCTTCTCCTAAGCGCCCAATTCTTATATTTTATATAGAAAACCGCTACGTTCTGAACGAAATGAGCAACAAGAAAATGTAATACGTACAAAGAAAAAAACGTTTATAGGTAAAAAGATTATTATTAGAATATGTCTTTTTTTAAACATTATTTAAATTAATCAACAGATAAAAAGGTGATATTTTTGTAAATAATGTTCTATAGCTAGTATGTTTAATTTTTTTGCTGATATTTATATTGATCTTTGAGTTTGATGAAAAAAAAAAGGAGTAATGTTTAAACTTCCATTTCATTGAGTAAACATGTTAACAAATTGAGAAGACAGAATAATATTTTTCTATTTTAACAGAAAATTACGGAATTATTACCAATACATTTCTTTTTTTATATTTCAGAAACTTTTAAGTTAGCCTAAACTAATAACTATCATAAGTATAATATAACCCAAACCCAGTAATTAATCCGATTGACAGATTTTGACCAATCATGACACACGGGTAGGTCTTGATCCGAGGAGTCTCGTAGGCTAGGTCAAAAACGTCTACCAGTTGTCTGTCTGTATGTTTGTTCCTTATAAACTGTGAACCCGAACAGTTACAGATTTGCGTTATTAGATTTTAAATTACTTATTTGGTTTCTAATTTATTATTGCTTTTCTAGACGCAGAAGGTAGCATGGCACGCCGGGTGACAGCTATTTAATAAAAAGTAGGTGTAGCATGGCACGCCGGGTAACAGCTAATTTCTAATAAATAATAAGGCTTTCTATAGAGTTTTTGCATATTCCAAACCTACATATTATATAGCGTACTCTTAGAGTTGATGACATTAACAAAAAAAGATTTAAACATCTATAATGATAAATTGATAATATATATATATATATATATATATATATATATATATATATATATATATTTACTATTCAGCAGTAGCAGCAATAATAGTAGTATTAATTTAGTATATCTGCAATTTTTTTAAGCTGAATATTATATCTTTGTAAATATATTTCATAAATACTAAGAAGATTAACTAGAAATAATAATAACTAATAATTGAATATAGCAATAAAAATTAAATAAAAGCAATAAAGACATCTATCTACTACACTATGAATAAAGTGTTACGGCATTTCTTGGTTATTTTGTATGCTGTAGAGATAAACACATTAAACTTTCACGTCAAATAGAAAAGGAAACCACTCATGCACTTTGGAAGCCTAGATAAAGATGTTATTGGGAAGTATTGGTAATGTCAAGGACACCAGAAGTTCACCAGGTAATGACCAACATGGAACTTGCACAATAGGACAGCAACGGACTATCAGCAGAGAGAAGAAGTACAATTTTTCTAATTGATTCTAGTATATCAACTTGATGATCTGGGTAGGTACCATTTTCAGTCTCCTTAATAATTAAAAATTATACGAGTGGAGAAGAGAAAAAACTCATAGGGAACCTTGTTATTGCCATTAAACGCAGCGATTATTCTTAGTGGGGAGATTCTCGTAGTCCAAAGGATAATACATCACGTTTTTAATAATAAAAGTTGGCATCCTACGAAAATAAATGTTTATTAACAGTTTCAACAACACCATGAAAAAACGGGGTCTCCCGTAGTCTAGTGGCAAGCGCGCTGGATTCATGAGCGGGAGATGGTGGGTTCGATCCCCACCGGCGCCAGGAATTTTCTCATCTCAGGGCTCGCTGAGAAAATTCCTGGTTGCACCCTGGATGTCGGCGCTAATAGCCACGATTTGTTGATGCGCCGTAAAAAAACAACAAAAAAAACATGAAAAAACATCAGAATCGACTACGTTTAAATTTCATCATTTTCATTTGTTTTTTTAAATGAACCGTTTTGTACAGAAGCCTAATATTTTGATGGACAGGCTACTGTAGGTATGATATAATGACACACACGCCTCTGAATTGACATTAAATTTACAATCTTGGAATGCATAGCATGGATACTTAAATTAGAATAGAATATTCTAATAACTACAGGATGTGATTACTTCAAAATATTAAGTAATAGCTTCAATAAACAATATAAAAATTACTGAAACACATTAGATAAGATATGTTATCTAACGAATTGAAGATACCTATTTATAAACTTCATTACCGACTTTTCTTTTATTATTTAGTTGATACCTTTGTTAATCAGGTTATGTGCAATACGTAAAAATAATTGAATTTAACAATTTGAATAACATTTTAGTCAATGGATGAAAAATTCTGGTTATGATTGAACCGAGATTAAACTAATATTAAATCGGATCGGAGAAATAACATTTTGTTTTTTTAAATTGGACCCCATATGGATTATGTTTTGCTCGTGATTACTACTGGCTTCATAAGAAATTACTAATTCACAGAAAAAGGTTCCATGAACACAATAAAAATCCCCAAAAAACGTTTCTGAATTACACTATGTATACTTCGATATATTATTAAGTAGCCACAAGTGACTCGATTTATTTTCCCATTTTGAAACAACTAAAGCTAAAATATGAATCCAAAGTCTCTTGAATAGCTATCTTTAGTTTTCACCAAAAATTATAACAGGGGATTAATAAATGTTTAAAATTTGGGGTCTTTCATTTTACATTAAGACCCATTTAAGTTTTCCGAGCGTGAGGTCATTGATCTCTCTACAAATTTGAAATATCCACATTTATTTTCACTTGAAAAATAATAGGCAAATGAAACAATTTTCAATAGTGCTAATGACCCTCGCAGTAGAAGCACAAGGAAAACAAAATAGGCATCCTCAAGCCCCCTGCATCATTGTAATGTAATATATAATTTAATTAATTCTTTTTATTATACATTTTAAATATTATACAGAACCACTGGGGTTTTACAATTCTACTTAAATATACCTAGGAAGTGACCAAAAATTATATTTTAGGTATCACTACACTTTAGGTGGATAGTGCGTTTATTCCTTATCAGAAAAAATTTCAGATATTTTAACAAATTTATTTTGCATATTATAACTATTAAAATTTGTTAATAAAGATTTCTTATGTTTACTTCAAAATATAAATAAAATAACCATCAATGAGCAGTCCAATATAAATTTGAAAACTTATTTCATAGGGCGCATAAAGTATGATAGAGAAACTTGTGGTTTGCATAATATTTAAAATTAACAATTTAGCAGGCGAAATGTAACAAATGATATTAAATGTGTTGAAACGCCAATTATTACACACAGTCAAAGAACGTTTATGTTTAATTAATTAAGTTATTATCTCTACCTCTATTTAAGTTACTACAAAAAATGTTGTTTTCAGCATAGTTTTTATTTGTTGTATAGCTAAAGAACTGAATTATTTGGATTGAAAATTCTAAAAAATCCTCATAGCCCGAATATCGCCTTTTTTAATATGAAATTTGTGAATTTTTGTTATTGTTCTATTTTACAAGTAGTTTTTCAAATATTTTCGTATATGTTACTATGGCCTAGGGCATAGTAAATCATAGTGTATGAAACAAAGAAACATTTGATAAATTTAATCCCAATTAATTATCCGCCGATTATCTGGAATAACCTTCCCCCTTTATGGTGGGTAATCGGCGTTCCAATATACTAAGGAGAAGTAGGCTGAGCAGTGTGAAAGGAATATGCTGGATTATGTAAGGAAGGGAGCATTTTGGTACTCACAGAGGATGGAAGGTTGCGTCGAAATGTGGAGACATTGGTAAAACTGCGACGGAGAGACGGGTAGAGAAGGCAGCTGGCCAGATACTGGCAGTACAAGCTCCCCACCAGTCCGTCCATCCGTCCCCTCTCCACGAGCTCTTTCAGCCTGCTAGAAAGCAGCTCGTGGACCGTCTGTCCGGCTTAAGCTTTCTCGAAGGGGGCTCGCCGGGGGCTCGTTCTCCCCACCCTGAACAAACCTCCCCCCTTGCCTTTTTGGTAGTTTTGGTTCTGCAGGTACTTCACTGGAAATGGTGAAGGCTCTAGACGTTCAACGGGATCATAAAGGCCACAGAGTTCCTTGAAGTAACACCAGAAAGGTCTACTTTTTTTAAACTTTCGGGAATAGACCACTCTTTCATCCAAGCCCCAAAACACCCCAGAATTCCTAGAAGCTACTCGTGAGCGGTAAGTCCATCTGAAACTTTCGCGAAGAAGGTTCGCCGGACCTCTTCCTCCCCACCCTGAACAACGTCCTATCTCGTGATTGTCAAGTGATTATATAGGAGATCTGGGTCTGGGGTTCCCGTCTGACGCAGGGATTTCTCATATTTGAGGTTCCCTTTAGAAAGTTCGCTGCTACACCATGGATGTTTAGGAAGGGTGGTAACCAATAGATAGCCCGGCCATAACGACCTAAAAGCCGGTGCACCGTAAAAAAAATATAGGAAATTACATTTCTTCTAGAGGTTCGACGTGGACATAAAAGCCTGAGAATTCCTAGAAGCAGCAAGTGGATATTTTTTTTAATATGAAACTTTCACAAATAGGCTCGTTTTCCCACCCCGAGCACCCTATCCTCAGTGTTTCCTTGTTCAGACTCCACTAAAGTTTTTCAAATTGTTGCAAAGTCCAGAGGAGACGCTTTAGATATTTAATTTAAAAAAAAAAGAAAAAAAAACAAAAAAAACACTAATAGTTTCAAGCGCTCAAAAACATTTTACAGATTGAAAATCGGCCAATTAGGATGACTTCAGAAAAGATAAGGCATGGCAGGCATGGTATGGAGTCCAGGTACATGGCTTATAGAAGGTAAATAGAGATATGGAAGGACTAGCTGTATTACAAATTTTCTTCAGTAAATTTTGCTCATTCTCACACCTACGAGATGGAATATGTTGATTGAGGCTGGCTAAGATATGGCATCCAAGACCCGGACCTTTGAAGAGTTGTCAAACAACTATCTCTCGTTACAAGAGGCTTAAATTAAATATTTTGCTCACTGGCGCACGAACCATCTTGCTGAAGAGAGTGGGTTGAGAGAGTAAGAGAGTCTTATAGTGAAGAATATGCTCAAAGTAAATATTGAGCTGACTGACCTATAAATACATTCCTCAGTAAAGAGGATGAGAAAACCAGAATAAGGCAAGACTATATGACTTGGGTCGATGGGAAGCGATAGAACATTAGATAATCAAAAAATAGAAATATTTTACTGTAATACAAATATTCCTAAATTAATTACTTTTTCCACTGTCTTTCAACATATGTTAAGAGAAAGCGACAGATTTTCAGAAAAATCCGTATTTCGAACGATTCGGTATGCTTACTGGCAGCGTTGGTGAGCTAGTTTTTTTAGCCGAAGAAGGATGCCAAAGAGCATACCAAAACGCTCGAAATATTTATTTTTCTTAAAATCCGACGCTTTCTCTGAACCGAATCCCAACTATTCCTTGTCTTCTTGTCGCCTCAACGGCTACCGTATCTCGTCAAATATGGATGTTAGCACCTAAAACGGAAATTAAATTAAAATACAAAGTAAAGAAGAGACCCTTATCCCGTCTCCTATTAAGACCGTACACCGTCTACATTTTTTTACGGTCCTTATACCGAATCCCCATCTGTCTCGAGCTTCTTTGTGGTCGCAGGAATAGGAACCCTTTTCTACTGCACCTGCTCCCCTACAGCCAGCCCATATATGGCACCTAAGAAGGCCAATCTAAAACATTGCCTTCACTTTTTTCAAATGTCCTTGGAGCGTATGGCTACCTGCGATACTCCGGTTAGTAATGGGAGAGAAAACTCTTTTTCTATTTCGTGCTCCAGAAGCTTTTTCAGGTCCATCGGTCTGTTTGTCGTTTTCTAACCGACCCAACATACAAGGCCGTACGCTGAGGGATGAAGGGGGTTATTACCCTCCCTACTAGAAGAACAAATTCCTTTCTTCTAGTAATTCCGGGGATGTTTGGTTGATTGAGTTGGAGTGTAGGGCTTAAATCTTGGTTATAATACTTCTTGTGGTGTATGTTACCTTGCACACTAGTGATGGGTGATTCTCGTATATGAATCGATCTTTTGAATCGATTCGAATCGAAAACAAAAGATCGACAAGTTCAGAACGATCTGCGATATGGATTGGTATTTGATATGGATCGATCTTCGATATGGAACATCTCACGATTACTTACAATTACCTACGAAATTCGTATTTCGTTTCGATTGGAATCGATTTTCATTCGAGAATTGCCTATCACTACTACGAATCGACCTATATAAGCCGATTTGAATATTTGCTAATATGAAATATATATCTGTAAGCGAAGCGAGCGGAAACGCATAGCACGTATGCCCATAATGCGAAAAAAATATAAAATATAAATACAAGGTAGGGATTGTCGGGGTTCGGTCACTGCTACTTAATAAAACTACATTTTATCATAAAAATGGTTTTATTGTGCCGACGTTTCGGCTTGAACTTCAAGCCTTCATCAGGGCTGTAAAAACAAGTAGGACATATTTAACACTAATATATACACATATCTATCTACGTATGACTAACACATATACATATATACATATATATATATATATATATATATATATATGTGTATGTGTGTATATATATGTATGTAGTATGTGTATATATATATAATATATATATATATATGATGTATATATATAGATAATATATATATATATATATATGTGTGTGTGTGTGTGTGTGTGTGTGTGTGTGTGTGTGTGTGTGTGTGTGTTAGGTATACGTAGATAGATATGTGTATATATTAGAGTTAAATATGTCCTCTTGTTTTTACAGCCCTGATGAAGGCTTGAAGTTCAAGCCGAAACGTCGGCACAATAAAACCATTTTTTATGATAAAATGTAGTTTTATTAAGTAGCTGTGACCGAACCCCGACAATCCCTACCTTGCATCATCTACGGTCAACGATCTCCTCTCAATAAAATATAAATACGTTATAGAACCACCGGACAAACGAAAAAGCGACGAGGATGCCCCTAAACTTCACAATTACCATTAATTTTTATGATATTAACCTTTTTATTATTTAATATTGCTTGCTGAAATTTATTCTGCTCGTTTTTATTTATGCTTTACAAGCCTAAACGTATTACTTACAAATAAAGGTTATCTAAGGGTTAGTTAAAAACCATATTATATAAATATAGTAGTAAAAAAAAGTGGCTTTTAGTAAGTAGTGAATAAAGTGATTTTAACTACTTTTCATTGCTATATTTATATAATATGGTTTCTAACCTTAGATAACTTGTAAAAATGTAATAGATAACCCGGAAAGAACATGTAAGCTAATCCGCAAATACCACTATCACGACAGGTACTTCAAAGTAACTTTATGTGGTCTTAGAAAAAAGACCCGACTTTGATTCTGCTGACCTGATGAGTTAGTCACGGAACTCGGAATCAATTTTAAACAAAAATCTATTCACATTTTTTTTACATTGTAGGTCAAACAAACTTATTACATCTAATATGTGCGTACGCACTTTATTTAGATTACCTTACCACGCATAACACTTCAAAGCATGACCGACAATGGAAGAAAAAGAAACCTGAAAAAGGGAATTGAATAAAGCGTGTACAGTTTCAACCTCTGCCTCATAATAAAGTCATATTATAAAAACAAATGATGACTCTCCCTGGTCCAGTGGCAACGACGACCGTCAACTACTTGGATAATAAAGTGTAATTATTACGTTCGGCAATTTTCCTACGACTTTTATCCACCTAGATTCATCGGAAATGCTAAATCCCTCGGTCCAATTGAAATTTCACAAGCCTTCCGATTATTTCTAAGCAAGAAGCATTCTCACGGGGAGTACTCCCCTCCATTCTCTTCCATCTCGTAGTACTGCATTCTTGGCGGCCTCGTACGCTGTCCAGTCCTGGCTTTCACGGTGGGCAAGCCAAGGACTTGCCTCTTACTTGGATCCTCTCCAATCTCTTTAATTCTCTTTCGGTTCTGACCCCATTTAATGTTTGATTTATCAGAACAATTGGAAGGCTGACATTTTAAGCACCAATGCAGATAAATCCTCACAGAGGAATATCTAAGCAAGTCTTCATTTAGTGCAATTCTAGAAAAGCACTAGGATCTCACTCTTATTTCTCACCCGTGCGACGGACGTGCTTTCTAGTATAGTAGACTCCTGAATATAACTACATGCACCAATTGAAAGTGTGAAGGCAATTCTAGTCTACCTTGGTACCGGGGGTAAGCATAATGAAAATGTATACATTGCCCTCTAGTAAACCACTAGTACACTAATGCAGGACCCCAATTGTCGTTGGTGTCCTAAAGAAGGGTAACCTCAGAGGCTGCTGCATTTTCAAAGGGCTATCACACCAAGGAAATAGCTGAGACTAGGAGCTCTAGACTTACGCGAGAAACTGCAACATTAAAAGTCCGTCACGCAGGAGCTGCATAACTCAGCACTTTCTTCAGGATGTGGGTAGTGTCGAGTGCGTTCCCGAAAAATTGGCTGAAAATAACGTATATAAATAAAATAAAATAACATCTTTCAATTATTATATTACCTATGAAATTAATTTCCTTCCAGAGTTTTGTGTAAGCTTCTTACTATACTACTTAATAACTACAAAATCTCCACCTTTTCGTCTATTGATCTTCACGAATAATTAAAGGAACCCAATACAGTTATAAAGCCGGAACAGGTTCTCCATAGTGTGCCGTATGGTCAAGAATCAGACATGTGTATAGTATCTGCCTATAGTATCTAAGGGCCCTCGTGGTCTGTTACGGGACTGATATATATATATATATATATATATATATATATATATATATATATATATAATATATATATATATATGTATATATATATATATATATGTATATATATATATATATGTATATATATATATATATATATATGTATATATATATATATATATATATATATATATATATATATATATATATATATGTGATATGTGATACAACTTAGAAACTCTGAACTGAATAATTCTCGATATAACAACCATTGCTCAGAGAGAGTGAGAGAGAGAGAGAGAGAGAGAGAGAGAGAGAGAGAGAGAGAGAGAGAGAGAGAGAGAGAGAGAGAGAGAGAGAGAGAGAGAGAGAGGGGATTCCATTATTTTCACATTTGTTTATATTGTTTTATTTTTTCTGATTTTTTAATTACTTTTGTCATTGATACAAGCTGATTCAGACCAAAAAAATGTTTTATATTTATTGCATAATGTTCTTGAATGTATGAATATAGCAACCGGGTTGTCCTGTAGAAAGAAGAGCCCCTGAAAAGGTAGCACATGTTTTCTAGCTTTGGAAACATGTATGGCATATGTAGAGGAAATCAAGTGAGAAACACGCTCGGAAGCAACTTGCTATGGTACCATCGATAAAAAAAAAGAATTTATATATATATATATATATTTGTAATAATATAAAACTTCATTTCGGACACTCAATGTTTCAATTCTCGTTCTAGGCCGAGATTAATTCCAAAAGAGAAATATATATGATACGTTGTATACATGATACTTGATCTTTGATATATGACCTAATTTTGTTATAGAAGAGTAATCTTAGAAACTGTCCTTGACTGATTTAGGAGAAATCTATATCCAATTAATTTAACATTAAGTTCTTATTATAATGTAATACAACACTTTATATATATATATATATATATATATATATATATATATATATATATATATGTAGATATTGATATAAGTAAAGATATTTATGAATAACTATTATAACAATGAATACTTATTTAAAATACAATCATTTGAAAATTAAGGAATATTAAAGATTATGACAGCCTTCAGTTTAACAAAAAAACATTTATAATAACTAATAAATAAATAGAGGATGACATTAATAATCAAATAGATATTGGTTTCGATATAAGTTTACATTCTCAAGAATCCAAAAACGATTCAGACTCGGAATTAAGAAAGTATTTAATAATTTCATAGAAAATAGTAAAATATTATTATTCTAGGGCAATATTACTATAAGTATAATTTACTACTATACTATTACTACATTGTATGTTACAGTTATAATATATTTTATAATATTGTTATTAATAATATTATTATAGCTGTATAGTATGCATTATTATACTATTGTTACCTTGTTTTAAGTTGATTTCAATTAATAAAAATGTTTATTTGAAAATAACTAGTGGTTAATGATTTTTGTCCATAATCGTCACTACTTCGTTACACTGTGCGCCGGCGGGGATCGAACCCACCATCTCCCGCCTATGAATCTAATGTGCTAGCCACTTGACCAAAGGAGACCCCAGTATGTTACTAGACATAGGACACTGTTTGGTAAATTTCTTCTTCAGTTAAATAAATGAAAATTCTTCAGAAATGAGATTGAGTAACAAGAGGCGAGATTAAGTAGTTGAATATTTCAAGAAAAAAAAACAAAAAAACTTTCTTTTACAGTATTTTCGATAGATCGATTCTTAAAAAAATCGGCCCTTAATGATCGAATCATTCAAAAATAGGCCTTTGGACATCGATAAAAAAATCGATATATCCTTATAAAAAGATCAACCTTTTAAAAGATCGATTGAGATCGCCCATCTCTAGTAATAATGATGAACAACAATAAATCCATGCTCCTCGGACAATCAAACTGTGTTTTCGGTATTTATACTAAGCCTAACAGACAATATCAACCGTAAAATCAGTTTCCGGCAGAAAATTGTATCCATTTTTATAGTAGAATTTTCCCTCTTTAAATTACGTCATTTCCGAAGATTAAATCTTAGGAATGGTGTAAGAGGATTTCCATTTATATCTGTCTGGAAATGTTTCAAGAGTAATTGAAAGCGGATTTCTGAGAAGAGCTCGTCACGCTGAGCGCCTATCGACCAGACGATCTAGAAGCACTCCGAACATCGTCAATTATGACGAAGATGGAGGAAATCGTAGATCAACTCCACAGTCCGAGGTCTGGTGAGGATGTACATGTGCAAAGCATCATTAAAAGGATAAATCTATGACTCAGATGCTTCATACAAAAATTGAAAAAAACTATAAAAAAACTAGCATGTACACTTTTTTTTTAAAATCACATATTTTTAAGAATTCGTTTTAAAAACTGTCACGCATTTCCAGGAATCTTTCAGGGCTGTTTAAAAATAATTTTTCAGAAAATCAATTTTCAGAGACCATTTCATTATCATTCTGTTGTGTTGTGGGTAAATTACATTCGAAAAAAATATTCACAACACTGAGGGATTTGTTGGCGTTATTCACATTAAATTACATGGTTTGAGCCTGTTTACGCCCTAGAAGTGATGAGGAGTCAATGGCGAGAAATATTTCATAACTTGTAGACAAATACATGTAAAAATGTGTGTATGAATAATCCTAATAGTTCCAGGTCTAGCGTCTACAACAAAGGTAGAATTTTTATAAAATTACTTTGTTTAAAACAAGAGATCAAATTCATTATCCAACAGAATCCGCCCTCCCAAAGTAGATTTTTCTATTTAAATTCATGCTGAAAAAATCATAGCTTTTATGGTTTTGTGTTAATGAAACTCTTATGTCTTCCGTCTTCTTCTGAAAGATGACCCAATATATATTTTTCATTTCTTCTTATATCTTTTTATAAAGCAGTACACTATTCCTTCACATTTACTACTTTATGAGCTGAATTTTGCCCGACATGATTCGTGCCTTTGTGTCGCACCTCCTCAGGGGCTATCCTTGTTAGGAAGCCCTCTCGTCAGGTTCACGCTTTTGAATCAGGGCTAACACACTTTTTTTATAAGAAATTGGAAGGCCAATGAAATAAATTAAGAAACTATTACTTACTAGTCATATTATTTATTTATTTATTGGAGCATCGCAATAAGAGCGATATACCCTTTGATTTTTTTAAGAACTGCTATTAAAAGTTAAAAATAAAATGTAAAATACAACATAGGTCGCGACAAAGTAATTAAATGTCTTTGGAAATCATACAGACATAATGAAAGCTTAATTTACTAATTTATAGAATTAGGATAAGGTTTCAAGTAAATGTCTTGATGTAGTTGATGTTATATACATTTCTATATATACGTGCACGTGGATTAGATAGACAGAATCAGGGCCCACAAACGAGAGAACGCAACTCGATCTAAGAGATCTATTGTGCCTCTGCTAACTGACCCGTTGATGTTAAGAATTATCAACAAATCCGTTGATGTTAAGAACTATCAACTACTGGTAAACCGTTGATGTTAAGAAAAACAAGAAATGTAATTAACATTCAAGGTTCCCATAGACCTTGATTCTTCTTCAGTACTTAGTATAGACAAAGAAATACACACCATTGAGGGTGTCAATAAATAGATCTTCAGCTTGCGAAATACCAATATGCGAATCTTATTCAACGCCCTTCTTGCATAAAAATAACTGTGGTATAACGATTTAGGCGGGTCTATTTCGGAAAAGGGGTGCCAGTGATTTTGTTTAATTAATTTAATTTTTTTAACGTCCATTATTATTAACCCTTTGACACATGATTTTTTTTTTTATCGTGAAAAAGTACAAGTTTAAATCTTCCAGTCCCTTTGACACACGTTGCTGCTTACGGGAAATTAAATATAATTTGATGCCTGCAGGCATCACGATGCAACAAAGGGTTAACTACGAATTTTGGGACTACCTCAAAACATCAACAAACTGATAAAACAAGTAAAATCTTTGGATGAAAATCGACGATGTTCTCCAACAAGCACTACTTCTCATACCTGATCCTCCATATAAATCCGCATAGATATGAATCCAGCATGCTCCAAGCCTTGTTTTGCATTCTATGTTTTTTCTGCGTTTGATCGATGCCCAAAGAGATTCAACCCTCTGGGTGGTAGCACTCGTTGTCATGTCAGGTTTCTGCGTTTGATCGAAGCCCAAAGAGATTCAACCCTCTGGGCGGTAGCACTCGTTGTCAAGTCAAGTTTCTGCGTTTGATCGATGCCCAAAGAGATTCAACCCTCTGGGTGGTAGCACTCCTTGTCATGTCAAGTTTCTGCGTTTGATCGAAGCCCAAAGAGATTCAACCCTCTGGGTGGTAGCACTGGTTGTCATGTGGAGTTTTTGGAATGATTCACTACATAGTTTGCACTCGGTATAATCCTTTTGCTTTGTAGAATCCTAGGAGACTGGCGTTAATGACCATAAGGTTGACACACCCCCAAAAAAAAAAAAAATACCTAAGAGCATTGTCTTCAGTCCTGATACTGTCACTTAACTGAAATATATTCCTTAAGTTTTTTGTCAAGATCACAAATGAAACTATAACAAAATTAGGAAATTTGGTAAGGTTACCGCAACATATGGTTACATAGAGTTATTTTATTTAACAAAAATAATCACAGTTATTGATAAAATCACTGACACCCATTTTCCGAAATAGACCCATTTAGGCAAAACAAATTGGTTGCTCAAAAAAATCTTATGAACTTTGTGTTTAACACTTTACAAAATAGCTGAACAAACCGAAAAGAATGATATATTACAACAAACAACATATATTCAAAAATTCAATTATGTGCCGGCCTCAAACTTCTATTTATGTCCCAATTATTCACAGCCCGTTCATTAACTTGTCATATACATGATTTATCCATCAAACAGAGACGGGATCCTTCCTACAAGCAATGTACCCAGACGAATTTATAGTCAGTCAAGCACTATTATCATCTATTTGGTCACTACTGCCAAGTACAATTTGGCTCCGAATGTGAATTCTATCTATGATATCATAGTTTTAATTGGCCATTTTTCAATGAGACTAATGAGTCGAACCCCTCCCACTGCTATGATCATTTACTTTTCCGCGAATAAAGCCGGCGAGGAGACAGAAATAATTACTTCGTGAAGAATAATATATGAAGAAGTTATATAATAAGAGCTCGTTATATGACGAAGCAAAACGATTCCATTGAACCGCACTCATGACTCATTTAAGTCGTAAAACTCGAACAATCTTAATCAACTAAGAGATTGGTTTTATTACTCTTTCTGGCAGTAATGTGCCGAATCATGGACTTTTTGTTTATTTCTTAGATATGTCATTAAATTCTTCATTCACTGGGATTATCCATTTCAGAGGCAATTATTAGCAAAATATAGAGTATAGATTGTGCAGTTTTTTTTTCAAGTAGCCTGTTTGACACCACTATTTAGTAAATACAAGTATTTGGTGACGAGAGACCTTTTACATTATACTTTATAAAAATCCACAATATTATATTATAAAAGAAGATATTACGTTTATTAAAAATAAATTTCGGGATTTACAGAAATTCTTGTTGAACCTGGAGAGGTCCATAAAAAGGCAAGAAACATGTCGGATGTTGTAAATGAACATAAAGTATTGAAAAACCCTAATTTCATTATAATTGACCGTATGTCCTGAACCAAGAGGATATATAGAAATTGTCGGGAGTAATGATAAATTAATGCACATAGCGTTATTACAAATGAGTGATCTAATAAATAGATATTTGAATTTTTGAATCTCCATTATATGGCATAATGTTTTAGAGCAATAAATCACAAGTCGACGAAATTCTAAAATGAAAAAAAAAAAAATAGGATATATTTTAAAATTAGGAAGTAGTGCATCAAGAAGGAAATATTTAGTGCTGTTGTATTTTTAACACTACCCTATCTATTTATTATTGAAACATTCGAATATATGAAACAAATTATATCCTAGTGAGACTAATTAGAAATTACCATGGTTCTCTTTTAAGCTTCTTCGCTGGTTTCCTAAACAACACAATTTCCCCGGCATTACAGCCGGCTTCCTCAGGTGGTACATGATGCTTGTTCGGGGACACTTGCAAAATTTGTGGTTTAGGAAACCGCACCGCTGGAGATACATGCCGGCATGTTGGAGGAGATTACCATTGTTATTCAAAACGGTGTGAGGTTCAACTAAAAATCACAATAAATATGACAGTTTTTTTTTTTTTTTTTTTTTTTTTTTTTTTTTTTTTTTTTAACTTGAATTTGGTAGAACAGTTTTGTACTACAGTGAAACCTCCCTACAGCGTACACCTCTATTAACGGACATTTTCTCACAGTCCCGAATTTTTCTATAGGTAAAATAAACCTCTATATTGCGGACACCTCTGTACAAAGGACACGGACAGAAAAACCTGATTTTTTACCTCCTTACTACGGACAAGTTTATACTTATTGAACTTCTTTCTATATACTTAAAAAAAACTTGTTATGTGTAATTATTAAATGGTTAATTAAAACATGAATTAAATCTACAAATTCGGTACGTATCCATCTCGACCAACCCCTCTGTATAGCGGACACCTCTCTATAGTGGACAACTTTGGTTCTCCCAGAGGTGTCCGCTATAGAGAGGTTTCACTGTACTTCCTTTTTTCCAAAATTGACCAATATCCAGCTCACCAAAAGGATTTTATTGAAATTTAAAGGAATCCTATGAGAAAATCCATGCTGCAGAATCCAATAAGTTTTTTAGATGGAGTTATTAACCAACACTATGTAAGTTCCTGGATAGGAAAATGACTAAATTTCTGGATTTTTGGTTTACTTCTAAGCATTGACCGACGGATAGGAAGGACTATGGAGCTTTTATGAATCTCCTTGCGGCTGACAAGAAGGAATTTCCGGAGTGCATGCCTTGCTCCTTGTGGTGAATGCTGTTCCTAGATCAAATCTCATAACTTTTTTAGAGGAAATGCCACTCCTCTCTGAACTGAGCTATTATCACATTCCTTTAAAATGTCCTTATTCAAGATTTTTGAAAATCTTAAATGTTCTTGCTCTATTATGTCTTAAAAATGGCATTCATTAAAAATATTTTAACACCATATCGTCTACAATGATTGTTCTTGGCAATAAAACTCTGAAAACTTTTCCACAGATGGAAGCTTGGAAACTAGGGGTTTCCCCCTATCTTCTGTTCCAGATATTTTAGTGCTCCCAAAGTATTTCTTTGATCAACTTATGATGTCGACCCGATAGTGGAATGCGGTGATTCTGATAATAAATGGGATTCAGAACCCATAATTCACGAAAATCATATATACGAATCTCCAATTACAATTCTTAGTACCAAAATGTGCAGAATATAGTGTCCTAAAAAAGTAACCTTTACGGTTGCGAGCTTATGGGTATTTTAGAGCCGGAAATATTTATTACAACTTTCTCCCGTGCACTCGTTCATGGTCAATAAAAAGTATAAAAAATATATATGTATACTAGCTGTCACCCAGCGAGGCATTCTACACCTACTTTCTTCATCTAGAAAAGAAAAAATACATTAGAAACTAAATAATTAATAAAATCTGCTAAGGCAAATCTGTAACTGTTTGGGTTCACAGTTTCCTGACACTCCCCGTATCAAGACCTACCTGTGTGCCAAGTTTATTCAAAATCGGCAAACGGTGTAGATTTCTATAAGTAGCAAACAGGCAGACAGACAGCTGATAGACGAATTTGAGCTACTACGAAACTCCCTGTATAAATACCAACCTCTGTGCCAATTTTGGTCAAAATCGGTCAAACGG
This sequence comes from Gonocerus acuteangulatus, assembly GCA_946811695.1. Lineage (NCBI taxonomy): Eukaryota > Metazoa > Arthropoda > Insecta > Hemiptera > Coreidae > Gonocerus > Gonocerus acuteangulatus. The sequence goes on from OX328132.1 coordinate 106,000,498, forward strand.
TGTAGATTTCTATAAAGAACAAACAGACAGACAGACAAACTGCTGATTTATATAAGAATTGAGAAATAACAATGACAAATGACAATAATATATATGTGTGTGTGTGTGTGTGTGTGTGTGTGTGTGTATATATATATATATATATATATATATATATATATATATACATATTTATTTTATTTATTTTAATGCTTACAAGATTTGGATCTTTTAGCATGGGGAGGGGGTTACTATATAATTGTATTAGTTTACTAGTGTTAATTGATGTAATCTAGTAACAATAATATCAATAATCTTAAACCTAACACCTAAGATATTTACAAATCTGGAATGGAAATACAATCTTTGTTTATAAATTAACACTATAATGCCGAATTGGTTAAACAAAAGACTAGGGTAATGAAAAGAAAAAGTGTACCAACCAATGCGTATTAGACACGACGTCTAAATTAACATAACATATATATATATGTATACATATATATATATATATATATATATATATATATATATATATATGTATATAATTAATTTAATTTTCACGTTACTGGCCTTTAATGATACCACGCGAACCATGGCTACTTGTTTTTCATGTTCCTCCAGTACTCCTTCATTCGTAGACCACGGGGAGACCCGTTTGGTATTTATAACTTTATAAACAAAAAAAAAAAAAAAAAAATTACCGAACTCCGACAACCTCCTCTTTACGATTAGTGGAAGAGATTCGTCTACTATTCAACTTCCCCTTCCTAAATAGGACTTTAGGGTACTTAATTTAATACTATTGCATTTATCCATTAGCAATTAGATAAAATTTGGGGATAAGTTCTGGAGCTAATGGTGTGGATCTGAGATAAATCGGCGAGGGGTGAGCGGTGAAGGTGGCATATCCTATGTCAAGGCCTAGGCGTGAGGAAAGCTGCTTATGTAGGGAGGCCAGCTTGGGGATAGCCTAGCTAGTCTAAGGAAGGACAGCTTTCTCCCTATCTACTTCCCATCATTATCGCCCTCGATTCGGATGGGAAACCTCCACTCGCAGATACAGCGGCCTAGCCGAAGAAAGGAGGGGCTCCTCATAGTAGGATTGTTGCTAATAGCTTATCAGATAGGCTCGATCACACGAAATTCCGGTCGCTGATACAAAACCCAAAAAACAGTTAGGAAAGATGGAGTTGCAATAATTAAAATGCTGACAGGAATTAGGAAATCAGGGTTTACCTATCACAAGAAATTGCAATTCACATATCATATATAGAGAGGAGAGCCACTTATGATGTCGAAAGTGAGTAAAGGGCTGGTGCTGTTTCTTGCTTCGTGTGTGTTCAATGGAGGTAAATTGACCAATTAATTTATTTCTTGAGGATAACGAAACACACATCCCCAAGGACATGGCAACAGAACAATAAGATTTGACTGTTCCAGTTTTGTAAAATTAAGAGACGGATGTGAAGGGCACAGTGCCAAAGGTGACTAACCCACAATTAGAGCAAACTGAGAAAATTGAACTTAAAGTTAAGAAGAATCTGAAAAAAATAGAGATGGTGACAGAAATGATTTTAATTGGTCCAGTCACCAACACTAATTAACTCCAATTTTCTCAGTTTGTTCTAATTGTGGGTTAGTCACCTTTGGTACTGAGCCCTTCAATTGTTGATTCATAGGGAAAAGTTATGAAGAACGACGGAATTTGCACGGGAGCAAATACGGGTACGCTGAATTACGGCCGAACAAGAACGGAGTGCCACCATCATGCCTCAGCCTTGACATTATCACCATAAGTCCACGTGAAAATAAAGTACTTTCTAATATTAGAATTTAAAAATAAACCGCTTGACCTTAAGGTTTTAAAGCCTTAGGTGGCTGGAGTTTATACGAGGAGCAACGTCGTCTATTCCCTGGCGCTTTGCCTTATAGAGACTTTATGATTGGCGGAGGGACCTGTCCTAGGCAGGATTCACTTAAGATATACAACCTCACACTACATAAGCATTAATATTTAACAGGAGCACTTTATGTTTCACGCTTTTTTGATGCCTCATAAGTAGCTTAAACAAAACCCAAAAATCAATCAATGAGGTCGAGAAACTTCCACTACCCAGGGCAACTGTAAATTTAAGATATAAATATGCACAAGTGTTACTTTTTCCAATTTTCTGTACTTTTATTATTTTAATTAATGCTTACAAACTTTTAATCTTTTAGCCTAGAAGTGAATATTATATTATTTTGTTAGTTACCTATTGTTTATTATGCAAATAACAATAGTACCGAGAAAAATAATACACTAAATATAATGTAATAAAATTATTTACATATTTTAAATGTAAATAAAATTGCTTATTTTAAATGAAGACTATAATGACAAATACCTTTATAGATTAATTTGTACAAAAAGATGTTTGCCTACCACAACCTTGTAAATAGATTTAGCCTTCTAAACAAATAGAAACACACTTACGTGAAGCAGATATCTGTTTGAATCTTTTTTTTTTTTACTGCACAGTGGGCCCAAACGACATTCCGTGTTTCAAAAAAGACTACAGCCTCTAAATCCTATTTTTTTTAAAATGAAAGCTAATGAAATTTAGAACAACTTAGTCCAGCCAGATTTTAGGTGGCTATAAAGTAATATATCATTTTTCATCTAACTTAAAATCAACACTGATATCGTTGAAATTAAAAATTCAAATTTGATTACACTTGGAAAAAATCACACATCTTCAAAGCGAAAAATATACTTTACATTTTAAAACGTATATACAAATGTATATATATATATATATATATATATATATATAATTGTCATTATTATTATGTTATTTCTCAGTTCTTAAAGCCCGTTAGATGAAACGCTCGGCACGTAACCACTATTTTTCGATGTAGAATCACCAGAAAAAAAAAAAAATGGGCCCGATCAGACCCCGCTACTGTATTCTCCCCTTGTTAGTCACGACATTGAGCCCCAAAATGCCACTGAGGAGTGGCTCACTGAGCCCCAATCACGCTGGTGATTGGGAGCCACTCACTGCAATGCACATTCATTATAGAACAGAGTCACGATATATTGTTGCTGATTAAAATGCACTTGAAGTACTTATTGGACATAAGACAGTGAGGAATCGCGGAAACTGAGAGAATGTATATAGAAAGTCCGTCACGCAGGAGCTGCATAACTAAGCACTTTCCTCAGAATTTGGGTAGTGTAGACTGCTTTCCAGAACAATTTGCTTAAAATATCCTACATAAATAAAATAAAAACATGAATACTTCTCTTTTAAATTTGTAATGAGTAACTGATCAATTATTAATTTGCTTCCAGAGTTATGTTTACACATGGTACCTATTACACAACGTAATAAATACAAAAAACCTCATATTATCGTATTTTGATCTAACGCAGGAACAGGATACAGTCACTCTAGTGGTAGAAAGCGCTCCTTGCGGCGGCTTTGTGAACCTATGTCTCGCGGGCTTTTCTATTGAAATATATTACAAATTAAACCCCCGCTTTCCGATTGACCGATTCAGCTCATTTTTACAACACTTCTTTCTCATGGGTTACCCACTACGTATACCGCGTTTCGTTACAATACAGCAGAAATTACGACCGGTATGAGTATATTAGGAATTTGGGTCCGGAGTAAACCCCCCCCCCCCTTCTAATGAACCGATTTAGTTTATTTTTAGAACACATATTTACCTGTAGATTACCACTACGAATACCGAGTTTCGTCGAAATATACCAAAAATCACGGCTGGTAGTGGCGAATTGGTATTGTGGGTCCGGAGTAAGCCCCCCCCCCCTCCTAATGAACCGATTTAGTTTATTTTTACAACACATATTTACCTGTGGATTACCACTACGAATACCGAGTTTCGTCGAAATATACCAAAAATCACGGCTGGTAGTGGCGAATTGGTATTGTGGGTCCGGCGTAAACCCCCCCTTCTAATGAACCGATTTAGTTCATTTTTATATCTCACTTTTCTCTCTATATTACCACTACGAATACCAAGTTTCGTTGAAATATAACAAATATTACGGCTGACATAGTCAAATTAGTGTTTTGGGTTCGGGGTAAACCCCCCCTTCCGGTGGACCGACTTTGGTGGTTAACGAACTCGTTCAATCGTTTGCTAATTGAATGCTATATACCAAGTTTCGTGACGAAAAAACAAAAACTCTGGCCGCTATCGTGTTAACAGACACATATATATATATATATGCATATATATATATATATATATATATATATATATATATATATATATATAGATATATATAAATTTTAACGGGGGTCATTTTCGGTGTCTACTAGGTAGGATCGATAAAGATTTGAAGAAATTTTTCAAAAATTCCGTCATGAGTCCAACCTCAATAGCTACTTTCCTTCGGAGGAAAGTGCTAATAAAGAATATCAGTGAACCTCAGAACCAACAAGTAATTCGAGGCTGCGGACTCTCGTGCTTCTGGTAATCTTGACCCCGAGCGGCGAAAATCCTGAATCATCTCTTTCGATCCAAGGAAGCAGCCATCATCATTTATATCAGATCTTCCTCAACTCTCGATAGCATACCTAGTGTCCCTTGATTAGTGGTGGGTTTAATTATATATTCAGACTCACAGTGGAAATAATTATCTTATGAATAATTAAAATGCCGACTTTCATTTTATGAATACAATATTTTATTTTATTTAAGCAGGCAATGCTTACGCATCACTTTAACTGCAATATTTACGATTAATTACGTTTTATAATCATTATAAATTATTATTAATTTTTTTTAACTACGATTTTAATTTTATTTTGAATTAATTTAAGTATATATTATTATTACTTATTTTTATTGTAATTATTTCATTATGTGAGATCATAAACAACTTCATCAATTATCATACCCAAGAAATGTACTGTATTACTTGTACAGATGTTAAAAAAACGTTGTATTAAAAAAAATACGACAGTTTTATACTATAAAAGTCTGACTCGCAGGAACTGTGTCATCTTAGCGCGGTTCCGTTAATATCCCCAGTGCCACTATTAAATTAATAAAAGCAGTTATTGGTAGGATTTGATCTTTCTGTAAAATATAAAATGACATATCAAAGAGAAGGGTGATTCAAGGCACCATAACAACAAACTGACAGCATCCTTGACGGAAATCCCCCCCCCCTTTAGGTATCAGATCATTATTAGATGAATATCAAACGTCTGTATCAAAGAAATGGAAAAGTAGTTGTATCAAATTTTCTCATATAGTGTTACAGATGTCGCCTGAAAAATCGTTTAATTCTTTTTCTTACGCGAAAAAAACTATAAAACGAGTACCTGTAAGGATATGAACTCGAAAACGTAAGCGTAATGATTCGTACGCGCAAATTTCGTCCTAAAAGCCATGTTCCAGAAGATGGATTCTGCTGGTTAACGAACTTGACTTTTCAAATTAGACGAATAATTTTTGTACCAAATTTCATCAAAATCGGACCATTTCTGAGCCGTTAAGAGAGCGAACAGTCAAATATGTGTGTGTGTGTGTGTGTGTGTGTGTGTGTGTGTGTGTGTGTGTGTGTTTGTGCATATATATATATATATATATATATATATATATATATATATATATATATATGTATATGTGCGTGTGTGTGTGTTCTTTTTACGGCAGTCGAGACTTACGGATTTTGTGTGTTTAGAGGTCAACCTCAACAGACCGGACCGCACTAAAAGGTAAAGGGAAACTACCAGACATTTGGCCTTGACACTTCTTTCCCTCAACTATACAGAATCACATTAAACTGCTAGACGTGTGGCACAAACCTAGACCAAATACTCCCTTCCCACGACTGGGCAGAAGAAAGATATTAAACGACTACACAGACAGCTTCGGATCGCCCACACGGAAGTCCATGTCGCGACTCTGCTGAGTGCCTAGCGTAATCCTGACACTACCAAGGACGTGAGTCGTAACCCATGAGCTGTCAGGTGAATCTAAAGCATCAATCAGTGACCACTGACGCTGCCTAGTCGGAGGTGGGATGTGTCCAACATTCAACTGCTAATCCTATAATCCACTGCTTAAAGGATGATTTACTTCCGTATCGCCCACAAACAAGTCCTTCCCGCAACATCGTAGAGCGTCTAGCGCTATCGAGAACCTACCAAGCACGTTTGTCCCGTAACCCATGAGCTGTCAGGTGAATTTAAAGTGTCAACCAGTGACGACTGACGCTGCCTAGTTGAAGGTGGGATGAGCGTGACAATCAACTACTAATCCTATTATCCTCGTCTTAATGGACGATTTCCTTCCGGATTAGCTCCACTCCTTCCCCGATCCAGGAGGAAACCCTCTATTTAGATTCGGATCATTATACAATATCCATGACCAAGCCCGAACTACAGCTATTTGCCTCAGAGGGCCGATAATAAGGGGTTATAACTTTAATATATACTTATACATCACTAATGGAGTTGGTTGCCTTTTGAGTCTGCTTTTTATATGATTGGATATAGAGCACGTGAATTTAATGCAGATATGGAATTGTAATGAAAATTTCAGTCATAAAATAATTCCAAAATATTACTTTATATATATATATATATATATATATATATATATATATATATATATATATATATATAAAACAACCTGCGAGCACAAACAGAAATTAACTGGTAAAAATACCAACTTCCTTTATAACTTGATGCCACACTACCTGTTGCACAGAAAACTACAATTATAAACATCTGAAGAATGTTATCTCACCTCATTTGATAACGTTTGTCCCCTACAAGTATTCGACACCTTCCGTTGTGAAGGTTAGAATCAGCTGAAAGTGCAAAACTCTATTCCACCCTCTCTCCAATCGACAGTAATTGTCGTTCAAATATTTTGACGAACGTCCGTTGACATTGGCTGGCGTTTCAGACGTTCCCACCTTGAAGAGATATGTTGCAAGTAAAATACTTTTTCTGACTCATAAGTTAGTGTATTTATAGATCTCGCCATTAAACATAATTTAATCGCTTATTTTTAAAATGGAATATGATTTAAAGTTATTGGAATTTTCATGGGAAATCCTTAATTATGCTGGAAGGAGGGTGGAGCCACTGGCGGCTGATCTCAAAGACCACCGGTGTCTAGTCTATGTGGCGCCACGGATCCGTCGGCCACACAATGACCACATGCTTCAGGCATTAGTTGGCATTGAAGAATTTGTAGAGATCACTATCATTTTCCTAAAAAGGTGCTAAGAAGAGGCCCTAACAGAAAACAAACGCCATGTTTGAATGGCTCTTTGAAGGGAACTGTTATGAGCGGGAAGGTTTCTTTGGATTTGATAGCGCAGACGTCTGCTCCTTACAGCATAACAAATACATTGATATTTTTGATTTAGCTTGAAGAGCAGGCAATTTTTCTTCTTACTTACGCTACTCCCAATTTGCAGGAGAATATGTTTAATTGGTTTTACTAGAGCAAAATACTAATTATCATTGCCCACGATTTATCTTTTCATTGTGATTTTGGTTTGCTATATTTTGTCCAGTTATAAAAAAATATACGCCAGTAATATTATTATATGATGTCAAGTTGAAATTATTCTTATATATATATATATATATATATATATATATATATATTGCATAAATATGCTTTAGCGGTGACTAAACTGGGAAAAAACGTTACAAAGAAGTGTCCGCTGGCGTTCGCGCATGCGCAGTGTCCGTGTACGAAAAAGAAGACTGTATGTGTCACTAATGTGTCCGCTGGTGTTCGCGGATGCGCAGTGACGTTCGCGCATGCGAACATATATTGTATAACATATAAAGAATATATGTTATACAGTACATTACATAGGTTTGTCGGGTGGACCTAAAGCATATTTATGTTCCTGAATTTGAGCAGAAGAGTCTAAACGAATTTTTTATTCATTCATTTTCTTTTCTTTTCTTTTTTTTTATGTGACTTCATGGAATTGTAGACTGCGCATTGACAGCTTTATTCAAAATTTATATGTACGATTTATTCATTTTTCTTATACAACTTGGAGCTCACCATTCTTTTTGTAGTCCACGTTCTGGAGATATTGAATGTTTTCAGCCTTTTTTGCTATTCGGTAAAACCCACTATACGGCGCACCGGCGCACAGTGGTCAAAAACAGTAAAAAAGCGCTCAAAACTTGATTTTTTGAAGTATTTTCTCCGAACCCATTTGCCTTAAATATATGTTAAGCACCTCCTGAGAGTGCCATTTCTTGAGTTTTAGGCCCTCACCGTTGACTGGAGGACTGTGGTTAATCATTGAAGTACTAGAAACAAAGAAAATTTCCCAAATCCTCATGTACCAAAATCGTTCCTTTAACTTTACTTATTCAGAACGATAAGATTGACACATTTTTTTTTTGTTTGTCTTAATGGGAATCGCCTTCATGGATATATAGCTTTTGCGTCTCTCTAATTTCGGGCTTAAATATTCCGTGGGCATGTATAGAAAGACCCCAGATTGATATTAGCTGCATAAACCTGCCTACTTCGGTGCTAGAGGTGAACGAACTCGGTAAGACAGACGTGCGTTATCTCTATGTGAACATTGGAATCAAATCGAAGATGGATTTTTTTTTGTAGTACTCAAGTCAGTGTTGACTGCAAAAAATGTCTTAAGTGATCCGAGTGAAAATTCGTGTCCTAGTTGAAATATTGTAATTTGTGGTTTCGAAATCAACAATAGCAAATGTTATTGAGTTTTGAGCGCTTTTGGGCGGTTTTTGACCACTGAGCGGTGTGCTCCTGGGCTGGTAGCGCGTGGTGGGGGAAGAATTACCTCCCCTCCGGCTACGCCCCTCCATGTTCTTTTGTTTGTGGCTGGACTATAAACCTCTCGCTTCTCCGTCGTGTGTTAGTGCAATACACACTCAGTCGTTTTAACCCCTTTCGTCAGAAGCTTGAATACGTCCATACACTTAATAATTTTGAAAAAATCGTAAGATTTCGACATTTCAATCGCTATCAGTCTTTCATAAGCCCTATATAAAAATCCTCAAAAGTATATGTTTTATCGATTCCCGACGTTTTTTGGGGGACACCCTGTGTATGTGTATATATATATATATGTGTGTGTGTGTGTGTGTGTGTGTGTGTGAGAGAGAGAGTGTTCCGTTCACCTTGTGCAATAATACAGTTATAACAAGGAATCAGCTTGGTAGGAAGGAATATATGTATCTAACTTTAATTTATACTATTTTCACCGAATGAACATCTACATATGCAGACAAATCTACAAAATGACCTTTGATTTTTTTTGTGACTCATTTCCGGACTTCTTAATCCCGAGCTGGCACTTTCCCGTTGGAGATGACGTCGCCACCTTGGTGGCTGGGAAGGAAGTCCTGGGCACCTGTTGATCCTTCCGCTTTGGCTGATAAGGTGCCTATGAATTAATAAAGGACACTCAGGCTTGGAAAAGGATACCGCCCCCTTGACCAGCTGAGCCTTCATGTTTTATACAATCCTGCAGGTGTTGTCGCAACGGAAATGGTGACATCAGAAATAAAAATAGAATCCGGTTCTTAGCCACAGAAGGGAGTGGCGGTTTTACGAGAAACATTTCAGAGATCAAACACGCGATTCAATTTTCAGGCCTCGCCCCTAAGTAAATGTTAAGGTCTCTCTGGATATTTGTATCGCACAAATGTTTTGAAGTATAAAATTAATGTATCCTTCGAAAACAATAATTCACGCTTAAATGAAATTCTCCATTCTGCTGATAACATATCTTCTTATTACTAGATATGTCATTATTCATGTATTTTGACGGGAATCTGAATCCGATTGCAAAATTATTCTTCGCCACGTCATTTTTTTTTTAAATCGCTGAAAACCACCTTAAAAAATAAAAAAATAATAATATGCATTACACAGGGTGTCCCAGTATATGTTTCCACCCCCTTTTCCTCCTGGAGTTGTTGGAATTTCGAAATGAAACTTGGTAGGTCTTAGTTATGTTGCATGAGATTACTTTTGAAGGTTTAGTTGACTTTTTAACATTCTCCAGTTTTTCTCTAGCGCATCTCTAACTCTTGATTTTCCAATGGCAGCAGGTATTTTTTATGACGAATTCTGATAGAAAATTTAATTTTAAAACTAATTTATTCCAAGACATCTTTTGATCCGACGCACCGTTTGCGCTTAAAACGCAAAAAACTGAAAAATATCGCCCTTTTGTAGACAAATTCCTATTTATCACTGAAACCAAGCCTTGTACGTAAAAACACCTCAATGTAAACATTGTAGCCTATTAATTTTCCTTTCAGAGGATACCAAGATCAAAGTTGTAGATTAAATATTTAACGAGGTATTATGAATGAAAAATATACCTTAAAAGTTTTAAAAAGTAACAATTCAGAAAATCGATATGAATAGAAAAAATAGTAGCTGACATAAACAATAAAAAAAAGTACTTATTTACTTTATGAAAAAAAGTATATAAAAATTATTATAAAACAGAACAGAATAAATTTATTTTTCCATATGAAATTATTATATCATAAAACTAAAAAAAAAAATTTGCCTTTGTTTTCATTCATAATACCCCGTTAAATATTTAATCTACAACTTTGATCTTGGTATCATCTGAAAGGAAAATTAATAGGCTACAACGTTTACATTGAGGTGTTTTTACGTACAAGGCTTGGTTTCAGTGATAAATAGGAATTTGTCTACAAAAGGGCGATATTTTTCAGTTTTTTGCGTTTTACGCGCAAACGGTGCGTCGGATCAAAAGATGTCTCGGAATAAATTAGTCTTAACATTAAATTTTCTATCAGAATTCGTCATAAAAAATACTTGCCGCCATTGGAAAATCAAGAGTTAGATGCGCTGGAGAAAAACTGGAGAATGTTACAAAGTCAACTAAACCTTCAAAAGTAACCTCATGCAACATAACTAAGACCTACCAAGTTTCATTTCGAAATTCCAACAACTCTAGGAGGAAAAGGGGGTGGACACATATACTCGGACACCCTGTATATAAGTAAAACTGGCTTATTAAAGTTTTAACCTGAAATCATAATTTCCGAAGACTTTTCCAAGCGCTGAATACAAATTTGACATCAAAATGGCTTCACCGCCTCAGCTATGCAAGATATTGTACTTTTGTAGCCAGAAACTGAGGTGATAATGAGATTCTTTGGCCAGGGGGGCGTATATAAGGGGGGCTGAGGGGGTGCAGCCCCATCACCGAAATTTTTATTTGATCGGTAAAAATGTGTCATAAACCGCTTCAAAAAAAATTAAATAAGATCACTTAGTTCATAAAAATATTTTATTTTGAGTGTAAAGCGTTTTAGTTGGCTAAAACTATTCCAAGTTCTACATTGTTAATATTCCATACCCCGGAAATGGATCCAGCCCCCCCCCCGAAATTATTTCCTATATACGCTCATGTTCGTACCCATGTTAACACAAGAAGGAGCCTTCTAACGCAAACGTCCTATGCTGAAATTAAATATGCTAGAGAGTCAAAATCGAACATGAAATTTCTGTGATAACAATTTGACAATAAATCCATTTTTCATTATCCTGAGCGTTTATATTTGAACGTAATTTATTAGGTTGAAAAAACATCAGTGATAGAAACATTGGGGCTCGTCCCTGAAAGGAATTAGAAGAAAAATAGTTCTTCTGTGAATAATCGATTGTTTACTTCAATAAAGGCTGCAAATACTTGTTGAATGTAAATTATAAAGACTTACACATTTCTGAAGAATGCAGCATTTCGATAAAGAACATCGGTATTTGTAATTTAGATCGTTTCTGTAAGACCTACTGCTGCTATTTATTATTATTTACGTCATACGAATAGATAATTGACCTTGGCATAGCTCATACATTGACTAGATATTAAGATCTGTCCAACGTCATCGCATCCATGACTCAGAGCAATGAAGATAAATAGTATTAATGACCAGTACAGACATGCTCGATAAAAGAGATAAAGATAACTAGAGAGGATCAGATGGCTGAGGTTATAGAGTGAGAGAGAAAGAGAGAGAGTGAGAGACGAAGAGCAACCAGCTAGCCAGGCTGTCTACTGCCTCCACAATCAGGCCTGTTCATCTATTGCCCGCTGCGATCTTAGATCTGGTTTTGCCTTGTAAGGGGAGGATTGAGGATTGAGGAGACCACACAGCTGGCTAGCGGCTCTGGGAGGGGAGCGGGAGCCAGGCTGTCTGCTCTCCTGACCTCTCATTCTATCGCCGCTCTCCATCAGATAGGAGCCGGCTTCGAGACCACACACCAATTCTGCCAATTTGGCCAGCATGTGTGGCAGCGATAAACCTGTTCTCCGCAAGATGGAGGAGGCCCACCTATTCTATTCCCTCCTTACCTCTCTGTCTGCAAATGGTATTTAAAAATATTCCAGCGTTCCCATTCCCTTCTACTTCCTTCCAAGGCAGAGCTCGGCTGATGCAATAGTTCAGCTTTTTTCATAGTCTCTCAGTAATTCTACAAAATTCTTTTCAAATCATTAATGCTAATTTGGCAGCATTTCAACTAAAGAACTACAGTTCTCTCTGACATTTAGAAACCAATAAATTGCATGAAAAAAAAGAAGAAAAATCTTAATTTATAGTTGGGCATTCGCTGAGAAAATATAAATTGTAGAAAAACTTTGTGTTATGTATTGGGTCCAATATAAGCACAAATGACGAATGACCAGAGGAAAAATGAAGAAATTAAGATATTGGGTTGGGTTAGGTTGGGTTGGTAGTTACCGCCTCAAGAGTATAGTTAAATTGTGCGTAGTTTAATGGATAAAAGTGTTATTGTCTGTTTGAGACAAAGTTGTTTTTCCAATATTGTATTTGTTAGACTGTTGCTTTGGAAAAAAATATTATTGCATAGATATAAGAACCAGATATAGACGTCCGTAATATTAATTTTATTATTATTTATTTTTTTTTTTGTACTATTCTTTTTTTTCATTAATTTTTGAGATGTTTAGTCATTCATACTTCTTTTCTTTTCTTCTCACTTCTCCTTTATTTTTTTTTATATATATAATTTTTTTTATTCATTTATTTATTGGGTGGGACATGATATTATCTTCATATTTCAATTTGTTCTTCAATGGGTTAGTGTGAATAAAATAATCATTGACTTCATTAACCCACTGTTTAATACAAACAACGGTATAAGCAGTCAGAGATTTGAATTTTAAATGTTTATTTTAAAAAAAAATTAATTCGCCAGTCAGATATTTGAACAACGAATTTCTTGTTTTATGCTCGGGTGGGCTAATAATTACGCTAGCGGGCTTCATATCACAGTCCGGCAAGTTAATTCGTTCATATGATCCAACCCTTTATGGAAATGACCATGGGTCATATTTATCTAAGGTCTGACAATGATATTGTCGTAAAAGGCTCACAATGCCTACAAGAATTTAAATTTATTAATTTATTAGCCAGCAGTGACTTTAATTTTCTAATAGTCGGCTTCAAAAAAATTTACTTGCCATTTTGAGATATACTTCCCGTTAGCGTAATTAATTAATTAAGCTGTGAGATTAAAATGGATACTTCAGAATTCTTCAAACACATTGTCCACTGTCCTTAGAAATAATAATGTATAATTAAATGGATAAATAATTATCTTTGTTAATAATAATGGACGTTAAAATTTAAATAAAAATAATTATGAAATTGGGTCTCCCCTTGGTCTAGTGGCTAACGTGTTGGATTCTCGAGCGAGAGATGAGGTTCGAGTCCGAACTACAGTAGGAATTTTTTCATATCACGGATTCAAGGTTCCGGACCCCGCAATGCCTCATCTTTACATTTGCCTGATTTAATTGCTACCGAGATGTCCAGCAAATATTTCTGATCCTTACTGAGTACTTTTCGATCAATCTGAGGGATTTTGCAATCAATACTCGGGATGGATTCATAAGAAGTCCTATTAAGTCTACTATTACCTAGAATTAAAGTACCTTTTTTGATTATTAAGTATAGGTCGGCGCTAATGGCCCAGATGTCGATGAGCCGTAAAAAAAAGAAAAAAAAATTAAGTCTGGGTCGACGATGCCTTTGATAATAAGTCACATTTCAAATTACTAGACATGTAATGTATATATATATATATATATATATATATATATATATATATATTACCTTGGCTAATATTTTAATATTTAATTCTCTCAAACTTGAGAGCACAATGCGCGACCGGAAGATGTCAACAGATATTTTTAATATTTTTACCCGTTTTCAGTCAACCAATTTCGCAACTTTTCCGCGGTATTACGATTCGATTTTTTTTTTTTTTTTTTTTTCGTGGAAACGAAGCAAAAACATTTGCCCCGAAATGACATTTTTTCTTTCTATTTTTTATCCTGCATCGATTCCCGAAGTTAGGCCGTTTTTTTAGACACTCTTTACATGTAAAGATGTGTTTTCCTTTGTCAGCGACACGACTGCAGACACACACTAAATGCTGTTTAACCCAAATATATAGACATATGAATTCACTACGCCTTGTCCTCTTAATAATAAAGTTAAAAAATAAACGAATTCGCAAATTAGAAGTTTTTTACTTTTCAAAATATTATAATTAATGTTAAAGATAGTATTATTATGCTCATTATTTTGTCCTTCACGCTTGACTCTACACTGTCTAAGGATAAATATAGAAATTTACTTAAAATTGAATAGCAAACAAAAAGAAATAAAACTCCATCACAAATTATAGTAGCCAGGCTTCTAAACTCATCTTGTACGTCATACAATGGCCTTCAAATCCCCCAAACTAACTCTGGCAGACAAGATTTAAATGTTAGCTCGAAATTCGGTGTATAATATTAAACTTCTTTCAATCACAGAACTATGTTGTCATGCCTAATTATGAATTATTTTCAAATATGAAATAAAAATAATAAGTATTCTTAATTGTTTTAAGAAAATGTACATTTTCGAACTAAAGTGCTTTTTATAAATTTACTAGCCGTTACCCGGCGTGCCATGCTACACCTACTTTCTGCATATAGAAAAGACTAAATAAATTAGAAACCAAATAAGTATTATTAAAATCTAATAACACGAATCTGTAACTGTTATGAACCCGTGGCTTCCCAACTGTGAGTCCTAGACGACTTTGGCCTAACCTATAACACCCCCGTATCAAGACATACATGTATACCAAGTTTCGTAAAAATTGGTCTAACGGTGTGGATTTGTATAAGGGACAAACATACAGGCAGACAGCTGGTAGATTTTTTTGACCTAGCCTACGGTACTCCACAGATTAAGATCTACCTGTGTACCGAGTTTAGTCGAAATCGGACGAACGGTGTGGATTTGTATAAGGGACAAACATACAGACAGACAGCTGGTAGACGTTTTTGACTTAGCCTACGACACTCCCCAGATTAAGATCTACATGTGTACCGAGTTTAGTCAAAATCGGAAGAACGGTGTGGATTTGTATAAGGGACAAACATACAGACAGACAGCTATAAGACGTTTTTGACTTAGCTTACGACACTCCCCAGATTAAGATCTACATGTGTACCGAGTTTAGTCAAAATCGGAAGAACGGTGTGGATTTGTATAAGGGACAAACATACAGACAGACAGCTGGTAGACGTTTTTGACTTAGCCTACGACACTCCCCAGATTAAGATCTACATGTGTACCGAGTTTAGTCGAAATCGGACGAACGGTGTGGATTTGTATAAGGGACAAACATACAGACAGACAGCTGGTAGACGTTTTTGACTTAGCCTACGACACTCCCCAGATTAAGATCTACATGTGTACCGAGTTTAGTCAAAATCGGACGAACGGTGTGGATTTGTATAAGGGACAAACATACAGACAGACAGCTGGTAGATTTTTTTGACCTAGCCTAGGAGATTTCTCGTATCAAGACCTACCATTATTCCAAGTTTGGTCAAAATCGGTCAAACGGTGTAGATTTTTATAAGGAACAAACAAACAGACAAACAGAAAAACAGACAGACACGTGATTTTTATATATATAGATTTATCATATGTATTTTTTTTAAAATAATCACGTAACTAATTTACGAAGTGCCATATTTAGAAATAATTATGTAGTGGGAATGAAGGTTTGAGTCCTGTCAAAAAAAAAAAAAAAAAAAAAAAAAAAAAAAAAAAAAAAAAAAAAAAAAAAAATCCATGCTCTACCATGAATGTTTAGGAAAAGCGGACACAATAGATAGCCCAGCGTTTATTTCTAGATGCGCTGTAAAGAAATAAAATAAATGCCTTGCCCATTCTAGACCGATTAATGTGCAATTTGCAGTTATTCTGAGTAAACTCGAAATATGACGAACTAATGAAATCTGTAAAGTACAGGAAACCAAAATTTAATGGTGCTCAATCCGCTACTCGCATAAAACGTTTATGAAGAGCCAGCTGCACACCCGGTGCAATGATCTCGTTTATATGAATTCACTTACGATTTGGGTGATTTACATAGTAAACATGTTTTGTTTTGTTTTTTATTAAAAATGAACAATATAAAGAAAAAACAATTTCGCTCCTGGAGACCGTCTTCGAAAAAAATCGTCGTCTCGAATGGATTAAATCAAATTAAACCTATAACATCCATTGTGGAGCAGAACCAATAACGTCCATTGTGGAGCAGAACCTATAACATCCATTGTGGTGCTTGAAGGAAATCCCTCCAAGCAGGACTCGAACCCGCAATTCCCGGATGAGAATCCAAGGTGTTAGCCACTGGACTACGGGGAAACAATACGAATCCTCTTATTATTATTTATTTATTTATCATGAAGATTAGATAGTTAGCTGTCGAGGTGATAAGTAAAGATGGAATAGTTGGGATTCGGCTAAAGAAACCTCAATACGATTTTTGTTAAAAAAATCTATATTCAGGACGTTTCGGCTACTCATTGGTAGCCTTCGTCAGCTAAAATGACAAGAAAAACCCCCCCTTTAACACCAAATTGTTCCTTTATGATAAGTTAATTGTATTTATAGATCTGTTTCTTATCTCAATTATAATCTTTTTTCTGTATTAATTTCTGTTTTTCTTGTCATTTTAGCTGACGAAGGCTACCAATGAGTAGACGAAACGTCCTAAATATAGATTTTTTAACAAAAATCGTATTGAGGTTTCTTTAGCCGAATCCCAACTATTCCATCTTTATTTATTTATTTAGTCTCAAATGTATTTAATGTTTTACAGTTTAAAACGAATGCCATTATCTTCCCAATAATTTCCATGTCTCCGTATCTCTTGTTGTATTCTGTTCGTAGAGAACATATATTGAATTATTCATCCATCCTTAGTGTCATAGCCGAAACGCAGCAAAATGGTACAGCGTATCATTTTTTCGTGAAAAAAAAATAAAGTGAGGAATAAAGCCGGATAAAAGTTCAATGGCTGAGCTGGGATCGTTGACACGTATTGGTAAACAGTCGCAGTTACACGTTGGCGGCCTTCGGAAATCGGCGAGATCCTACGTCTGATGAAAAATGCCAACCGGGGACTGGACAAGTTTTAAATTGTGTCGGAAGATTTTGCTTGCTGTCCTTCGAAGCTCCCCTCTGCATGGGTGGCCTGCTTAGAAAAGGTCAAAAAACCCACTAACAGAGTATAGACTACCCTTTCAGAGGATATTTTCCAGACCGAAAGATTTGCATATTATTTATTTAATAACTAGATCCCTACGCAGATCACTAGTGGAAGTTTGCTGAATTCAAAATAACCACAAGGTTATCAGGCAGTAATTATGAGCTCGGTGGCCGTGAATTTTAATAATAACTTTAATTTAATCAGGAGCAAGTTTAGCTAACGTTTTACTGGACGCTTTTAGAACATGAATAGTGGGGGAACATTCAACACCTGAAACCTGAACAAGTTCATGAGTAGGAACCAGTTAGATTTAAGTAGCCTCAGGAAGCAAATCTACTCCCCAATAAAAATGCAATGTGTTCTCATGTTTTTAAAGTTAGAGGAAACCTGCTTATGACCCTATAACGCTCCGATTTTCATGAAATTTGGCTAAGAAAAACTTTTCCGACTCAAAAGGATAATATAGTAAACCAGCGGCGCTAATTGCCCTGTTGTCGGTGCGCCGTAATAAAAATAAATAAAAAATAGTAAACCAGAACAATCTACCTACCGTAACACTGTTTTTGTCCGGCGAACAAGAAAGGCGCAGCGCATGTAGTTTTGCGTTCGTAGGCTTTAAGGTACACGTTTTGACGTGTATATATATATATATATATATATATATATATATATATATATATATACATACATACATACACCTGTGTGTGTGTCCGCGCCCACCAGTCTCTAGTTCTTGTCTACCAGTCTCTAGTCTGATCGTATTGAAATTTCGCGAAAAATTGAAAAATGCTTTTTGACGCAAGGAACCTGATCAATCTATCTTTTTTTATTCAACTCAATCCGTTATTCGTGATTCTCCAAACGAAAGACGGATTAAGTTGAAAATTTTTCAAGAAGTTAACCATTCATCCAAACCAAGGGATCAAATTTTAGATATGTTTGGAGTGAAGGAAGTATTCTAAAAACAAATATATATTAACAGACAAGGGCAGTTTTGAGAATTACCTATATTTTCTTAAATATCTCGAAAACGGTTGGAACGCCGTGGTAAGTAAAATTTAACCATTCTAAACCTTAGAAAATGTAGTACAAAAATAATACGCGATGTTCGATAAGAATGTGGTTCTTAAAAGTTGTATTTTTTTTTTTTTTTTTTGTTATTTCAACTGGTTTACCTCACTTTTTAATTGGTTGTTGTTTCTTTTTTCACTTGTATTTGAGAGTACTATGATTTTTTTTTGTCGTAAAACAAGGTTGGTAAATTAAAAAGAAGTTTGTAATAGAGTTTTTGTTAAGAATGAGTGGGAGGTATCTGTCAGTCCCCTGTGCAGAGTCTCGCTTTTCTTCGAGGAGTAAGTTTTGTTAACGATATAATATCATATTTTTTTTTTTCAATAAACCATCTCATTATTAATGGGCCTCTCATTGCCTCATCCTAAATATTTAGCCATCTTGTTACATTATACACAGGAAGGCACTCTCTATTCGTTCGTTATCCTTGTTTTTAAATGAACTTTGGTGGGATTCTTGCTGTTGCGCAACCAACGGAAAACATTCGAGTATTGTCATTATGAGTTACTAAAAAAAAACTACATCCTGGAGGTTTTACTATTCTTAGCGAGGTCTGTGAAGATCTTATCAAAATATCCTTGAATTCTTCACAATACATCTAAGACATTGCTCTGAGGAATTACAATTATTTGTTTGACTCATTTTCTATTCTTGAAATAAAACATAAAAGAGAATAATTTGAGGAAACTGCATAACATAATTGCCCTCAAATGATCAGCGTTCTGACTTATTCAACAGCCATGTAGACAGTATAATTGTTTTTGTTCTTTATCATGGGCAAGAAAAACATATAAATAGGCAACATTGTTCCACGTATATGTTTAGCCTTTAAAAAAAAACTATTTGCAAGTAATCATTTTTGCAATTAAAATAAAATATAAAATATAAATAAAAGAGTTAAAAAAGTAGCACTAAAAACCTTTCTTACTTCCTTTATACATCCGGTCCTACTCCTGCTGAACGTAAGGTACTCTAAGGTACGTAAGTATCTCTACTGGAAGCGATCCAGTCGAAATCCGGTAGTAATTATGAGAGACCGGGGTGAACCGCAAGTACCATGAAGTGCCCCAGATCCACCCGGAAGTGACTCAGGGGTGAACATAGTGAGCCAAAAATAATTTGGACAGACCGGAAACAGCCGGAAGTAAACCGATAGTACACTAAGGCCACCTAGACCCATCCGGAAGGGACCCAGGGTTGAATTTAGTTCCCTAGATGTGATTAGAGACCGGAATTACTCAACACAAACATAGAACCACTCTGAAGTAATCAAAGGATGAATTCAGCATAATTATGGGAGACCTGAGTGAACCGGAAGTCACCTAGATCCTAGATATGAATATAGTGATCCAGACGTAATTGGCAGAAATCGAAAGTAAACCGGAAGAACTCAAAAGCCAACTAGAACCACCAGGAAATAAGCTATAGATAAATTTAGCTATTTTAATTATGAGTAACCAGAAGGTAACCGGAAGTTGCCTGTATCTACCGGGATGTGGCCCAAATCTGCATATGGGTACCTAACAGTATTTATTACAGACCGGAAGTGGACTGGATGCACTCAAAAGACACTTTACTACCCGGAAGTAATTCAGGGGCGAATGTAGTTCCACGAAGTAATTATGAAAGACCGGAAGCAAGCCGAATGTGAACCGGAATTACTTGGGAGTCAACTAGATCCACCCGGAAGTAATTCAGGAGTGAATTTAGTTCCCCAAAAGTGATAATAGTAACCGAAAGTATACAGGAAATTGCCCAGCTCCCCCTCTGGAAAAGGCCTCCGGATGAATTATAGTGTCCTCCAAGTAATTATTAGACACCGGAAGTGGCCCAGTTGACCCGAGTGTTAATAGAGCGTCCCAGAAGTGATGGTTATGTACTGGAAGTGACTGAATAGAGTATTCCAGGGACCGGAAGTGATCTAGGTCTAGCCTGAGTGTCCAGCGTGATCCAGGTGTGATCGGCAGATAACTAGAGTGAAACGGTAGTGGACAAGGAGCGGGCAGAATTCCTCTGGAAGTTGCCTGGAGCTGACCAGAACTGGACCAGAGTGAACCTGAACGGTCTTGAAGGAGGCCAGAGTAGACAATACGTGGTTTGAAGTGTATCGGATTTGGCAAGAGGTGACAGGAAGTGTTCGATGTGTAGTAGAATAGGACCAAAAGAGGTTTTCATTCTAAGTCTTTGAAATGACACTAGGGATATGAACGGAAATGCGCTAAGATGAAGCAGTTTATGCGAGTCGGACGTTTATAGGGGGGGGGGGCTGGTACCATTACCGGGGTATGGAATACTAAAAATTTTAAACTTGGAATTGTTTTAGGCAACTAAAACACTATTAGAGTTAAAATAAAATATTGTTTATAAACTAACTGATCTTATTTAATTCATTTTTAAGGGTTTTATAACAAATTATTACCATTGAATCAAAATTTCGGGGGGGGGCTGCATCCTATATATATATATATATATATATATATATATATATATATATATATATATATATATATATATATATATATGCATAGATAGATAGATAGATAATTAAAAAATGTAATTTCTGTCATTTTTGGTGTCTCTGATCTAGGATCGATTGTTATTATTACTGAAATAACTTTTTATAATATTTTTTAATAGTTCGTGATTTGTCGGATTTGAAAAAAATAGCAACCTCCCATAGACTAAATTAAAGTTAATTTTTATTGAAGGCCTTTGCAGTCCATCACATGATGAAAATAGTTACATTTTTCCAGATTTTTCCTTCAACCCCGTTTGGATTATTTAGGAGTCTAAAGTTGGGCATTTTTTATGATTTTGCATAATTTCACTAATGACCCATTTTAGCGATTTTTGTTAGAGGAAAAGCAGCTATTCAGCTATCAGCCTCATAAAGCAAATATTGACAAACTTTTGGAAATCACCATCAATCCTACATTACAGACAATATATATATATATATATATATATATATATATATATGTGTGTGTGTGTGTGTGTGTGTGTGTGTGTGTATTGCCCATTGGACGTTACAGTGTGCGAGATTGAATAACCTCATGAAGGCATTCCTGCCAAATGTAAAATATGAGTTATGGTCCTGCAATGATTGCCTCTGAGAGGTTCGTTTTTCAATAAACTTATAATTTTTTATACTTGAAGATGCTTTTTTCAAGCGAGGTATTTTTGCGTAAGGGGATGTTAGTAGAACATTTAAAAAATAAATAAATATTAAAATCGGCCAGCATTTGTCAATTGGAATGGAATGGCCCACGTAGACATTGTTAATGGTCATTTTGACCATAAGAAGTAATTTCTGGCCTATATGACTTTTTTCTTACTTATGACTCGTAGATTCGAACTATGCAATAAAACATTTTCACCTTGAATAAAATTTCAAGGTCAATTTTGCGGGGGCCAATATGAGGGTTATTTTTTCCGATCTCGCATTGGAAAATCATCTGGCCAACGGATGACCATTGTTTTTGTGACACGCTGTACAGTGAGAAAATACTGTCCGGAAAGTGATAAATGTAAAAGTAAAGAAAAGATCGAAAATACATCATGACCTTGGGAGAGAAAGGGCGAATCTCGAAATCCAGATGTTAGGAAATCGAAGTCAAAGTTCTGAAAGTGCTTCAGGATTACACAATTTTTACTCTATTGAATGCTGGTTCATGAGGGGAGTTTCAGACTTGGGATTCTCCCTAGAAATCAGACATTGAATTTTAGCGCGGTTACTCCCTATCTCCATAGGGAGAACCCGCTTATGAGGTTGACCTCACGACGCAATCTGGAAGTGCCGACTAGAAACTTTCACGTTTCAGGCCCTATAGATCACGATAATAATATAGGTGGCTCAAATTTGCATATATATATATATGTGTGTGTGTGTGTGTGTATGCTTGTCTGTTAACGCTCTAGCAAGCTCAAAAATGGCCCGATTTTGATGAAATTTGGTACAAAAATCTGTCTTCTAATTTGAAAGGTCAAGTTCGTTAACCAGCAGAATTCGCCCACGGGAAGATAGTGTTTGGGGCGAAATTCGCGTAAAAAAAAGCGTAACGCTGTTGTTTTATAAGTTTCTTAACATAGGAAAACGAATGAAACCATTTTTAAGGGGATATCTGTAACCGTTTTGAGAAAATTGGAATCAATGTTTTTGTAAGTCATTATTTTTTTGTGGGTACTTAGAATCGCGGGATTCAATTGAAATATTTTTCACATATTGGAAATTAATCCCAACTAAGATTTTTAAATTTTGGTTATATTTGGAGTTAAGGAAGTATGCGAAAAAATATTTTATTAATAGACATGAAACGTTTTCGGATATTCATACATTTTTCGTAAATATCTCGATAACGGTTGGGAAATCGTAGTAAGTGGAAGGTGGCCATTCGATTTCTTACTAAATTATCTACAAAAAAGGTTCTAAAGCAATATTCGATGGCGCAACGTCAATCAGAGATATAAGCGCTTAAAACTTAAAAAGTGTTTGTTTTGAAAGGGTTTTTCTCTTTGTTTATCTCACTTTTTAATTGGTTGTTTCTTGTTTTAAATTGCATTTCTCAGTAAAATTAGTATTGTAGTAAAATAAGCTAAGAAACGGTGAAAGGTATTGGTAATAATTTTGGAGTGGCTGTGGTAATCAAGATGGCTGTGGCTAATCATGATGACGTATGCGTACTTTGTTTTGAATTCTCCTATCTATAAAACCTTCCTCATAGCCTCCAACTGAAGTTATCGTTACTTCTTATTTTATAAAAAGATTTAGCCCCGACAGAATGGAATTTTATTCGCCATGAAGCACATATTTACAGTTGATTTATAACAGTAAAACGAATTTGCTAGTAAAACAAGATACTTAAAATGTTTGGTTGTTTAGAATAGAGCCTTCTCAGCAGTAGTCGAAGAGTAAGTAAGTTTTCAGTACATAATTGTATATGCTCGAAGGATTTAATCATCCTAGAAAATAAAGAAGGAAAATATAAGGAAATTATAATTAAATAATAAAAGGAGTGGATTGGTAAGAAAAAGAAGAAAGATAATATCAGGAGATACTTTCCTGATTGTCGATAGAAATGAAAATATAAAGAGATTGCAAAAAGAATGCGGGGGAGACCAGAGGAGTACATCGTTCCTCTGCACAGCTTCAATTATCTGATTACTCAGAGTTCCATAAAATACTCAGCAGGGGTTCTCAGAAAGCAATAATCCTACCATTTATAACCCCCTCCTTTCACGATTTCGTTTCTTTTCCACCTCAATGGCTATTCATAGGTATGCGGAAATAGCAAAGCTCTATTTATCTCCTCTTTCTGCGGCTAAATTCCAACAACTTATAGCAACCAAGGCGATTCCCCTAATACAATTCCTAAAAATACTTCCAATTATCCAATAGAAATTATACACATATACAATTATATTAAATACTACATATATACAGTTCTAAGAAGAAGAGGGAGTGGGGATGGGAGCGTTTCGGGGAAATACAAACAATCCAGAACCTGAAATATTTAGCAAACTAAAACGCTACTATACCAAAAAAAAAACATTATTTTTCCTGAACTAAGGGTTTTTATTTTTAAATTTTTTATGACACATTTGTACCGATTAAATTAAAATTTCGGAGGAGGGGGGGGGGGAGCAGCCCCTTATAAACGCCTATGGCAGACGGATCCAAAACTAACCAGGGGATCGGCGCTGCAGAAATTAAACAAAATCAACTCAACTCTATGAAATTTCACGACTACACTACATAGTCAAAATTGCATAACATGCAGCAAACTGGCATAATTTCTAATGATAAACACATAAATTGATTATTAAGAATTATTAGAAGAAGAAATTGTTATTTTATAATTACGTATGCGTCCAGAGTTAAAGAATTGAAAGTTCTTCTTGTTTTGTGTTTTAGCAGATTCCTCCGGAGGAAATTAGCTATTTTAAATTACGTTGAACTTGGTGTCCGTTAATTGTTTCGAGCAAGAAAATTTTGTTGTTGTTTTTTAGGGAGGCTGTGGGTGGGTAGAGGGGGTGGAAGTTAAAACATATACCTGTAATGATTTTTATATAGGAATTATGAAAGAATGCTTTTCACAAAGGCATTTTGTGTTTTAGTTTTTCGCATTTTTTTTTGTGAAAATGAAGCAAAAACGAGATATATGCCAAAGGTCATTTTTGTCTTTCTTTTTTTATCCTGGATCGTTTCCCGAAGTTTGCCCGTTTTTGTTGGAACACAACGTGTATATATATATATATATATATATATATATATATATATAGATGACAAAGTTTATGCGAGTCGGACGTTTATAGGGGGGGGGGCTGGTACCATTACCGAGGTATGGAATACTAAAATTTTTAAACTTGGAATAGTTTTAGGCAACTAAAACACTATTAGAGTTAAAATAAAATTTTGTTTATAAACTAACTGATCTTATTTAATTCATTTTTAAGGGTTTTATAACAAATTATTACCATTGAATCAAAAGTTCGGGGGGGGGCTACATCCCACATATATATATATATATATATATATATATATATATATATATATATACATATATATATATATACATATATATATATATATACATATATATATATACATATATATATATATATATATATATATATACATATATATATACATAGATAGATAGATAGATAATTAAAAAATGTAATTGCTGTCATTTTTGGTGCCTCTGATCTAGGATCGATTGTTATTATTACTGAAATAACTTTTTATAATATTTTTTTAGTAGTTCGTGATTTGTCGGATTTGAAAAAAATAGCAACCTCCCATACACTAAATTAAAGTTAATTTTTATTGAAGGCCTTTGCAGTCCATCACATGATGAAAATAGTTACATTTTTCCAGATTTTTCCTTCAACCCCGTTTGGATTATTTAGGAGTCTAAAGTTGGGCATGGGTTTTATGATTTTGCATAATTTCACTAATGACCCATTTTAGCGATTTTTGTTAGAGGAAAAGCAGCTATTCAGCTATCAGCCTCATAAAGCAAATGTTGACAAACTTTTGGAAATCACCATCAATCCTACATTACAGACAATATATATATATATATATATATATATATATATATATATATATATATATATATATATATACATATACATATATATATATATATATATATATATATATATATATACACGTTGTGTTCCAACAAAAACGGGCAAACTTCGGGAAACGATCCAGGATAAAAAAAGAAAGTCAAAAATGACCTTTGGCATATATCTCGTTTTTGCTTCATTTTCACAAAAAAATGCGAATATATATATATATATATATATATATATATATATATATGTATATATATTTATATATTAGTCTCTCCCTTATCCGGCGGTCTCCGAGAGGAATGAAAGCCGTCCCTTCCTAGCTAGCCAACATTTTTTCGTGATATTTCATTGAATGAAAGCCAAACAAGACATATATGATTCTTTTTAGAGGCAGGAACTACTAGGAAAATAAATTAGATAAAGCAAGGATTTACATATTTTGAATTTATTTTCTAATTCAGTATCTAAATTTGACTTACATATGCAATATTAAAAATGTTCAATATTATTATATCCTTAAATAATAAGGTTTTTTTCAAATACATAACTGACCGCTTCTAACTGAATTCTCTAATCCGCCTGTACCTCGGTCCCGACGGCCGGATTAGGGAGAGCCCAATATATATATATATATATATATATATATATATATATATATATATATATATATATATATATATATATAAAGGTACATAAATGCCCTAAAAATGGTCCAAACACAAAACAAATTTGTATAACATATTTTTATGATTAGGAAATTGTTAGCATCAGCACTTCCGGATAACCTTATCGGGTCCGCATCACAAGCTCCTTACAGTGATGATAATTTACTATTTTTTTTATTTTATTTTTTCTTAGGTCACTTTTGTATCGAGGCAATACGCGCCGATTTATCTCCAGGTTGCCACCCTTCTTGAAGATCCATGGTGCAGCAGGACATTTCTTCAGCGGGCCCATAGATGAAGGAACTCAATCTGCTGGAAGCGGGACTCCAACTCGCATCTTCCGCATGAGATAATTTGTTTAGTTTAAATTGCTAATAAAACTATTTGAAAATATGTCATTATTCATTTAGATCTTGTAAGGGATAGAATTGTTAAGCTTTACCTCGTGCGCTTTCCTCTTCCTGTTCCCTTTGATCAGAGCGCAAGAACATGATCCTATCAAATGACCTCCCTTTTCATTACTCATGCCGCTACGGGCATCTAGGTTGTTCATTCGGCATTGTTTGCGCTTCAAATTAATTATTATTTGTATTAACGCTGACGACAGACGCTTATTTAAATTTTACACACATAAAAGGGTATTATATCAGATTGGTTATTGGTGAAAATGTTTTATTTGTCCGTCAGTTAAAAAAAACCCTAAGGTCATATATATTTTTTTTACCAAAGAAAGTGATGACCATTGAGTATAAAGACAATTTGAACACGTAGAAAATGTGTGACGTCTGAGCTAAGCCATTTACAACTATTTTTCTTCCCCGATATTCAAATAATGTAATAATTGGGGTATTAAGTATTAATCAGGGAATAAATTTACTGCCCCACTCGTAGAGAGGAAACCCGCTTATGAGATTGATCTCGAAGTCCAGACGGAGAGAAAACTTTATTTAAAACGAAATAAAATGGGCTGCCCAATTAAATTGGGCTGCTAGGTATCATCCATTCGGAAATAGGGTTAATTTTCAGGCTGAAGACGTAAGGATTTCGAAATGAGGAATAGAGAATAAAGAAGATGAAGACGAAAGAAGGCTTTACTGATGGACGAGAATGAATTGATAGAATTGAAATTAAAGAATAAAGTATGCAAGGAAAGTGTGAATAGATGATAAGCACTCAGTGGCCGTATATGTGGTTGGCACTTATGACCAATGTGTCCACTAATATAAATTTCCACGTTAACTAAAATTTCACGTTATATAAATATATATATATATATATATATATATATATATATATATATATATATATACCTAATATGAAGGTCAAACCGTTCATCGGTCCATGGATTTGTGGGATAAATTCCCGCCAAAAAACCTTTACACGTTTTATAAGACATTGGACGTGGCGAATCTAATGAAACCATTTTCAATGGCATATCTATAACTATTGTCGGCGGTAGAAAGGGAACTAGATTTTTCGTGGGATTCGGATATGTATATATATATATATATATATATATATATATATATATATATACATCTGCGGCGCTTCGACAACTAGGCCATTAGTGCCGACATCCAGGGTGCAGTGAGGAATTTTCCCAACTAGCCGTAGGATGAGAAAATTCCTGCCACCGGAGGGGATCCGGGAGACCCTTAGGATATATTATTGTCCCCCCCCCCCAAGAAAAAACTGACTTTGAAAAAGAAAGGCCAAGTTCCAGGCCCTTCTCATAAACCATTTGCCAATGAAAGTTATGATAGCAAAGTATTGGGTCATGTTTTAGGCTCTGAATAGCTCATTAAGAACCTAATAATACACTCTCACTTATTTGTGCAATTCCAACTTTATAAAGATGACTTATTTACAATACATATATATATATATATATATATATATATATATACGAATGCCTACACAAGCACTCACATTTAGGGAGAGTCGTTCAACGGTGACGACCTGATTTCAAAATCACTTACTTACACTTTTGCTTATGCAATTGTTCTGAAAGATTACAAGGCTCAGATGACGTCAAATATGTGTTCTAATTTTTAATTAACCTGTAATGGTGCACTTAATGTGTTTCCAGCTTGACATTAGGACCCCAATTTCCTCTGTAATTCGCCAAATAATTGCACACACTTACAGCTTTCCCTTGACTTACATTACGTAACATTCACGATCATGATATCCTTTTCCCGCTACCATTGACACAAATATTAAAGCAGGAATGATTTTCGGATGCCATAAAGCTAGAAGAAAATATTGAATAATACCAATGATTTTTTCTTATCTGAGGACGACGTTAATTATAATATTTAGAATAAAGTCACTTGTTGTTTTTTTTCAGGGTTTCTCTCTCCTCGAGCTAACATGTAAAACACAATGCACTTAGCAGAATACAAAATAATTTTACAATAGTTTTCAAAAAAAATGTTCGAATTGACAGCTTATTCCCAACGAACTTCAGATCATCGTTAAATGTCATACTCGCAGGAACAGCAGCATTGTGCGTTTCCGTTAACCCATTTTCAAACTCAGACTAGAAACAGTTTATATTTTCTTTTGATATTTCGTGGGCAATATAAACATCTACTCCAATGAAATTTCAAACCGGAAATTACTCATTACTCCTACTCATTCACATCGAACTTCAGATCATCGTTAAATGTCATACTCGCATGAACAGCAGCATTGTGCGTTTCCGTTAACCCATTTTCAAACTCAGACTAGAAACAGTTTATATTTTCTTTTGATATTTCGTGGGCAATATAAACATCTACTCCAATGAAATTTCAAACCGGAAATTACTCATTACTCCTACTCATTCACATCGAACTTCAGATCATCGTTAAATGTCATACTCGCATGAACAGCAGCATTGTGCGTTTCCGTTAACCCATTTTCACACTCAGACTAGAAACAGTTTATATTTTCTTTTGATATTTCGTGGGCAATATAAACACCTACTCCAATGAAATTTCAAACCGGAAATTACTCATTACTCCTACTCATTCTTCGATTAATGTTGGGAAATACCTGCTATTTCTGAGTGCTTTTCATGAATGGAATGAGAGAATATAAACAGGCGGGGAGTGAATGGTGCCATAGTCACCTTAACTCCCTTTCATTCATTTGTCTCTAATACAGGGTCATTGGAACTATCTAGAGTATGCTGGTCGCTCTACCTTTCTTACAGGCGAAGGAAATATGACAGAATATGACAAATTAGAGACAAAGCAGGTGGAAGGATATTAAATATTGTATTTTTGTTTTTCCTCAATCCTCTATTAGTCTAAGACTTAGTCTAATTTACAGAGTAATATGAAGGAAACTAGACACAAGTAAGTAAAAGGACTAAATAAACTGCTCCAAAATAAATTAAATCATGGACATCAAAGTGTCCAGAGAATGTAAGTAGGTCTGTTTCAGGTTTTCGGTCAAGCTTTTGCCAATGACTCCAGCGAACAAGAAATTGAGCCAGGAAAACAGTTCAGTCAATATCCTATTGTCTGCATAAATTTTACTTTACTTTTTGTTTTCTTCATTTTATTTTTTATGATAAAGAAGGACTACAAAAAAATAATAAAGGGAAACAATTGCAAACTTAGTTGTTTATTTTAAATGAGTAATCCTTTAAACGCAGAGAATTTGATAATTATATTTACATTTTTCTGTAAAATGTGATTACCTACACACATTATAGTGGTTAAATATCAGTAAAAAAAGTGAAATTATAATTATTAGGAATTTCTTTTTGTATATTAGGAAATCTCATTATTGCATATTATGATTTCGCTTAACAGACAGACTTTCTCACATTAATGTGTCTTGTTAACTAAAAATAACAAAAAGAAGGCAGATAAATAAATTGCTTTCCCTCCGACATTCCTACGTAATTTTGTAAAATGCTACAATCATCAGTGAAACAATTGTACGTCGGGTGCCTCATTTTACCTAATTATTAGATTTTAAAACTGTCTGTAAAAGATATCTTATAAATTTAATTTCAAAATGTATAATTATCAATTATTAAAATTGTCAATTATTCATAATATGATAACATTTGGTTATAGATTTGATGAATTGTTGTTAAGTCGTAAATTTTTTTACATTCTTAGATTGATAATTATCTACCAATTCTTCATATTCAGAGCTCTATTACGCTGGAACAGCAACATCGCAACTCCAACATCTAACATACTCAGTAATTTGTTAAACTATTTTTAAATTTGTTGCTCCAGCCGTTTCCAAGAAAACGTGGCTGTGCTAGCGTAATATTACGCTAGCACAGCTACCCCCGAAACTTTTGACCTGATTGTCTGACGAAATTCAGACTGGTGCCATAATTTGCTGCTCTAGTTTGAGCCCAATCACGAATTTGTTGCTCCAGCCGTTTCCGAGAAAACGTGGCTGTGGTAGCGTAATATTACGCTAGCACAGCTACCCCCGAAACTTTTGATCTAATTGTCTGACGAAATTCAGACTGGTGCCATAATTTGTTGCTCTAGATTCAGCCCAATCACGAATTTGTTGCTCCAGCCGTTTCCGAGAAAACGTGGCTGTGCTAGCTTAAGATTACGCCAGCACAGCCACCCCAGTAACTTTTGATCTAATTCGTAGAAGGTAGAAAAATAATGTCTCTCCACTGTTTTTCAAAGTATTTATTAGCAAAAGCTTTTCGAGAACATGGTTCTCATCGTCAGTGCATCTACAATTTTCACAAAAACACGCATATATTAATTACAGAAATATTTATAAGTATTCTTATTACTAAAGTTATGACAAATATTAATTACAGAAATATTTATAAGTATTCTTATTACTAAAGCTATGACAAATAATGTTACCTATTGCTCCACCGGTAGTACTGCTAACAGCCTCTCCGAACAGGTGTGAGGTAATGAGACTATTCCGGGTGAGCAGAGTATATTTCTGTAATTAATATTTGTCATAACTTTAGTAATAAGAATACTTATAAATATTTCTGTAATTAATATATGCGTGTTTTTGTGAAAATTGTAGATGCACTGACGATGAGAACCATGTTCTCGAAAAGCTTTTGCTAATAAATACTTTGAAAAACAGTGGAGAGACATTATTTTTCTACCTTCTACGAAATCGAGAACTCCACAAATAACGCTGCATACATCACAGATTTGATCTAATTGTCTGCCGAAATTCAGATTCGTGGCAAAATTTGTTGCTCTAGATTGAGCCCAATCACGAATTTATTGCTCCAGCCGTTTCCGAAAAAACGTTTCTGTACTGGCGTAATATTACACGTTTTCTCGGAAACGGCTGGAGCAACAAATTTAAAAATAGCGTAACAAATTAGCAACAAATTACTTAGTATGTTAGAAGTTGGGGTTGCGATGTTGCTGTTGCAGCGTAATAGAGCTCATATTCGGCTAATATTAATAGTTGAGCCTCCAGCTTTGAAGTTTACAAAATGTCGTTGTTAAAATACATTGAATAAATAAGATAGTACGCTCATTTTTTATTTTATTAACTCATGACTAATTTAACGAAGTTCCTTGAAAATAATCTCGCATTGATAAAAAACATACATCTTGGTCTTTAATCGTGTGTGTTCATTATTTTAAAACGCATATTTTCAGAAAGATATACCAAACGATGTGTAAAACAGCTTGTCATGTGTCTGAATACTCAATTCGTACATTTGTACTTTTACATTGTAAACGTCACAAACAAGTTAAAATTATGCATAGGAGAATCAGGACCGTAGGAACTTTTTTCAAGTATTTTAATAGAAATTACATTAACATTTTTATTTTGAAGTTGAAAAATAACAGTAAAAAAACAATTTTAAACCAAACAATTATTTTCGAACTTTTACTTTTTTTAAATGGAAATAAAATTAAATGTTAAAAAAAATAATACTTTTTTTAAAAAAATAAAAGTTAACAATTATTTTCGACCCCTGTTAGTAAATATTCATTAAGGATTCTATTAGAATCTAAGTTATTGTGAATTGGCTGGTGAGGTGGTCTCTAGTGATGTATGCCGCTCCTCCTACCATTAGGGAATATAAAGCAATCTTTGAATTATTCAACAAGGTAATTCTCTCCCTTACAGGAGCCGCATCACAAGCGTAATTACTTGACCAATGTCTTGAAGTAAAATATTATGAAGACAAATGAGCGATTGAACAAGTAGTAGAATATTCAGTTACCTGGAACTAAAACAAGTACTATTTATTTTCATGAATCATAAAATTCACAAAAGAAACGATAAGAAATAATTCTAATAATTTTAGCTTTCTTTCACCCTCGGTTTAAGGGGAAAACCCTGTCTATGACATCGTCGCGACTGCGTTCAAGGTGTGTACCAGTTTAAAGAAAAGTGGAGGAAACTAAAACAGGCTTACTTCATCCATACCCCCAAGGATCCATAGCTTGTTTCAGGATGAAGTAAACCTGAAGAAGCCTGGGAGGAATTTGGCAAAATATTGCAGCACGGAGAGGAGCAACACCGCTGGAGAAAGAAGCCGTCTCATCAACCTATCAGATGTATACACAGTGAAACCTCCTGTAACGGACACCTCCAAATAGCGGACACCTCTATGAACGGACAGAATATCCATGGTCCCGGCGAAAACCCCTTTAAATCAATGCATTAGCACGTCTCAATAGCGGACCCTCTACTTACGGACAACGGACACCTAAAATCGGACCCATATAGCTGATTTCAACTCTTAATAGCGGACAGCAGGGTAAAATATTTAATTGGATTCTCAGAATCTCAATAAAAAGCACACCCTGGCGGGCATTGCGAGTAAAATGCATACGAAATGTCAAGAGTCAAACCTTATCCTACAGTTCCAGGAACCACATCTTGTTTTGTTACACAATTTTTCAGCAGGTTTTATTCAGTTTATATCTAGTCATGAACTCCGAAAAGAACGCGTGTAACTCTAAAAAATAAAGTGGAAGTTTTAAAAGTGTATGATAGTGTAAAGCTTTGTATTAGAGACCTGGGCGCGAAGTTTTATGTCGGCAAAACGCAGAAGTCAAATTTCGCGTAGCTTTTAGAAAGATATGTGATAAAAGTGCATCGGTTAATGTTGATTTAGTTCAAGATTGGAAAAACAAATAGGTTTACATTTGCCATGAGTATGAGGCTAAAAATATATTTAATTTTGATGAAACGGCTTTATTTTTGCGGGCCCTATCAAATAAGACAATGATTCTAAAAGGGGATACGTGCACAGAAGACAAACAAAGCAAAGATCGTTTAACTGTTATGTTGTGCGTAAATATCGGATGCGATTTTCAACAGCCGTTAATAATCGGTAAAACATTAAAACCACGTTGTTATAAGACCATTAACGTCAATACGTCAAGAATATGTTGGCAAGTTAACAAAAAAGCATGGATGACAACGCCTGTAATGCTTGAATGGCTAAATACATTCGATCAGAGAATGCGACATGGAAAACGGCGTGTATTTTTGTTTATGTACAACGCGACATGCCATCCACTGATGCATCTAATAAATGTTAAAATTCAGTTTTTTCCACCGAATATGACATTTTGCCTCCAGCCCCTCGATCTCGGCATTATTAAAAATTTCAAAACACATTACAGAAAACGATTTCTTCGAGAGCCATTGCGAAAATGGACTCAAGTGATTATGTTACTAATGTATTGGACACGGTATTGTGGATAATGACAGCTGTAAAAGAAATAAAAAACTGTTGTGCACAGCTTTTTAAAAGGTGGATTTCATTAACCTCCCAATAGCGGACATTTGTTAGGGACCCAATGGTGTCCGCTATAAAGAGGTTTCACTGTATACATATATATATATATATATATATATATATATAGATATATATATATATATATATATATATATATATATATATATATAGAGAGAGAGAGAGAGAGAGAGAGAGAGAGAGAGAGAGATTCTTTATTTTAAATAAATAAAGTATGCTGCCCAACTTTTTTGGGGTGCTATAAATACAGCGTACTTATCAATCTTTCGAAAACTCATTTCTTTTTTTTTTTTTTTTTCTCTTTTTTTTTTTTTTTTTTTTTTTTTTTTTTTTTTTTTTTTTTTTTATGGCGTGCCAACCTTCTGGTCATTAACGCCAGTGGGGAATATTAGGCCAATGATGGGAAGGACAATGGCGATCCAGCGGGAGACGAGAAGAGGCAGGGGAAGAGAAGGACCCGGGGGCCCAGCCCGACAACCCTAAACCTTATTATCGTGAGTGGAGGTAAAGCTTGCTATGAGAGCTACCGCTGCTGGGATGTGCTCGCTCCCCTCTCACAGAGCACCCACATCTCACGGAGCTCGGGACACATCTTGTCCGAGGTGTCGGGCAGGGTCCGCCGTCAGTCCCGATCCCCAGGCCAAAATCATTTCTGTTGGTTAAAAAGGTTTTTGTATTAATATGGAAAATAAATTTTGATGATCAGTTTAAAAAACAATTAATATTCAACGAATTTTGATAATATTTTAAACGGAATGAATTATAATGATAAGTTTGAACAAATTTGGTAATATGATTTCCCAAAGATTGATAAGCAGCTGGTTAGCTTCTGTATATATAATTGTGGAGTATCCCCAGGGAATCTATTAAGATTGATTCCGCGAGGATAGGTAGGTCGTTTGGGTCCACTCCTAGATCTTGGAGGAAGTCCTCCTTCTGTTTCGGAATCGTCCCTATTGCGCCCAACCAAAGGCCTTCAACTATATATTTCCTTCGCTCGCGTTTCTCTTGGAATTTTTCTTGGTAAAATTTAAGACATTTGGTATAAATTCCTTGTTATTCTGCTTTAATTCATTTAAGATTTAAAAAATGTTCGTCAGAGTTTCCACAGTATTATAAATCAAACCTCACGAAAAACTTACCAATAATCGATACCGTTAAAACAGCCAAATAATCGATAAAATAAAGCCATATTCATTAACACAGATGACTTGTCTGTATTACGCCAGACTCAAGCTAGACAACATGACGAGAGGACTTCCTGATAAGGTAGGATTAACATTTAAAATAGAATATTATGTTCAAATATAAATGTATTCAGGGAGAGTATATTTGTGTAAAAAAAAATATTAATTTGAGATTTACAAAAATATCGTTGCATAGGAAAGCCCCTGAAGAGGTGCGACAAAAACACGAAACATGTCGGGCAAATCATATGAAATGAAGTAGTAAATATGAGCCAATGTTCTACCCCCTGCCAGAATAAAAAATAAGAAAAAGTGAAAGAGAGAGATATTTATAAAAGTATATATATTTATATTTATATATATATATATATATATATATATATATATATATATATATGTGTGTGTGTGTGTGTGTGTGTGTGTGTGTGTGTGTGTGTGTAAATAAATAAATAAAGCCTTTATTGCATGAAGAGGAACAATACAAACAATATATATATATATATATATATATATATATATATATATATATATATATATATATATATATATATATGTATATATATATATATATATATATATTCCAGAGGGTGAAACAAAATTCAGTCTTCCCACAAATTTTCTTTATTTTGTACTAGGCCTTTCAACACAAATGTGCCATCATCAGGTGCTAACAACAAATAAAAACATGCATTAATATTGTTTGACTGTTGTTGGACAGTAATTAGTCTAATTAATAGTTAGAATTTATAAAGCAAACGGTGAAAGTATAGATTGGAACATAATGTTATAATTAATAGTTAGAATTTATAAAGCAAACGGTAATAGTATAAATTGGAACATAATGTTATAGATTACAGTTTTTTAGTAAATAATTACAAATTCATAAACTAAGGTTTCTAAATGAAGTTTAAAATAATATAACTTTATATTATATTATTACTATAGCTATAATGCCATATATGTGCATATATATCCACATACATACACACACACACACACACACACACACACATATATATATATATGTATATATATGTAATATCGACTACTAGGATCATTAGTATCTTGAATACTTGTTATTTCTGGTACCTAATAGTTAGGATCGATGTAGATTTAAATGACAATCTCTTTGGTACGGATCTTAATGCTTACTATCTTATATGTAAATAATCAAATACATTACGTCAGTGATTGTTTTTCCTATAAATTCCCAGGGGTCGAATATGTGCATATAAATGCATTGTAATGAATTGTTTGCTTCCAATTTTGGCGATGATTTCAAGATTTGTATCAAACGATACTTGCCTTGACTTCTTAATTCCTCTCAATGTTTTCTTGTTCTCAATGTTGTCTTCTCAAGTATTCTGAAGGAATCTATCGACTTCGCAAGCTCTCAGTTTGGAAACTTGTACTGTACATTTTTTGTGTCTATATATGTTGGTTTTTTTTAAAACAAATTATTCAGGGATTCAACGTACACATCCTACGTTCTTACCAATGTGCTTAGTAAGGCGGCTCTTGCGTGACGGAATTTTTCTTTATACAACCCGACCGCCCTCCAGAGCTCAACGTCCCCCAAATTGCTACGCGGCCAGATAATTGTACAAGTATCTAAGGTGTGTGCTATGTAGAGACTGTTAATGGCTGGCTCAATTTGAAGCACAAATTAAATATTTAAAATATGGAAATCATATTTTATATTTTTTACAGTATTTTTTCAGGTAATTTATTTCTTTATAAGCGATTTCACTCCTTCCAGATGGTACATGTAAGGTCTAATGAACAATCATATAAACATAAAATAGAAAATGTCTTAATTATTCTTCAACTGGCCCTTTTCTAAATATTCTTATCTTCGTGGACGGCGGAAGGTCAACAAATAAAATCTTCAACACTCAGTATCACCAACTTTATTTCATCCCTACATGTTTCACACCTTTATTGGTGCCTCTTCAGGGGAAAAAATTACAAAAATAAAACTTACAGCCTACACCTGAGGAGGATAACCTTCCACCAGTACGGCCACGTCTAGAATGACCATGGTCTGAAAGAATTCAATATGGCGAAAAATAAACAGCTGATCGATAATCGATATGTCATACCTTTAAAAATGAATTTCCAGAAGAAATATAGTCCTAACAATTAAAATCATCTTCCCACCTTCAACATAAAAACATATTTCTTCTGGAAATTCATTTTTATAGGTATGACATATCGATTATCGATCAGCTGTTTATTTTTCGCCATATTGAATTCTTTCAGACCATGATCATTCTAGACGTGGCCGTACTGGTGGAAGGTTATCCTCCTCAGGTGTAGGCTGTAAGTTTTATTTTTGTAATTTTTTCCCCTGAAGAGGCACCAATAAAGGTGTGAAACATGTAGGGATGAAATAAAGTTGGTGATACTGAGTGTTGAAGATTTTATTTGTTGACCTTCCGCCGTCCACGAAGATAAGAATATTTAGAAAATGTCTGTTATATGCCTGAAAGCCACTGGTTAATCAGCAGTTGTCTTCAAATGAGATTGTATAGTTAAGTGTTCTGTCAACGGAGATCAGGCAATACCTGAAGTTCATCAGGATGTTAAGGTAAGATTTACCAAATTGGGACTCGCACAATAGGACGAATGGCCGATGTGCACCCCGTGAGGCGGAGGGTATGAGTCAACAGTTAATCTAATCTAAGTGTTCTGTAAATAAGCGAATATTGTGATTATGTACTGGCTGCGGTAGATAATTTGATCTGTGTAATTATTATTTCTAAATACTATTTGTAATCAATCCTTTATTCCATAAAAACATTTTAGGGAAGGAGTTCTATCATATTGAACAAGTTATGTCAATTTTATTCGTAACATGAATTGGTGTTTTTCAATCCATCTGTAAAAAATGGCTTCTGATGTCACTTACAATCGAGCTTGCTTTCTATTGTTATGTTATGCTATTGTTGTTTCATGTTGTTATGCATTTGTCTCAAATATGTATATATCATTCTGATTAACGCAGAGCAAAATGTCTTAGGCATTTACATAAAAAGTATATTTCAATATTAAAATATTAAGGAAACCAGTCAAAACCTCCTAAATCCGCTTTCCGGTTATGGATAGCCCTCAGGGGGAGGGGGGGGGGGGGAAGAGGTAGAAAAAGGTAGAAAAATAGTCATCGTTTCAATCCCATTTAATTTCATCCATGCACGATCTACGACTATCTTTTACTTTCTATGATATTCCATTAATAAGAGACTTTTTACTTATTTTTCTATTTATTTCATGAGAACAAATGTAATGAATTGCATTAACTACCAACTGATATAAGACTGTCCAAAACAAGCATTAATGAATGTAATGGTTTGAAAAAAATTTATCTTGATATATATCAGTGATTATTTACTACCTGAGCGTTGGAAAATCTATTCAGGTGTAATTGTTGCCACGCCTGCCTGTCCTAATATTTTTGCATACTGGCAGGTTGATACAAGAATTAAACGTGCTTAAAATAAAAAAAAAAAATAAATAAATAAAATAAGAAATATCCTCTGCAGTCGGCTAGATTCTACTATTAACTAATGTAAGGTCTTGGTAAGTTGTAGTCGGCAGAAAATCGACATCTTAGCATATTTCCGTAATATCCCTATGCGAAGTTACAGAAAATACTTAATTAAAGCTAAATTCAGTAATTTCGTTGGAAGTTGCTTTACGTTACCGTTCAGCATGTGGAAGTATATCTTGCTGGAGCGAAATAATTTAAGCCTATTTCTCAGCTGCACTTTTCTTCTTTAAAATACTCAAAATATATATAATATGTATAACACATTTTATAATCACATATATTTATGAAGCAAATATTAATTTATTTGAACATATATTTCAAAAGCGCGCATAATATATTTTCATATATTAATTTATCATAAAAAGTAGAACTCAATCGCTCTCCACCTGTGACAAGAACTTAAGTCAATCATGACTAGAACAGAATGAACTCCAATAAATGTTAAAATACATTAAACGATCTAAAATAAGATAATAAACAGAGCGGAATTGAAGCACAGCAGAAAGTAATTTATCTAAAATATTTATTAAAAATAGAAAACTTCTTTTTGCTGAATTAAATTAGTCATAATTTCATATTAGTTTATTTAACCAAACAGCTTAAATGTTTTTGAACACGGAATATATCCGTCTAAAATATATAAATAAATCCGTATAAATGTGTATATAAAATATAATTTTCCAGGGATGTAATCTAGGTATGGAAAAAAAAAAAAAAAAATAACAGGCCAATGAGGGCCCTGAGGAGCAGATACTATAGAGGTATCTGATTCATGACCATACGGCACACTAAGGAGATAGTATGGTCAGTACTATGCTCCGGCCGCCTGATTTTCCCCTTGGCCGCTTCGACTGCTAGAGTCATTAGCACCCAAGGTACCCATTATTTTTTTTTATTTATTTTTTTTTTACGGCTCATCTACATCTAGGTC
This sequence comes from Gonocerus acuteangulatus, assembly GCA_946811695.1. Taxonomy (NCBI): domain Eukaryota; kingdom Metazoa; phylum Arthropoda; class Insecta; order Hemiptera; family Coreidae; genus Gonocerus; species Gonocerus acuteangulatus. The sequence continues at coordinate 106,040,348 of OX328132.1, forward strand.
ATTAGCGCCGACATCCAGGGTTTAGCGAGGAATTTTACCAGCGAGGCGTGAGATGATAAAATTCCTGCCGGAGGTTGGGAATCGAACCCACCATCTCCCGCTTATGAATCCAAGGCGCTAGCCATTAGACCACGGGAGACCCCGGAACCCATTATTAAATCAATTAAAGGCTGGGTCGGCCTAGGGACGGTCAGGGAGGCCGAATTCAACCCATGAACGAAGACACTAGAAGAAAAAATCTTTAGTGCTTGCTCGGGATTTGAACTCAGGCCTCCAGCTTATTATTCCAGTGTTCTACCACTGAGCTAACCTCGTCCCTAATCTAGGTATGAATATTTGCAATTAAAATTCTACCAATATTTTTCCTCAGACATCTCAATGTGAAGACACGAATGGGAGCTAGATTGAAAATAAAACAATAAATCGTCATATTCGTCTAGCGAATTTTCTTTTCAAAACGCCTCTTTATAAAAGCGACATTATCTCTTCCGACGGAGCCTTGCTTCTAGCGCACTGTGAAAAGGCATCTGCGGGTTTATATAGGTTTTCAAATTTATAGATGCCGAAAAAACAGCTGTTATAAACTATTTCACGTCTCGGAGGAGCACAATATACATGTCAAGAATACTAGTAGGCCTGTCAGGAGACCATCAATCTTTCTTGAATTTGCCTTGGCAACATCCCCGGGATCTTTAAAGTCTTGTTCTCACACAAATCGTCTGTCGCTTCGTGGAAATATCCTTCTAGACTTTCATTTTCGTTGGAATATGGTCTTAACCGTGTAACACACACACACACACACATATATATATATATATATATATATATATATATATATATATATATATATATATGAGTGTAGCAGTATGAGAAAGCAAATAGAGATAACCCTGATTTGCGGGGCGTGATAGGTAATTAATTTATTAGTAGTGTACCATTAACCCCTTGGGTTTAATTGACGACTGACTCTCATGAAGGAATTGCATTGCCTGAGTTAAGGCGACCTCAGACTCGCCATGAATTTGTTTTACCTGCCTGAGTTAAGGATGACGTCTCACACTCTTCAAGTACTCGCATTGCCGGAGTTAAGGATCACGTCTCAGACTCCTCATGTATTTCTTATGCCTGAGTTAAGGATGACGTCTCACACTCTTCAAGTACTCGCATTGCCGGAGTTATAGATGACGTCTCAGACTCCTCATGTATTTGTTATGCCTGAGTTAAGGATGACGTCTCACACTCTTCAAGTACTCGCATTGCCGGAGTTAAGGATGACGTCTCAGACTCCTCATGTATTTGTTATGCCTGAGATAAGGATGACGTCTCACACTCTTCAAGTACTCGCATTGCCGGAGTTTATGGATGACGTCTCAGACTCCTCACGTATTTGTTATGCCTGAGTTAAGGATGACGTCTCACACTCTTCAAGTACTCGCAATGTCGGAGTTATGGATGACGTCTCAGACTCCTCATGTATTTGTTATGCCTGAGCTAATAATTGCTTCGATAGGACAAAATAAATAATTAAAAGAAAAATTCGATTAGATTAAGCTTTAGTTATTGGCGAATAATAATTCATAGTTCATTGAAGGATTACCTAGTCATAGTAGGTTTTTTTTTTTTTTTTTTTTTTTTTTTTTTTTTACAATTTATTCATTTTCTTCTTTCTGAATGTTGTTTGGTTATTTTCTAACTCAGTCTAAAATTCCTCTATTAAGGCAATTCAAATTAAAGTCCTTTGTGTTTCCTTGAGATTTAACTAATGAAAAAGAGTCATGTACAACTGATGCCTGACCATACTCGGCTGACAGCTTTCTTCCTAGGACATTTTTTATTTTCCTGCAAACAATTTATTCTCCTTGGAATGATAATAAGCGGCCATCAGTTATGATAATAATAGCCATCAGTTGGTTTCATGAGATTTATTTTATTTTATTAATTTTTTGTCCGATGTAATTCTGAGTTTTCTTATTTTCTTTCTAGTTTCATATGCTTATTTATTTTTTCCTTTCTTCAGCCGTTTAGGTGGTTATTCCTTCAGGATGGAAATATTAGCAATTAGTTGCTAGAAACGTTGGTCAATGATTACTAGCATTCTCTTCCCACGCTGTGTTCTTTATATTAGTTCATCTAAACCGTCACGTATTAGCACATCAAGACTTTCTTAATGATTACTCCTAATTCACTGGCACTGATTGGTCTTGAGTGTCAGACAACAAGGAGAGATGTGAATAGGGACGTTCCGATACTAGTAAACCAAGTACTAATCTTGCGATACTTACTCGGTATCGAATCGAGTCGGATCACCTTACTCCCGAAGGCAACAAACAGAAAGAGAAAGAGAAGCATCTGGCCAAGAGTATATAACAATTTACAATATTTTACCAATGGTTAACTACAGGACTGAATATCTTCACACCAAACTCTACTATCGTTAAGGAATGTAGAGAGAGCTGAAAAAAAGGTATAGGATGATTGCATTAAATGACCATGCTACGCGTTTAGACCAAAAGTTTAAAAACCTACACTTCCAAGACCCCTCTGCACGCGGACGAACTTTTCAAACAGTTAGAACTTAGTAACCCAGGAATATGATTTTTGCTAACATCATAAGGCGTTATCACACGGACACAAAAAGAAAAAAGAATCTTATCAGGGCGATGAAGTTTCTCTATATTTATAAAATCAATTAGTTTTCCTTTAAAAGCAACCCATTTACAAAACAAGGATGATATGAAATTTGTATTTCCTTGTGTGTACAAATATGCATAACAATATTTAACACTTTCGCTGCGTGTGTCCTTCCAGAAGGACACTAGTGATCTTACCCGCTTACGAGTGTCCCTTAGGAAGGAAACCCCTCCATTACTTTTCCGTTTAGATTCAAAAGGCTCGTAAATGTAGGGGATTAACTTTTACACCTCCAGGTAAAGACAGTTGCCTTCAGTATTGTTTGGGATTTCCAGCAGTGTTTTCCGTTTTGAAATCGGCTGACTGGAAGATTTTTTATGAAAAAAAAATATCTATATGAAAAATTCAGACAAAAAATGCACCCGTTACTGAGGTATTCCCAAACAATGACAGCCGTAGCGAGAGTTTTATTTCTATTTTAAACATCGGTTCCAAGCGAGTGCTTATTTTCCACAGCCGGAGCAACAATGTCGCAAACAATGAACAGAATATCTCAAAAATATCTATAGCAGTTACTGCTTCTGGGAAATCTTGATGCTAAAAAGTTGTTTGTTGTATATACCTAATTATAAAAGATAATTTTTGTAAATTAAATAAAAAAATATTTAACTAATTATTTTACTTTTAATTTTTATCCTCATAAAATTAATTCCGTTTAACATTTGCTACATGAGTTTCATTAAGAAAAATCTAAAAGTATCGATATCAGTAAGTATCGATACCTTAGGAGTATTTGTATGAGTAATATCGAAAAATGATTCGAGTACTACTCATATGAGTAGAAGAAAAACACTTTGTTGGTATCGGAACATCCCTAGATGTGAAGGTTATTTCCTTGCTCTAGTAGATTGCTGAGATGTAATTGGATTTTTAATTATGTAATATTGTAACTATTTTGTTGTTGTTATGTATTTCTATTTTATATGTGTGCCTGGGCGAAACGCTGTCAATGCGGGGTGCTCATAAATAAATTATAAAAAAAAGATTGCTGAGCAGCGATAGAGCAGTCATTCGTTATACTGGGCATAAACACTACTCTGTTTATATCGATGACGAATTTCAGAGAGAAGAATGAGAATTGAAGAAGGGGAATCTGAAGACACCAAACAGTCTAGAACGGGAAAGCTGATTAGTTTTCATGTTGTAAGAAAAGGTCGGGAATGTGGTAAGATTCGTTGAATGCCAAAGCAGCTGGAAGCAGCCATGCTTACTAATGGAACCCAGTGTTCTTCCGAGTTGTGTGGTCTGAGGGACGGATTATAGAACAGCCGGAGTTCATGACTCGGTACCGCCAAACCACAAGTACCGAGTACTTCTCTCCCCTGTCACTTCCGCCCCCGATCAAGAATGCCATCGAAAAATAATTTGGCAGTGGGCCCACTTATCAGATCTTGAATAGCTGTGTCGCTTTTAGGATTGTTGGAAATTGCAAGATTTGGAAACTGTCAAAATATACTCCTAATTAACAATTTTGAGATCTCCCCACGATCAAACGGCTAATCATGGTGCATTCTTACTTGTGTGATGAGGGTTCATGTCCTTGTTAAAGGTTGACTTACAATACAAACCTTTGATAAGCCCCGTAAAATAAAACAAAAAAAAATATTAATTAATTAATTAACGCCAAGGATTCTGGGAGGATGCGGGTTCGAGTTCCACCTGCAGCGCTCATTAATAGCGGAGATCATTAATCACAACGACATTCAAAGGTTCGTGTTATATCTTTATCCTACATATTTGAAAAGTGATCAAAACATAAATAAACACGTATATTTTAGTTTTTTTGCCTAGTATTTTGCCATAAAATGGCTATAAAAACCGTACCTATTTTGAATGCCACTAATAGAAATTTGACTTGACTTTTCCTTTGGATTGAATTGAACGTAGTCCACAGTAGATCAGAACCCTCTAGGAACCGCTTTCAGTTTAATATTTAGATATTAAATATATAAATAATTTGAGATTTAAATAATCAGATTTTCCTAGAACTTGTTGAAAGTTCGTAGGTGTCGATTGTGACCTCCAAAGAAAACTAAAATACATACATGTGTTTACTTATTTTTTTGAGAATGGAGCAAACATTTACTAATAGTTTAAAGGATTTTTTTTTTTATTTATTCGCGAAATATCTGATCATTGTCGCTGAAAGTAGTTCCAATATATCTAGTTGTTTTTGAAATAGTTTTGACGCACTGAAGAATGCCATATTAAAAACAACAATAATATAAGGTCCCAAAATGTCTTCCAAGCTTCAGATGTTCTCCTACGGAGCTCTTTTGCTGTATTAGTTTAATATATTAATATATAAATATAAATATATATATATATATATATATATATATATAAATATTTATATAAATATATATATATATATATATATATATATATATATATATATATATATACTAATACTCATTTATTTGCTTATTATTTTTTTATTCATTTTTTATACATGTATTTTTTTTTCTTATACGCCTACATATTTTTTATTGTAATATTCTACTCTTTACGATTTAAATAATTTCTTATCTGTTACTATTTACAAGATTTTTTTCTCCAGACATTTTTATTTCGAAATATCTGAATATTGTCTCTGAAAGTAGATCTGATAGGAAACGCTGTCACAAGTTGTTATATTGCTAAGAAGAGAAGTTGGCGGAGCTCCTAGATGTCTGGGTCAGCCTGTTTAGCTCACAGTCTGTGGCTACCTGTTTGGAATGTGGTGAAACATTGAATCCCAAAGTAACCCTTCCATGTTGTGTTTACTAATAACCTCCTGCGTTTGTCTCCTTCCTCCGTGGCCTCGAGCTGAGCAGTCCAATCTCCAATATAGTTTCCAAAGGATGCTCGCCCTAACTCTCCCTCCTCTCCAAATTCCAATTACATTAGGTCATCATTAAATGCGGACTCCACTCTGGTCCTTCTCACTACTTTTTATTAAATCACTAATGCCGGATATTAATTTTGGCTTATAGCCTACATCGTAAAACTGTGACGGCATTTTAGGCATAATTTTCAGCTCAGGAGAAATCTTAATGATTGAAAAGTGGCCCTATTAATTTGACATATATATCAGGCGAAAGTTCAAAAAATAATACCTAACAGGTGAAGAATAACCCTTCAAAAATTTTTCAAACTTTACATTTATTTCTCCATCACAACGTTTCGGACACACAGGTCCATCCTCAGGCAATCATGTCCTGTTCATTACTATAGTTACACTAAAACAGTCATGCAATAAATAAACATGATTCCTGTAAGGAACCAAGTCAAATTACACCTACATCAATTAAACACTCATTATCACAGCAGAGTGTTTAATTGATGTAGGTGTAATTTGACTACATATTAAAAAAAAATTAAATTAAAATTAAAAAAAAATTTAAAAAAAAAACAAAAAAAAAAAAAAAAAAAAAAATTTAAAATTTAAATTTAAAAAAAAACTTTTTTTTAAAGATTTTTTTTTTAATTTTAAATTTTTAATTTTTTTTAAAATTAAAAATTAAATTATTTTTTTTTTTATAATCGATAACTTTTTAATTGTAGGTATATGGAATATTTTGGCAGAATAATGACTTCTATAGAGTCGAGTATGTAAAACATTTTTTATTTAAAAACGGATGTCAGATTCGTTTTTAACACATTGAGAAACCCCTAAGATCAATTTTTGGGAATATTACAAAAATTAAAAAAAATGTATTTTAAATTTCGCTATGGGGGGGACCCTTAAAACTTTGTTAAAGATTCAAGAATCCGGCCATATTTCAAAGAATATTTACCCGATTCAAACCAAACTTGGAGGGTCGAAAAAGGTAATAATGTGACACATTTCCGTCCAGTCGGGGTGTTTCTACGTCTTCTGGAATTGACGTTATATGCAAAAAAGTTTACATTTTATTTTTATTTTGAGAACCATTTTTCGCAAGTACCTTTTGAGATAATACAATAGTCATTTATATGGTTAGAAAAAGGAGTCTTTCTACTTTCGAAAGATTTCAATGACGTAAAAATCGGATTATCTCAAGGGGAGATATTGAATTCCAAAACGTCACATTACTTTTTCGCTTACAAATATTTAGCCTCGTCCAGACTGGGAAAAATCATTATTTTTTTGTTTTCAATGATATTCACTATATTAGGGTTTCGTGGGGTGCTGATTTTAAATCTGCTATTATTTTTGGTGTAAAAAAAATGTATAATACTAGTTTACTTGAAAACGTAAGCAAATTTTTGAATATATTTGACGAAATATAAATTATTGTTTAACGATTATATTTTTCTTTTAATCTACTCCAAAAAACAAATGAATTGGCGAAAGAATCATGTCGATATAATTTTCTAAACTCGATATAAAAAATAAAGCACTTTCAACCTATTTTATTTTATTTCTATTTTATTAATGGTTTTATTCTCTAGAGCATGGAATCAAGTAGATGATTCAATTAAGTAATTTATTTTGTTGCCATGTAACAGCAGCTTTCAATAGAGTTCATATCGGGACTGTTTTTAGATCATCCCAAGCATATCACTCAATTTTCTAGCGAAACAGAGTTTCACCTAAAATCCAAAAAGAAACATTTCTCAAAATAAGGGAAATTTGAAATTTGATAGACCAAACCAAAAACTTGAAATTTTCCTCAAATATATGTCCCCATTTTTACTTGAAATACAAGCCTAGACCACTGCAAACTCTTCTGTTGATATTAAACATGGTAGGCCCCGCCTTTACATAGTTTCACATACTGAGTTCCATCTGTGCCATGGACATTAAATTTCGATTAATCGGAAAATGTGATAGAATCCAGTCTTCTTGAATCCAGCTTTATGTTTTTTAGCCCAACAAAATCTTCAACGAAAAGTTGTCGCCCAAAAATTAATACTTGTAATGTTATTTCATGTTGCTGCTAAATAAAGCCCTGCTTTTAATAAAACAAATTGTTGAAATATTCGGTCTTCCTTTTCATTTGTCTTTTTCATGCTACCACACTAACCTTTAAATCCTGAAGAACCAGACGTCCGATATTTTTAAAAACCTACTCACAGTCGATGGGGCATAACCTCCTTAATTACAAATCTATCGACAATAAATATTTAATTCATACATTTTTTAGGAAATGATTTCTCTCCATTGACGTAAATTGGGCAATTCTTTTTTGTTAAATGACATTTTTTTTAATTAACACTCCTAATTATTATTATTTATTTCTAAGAGGTTAGGAACTACGGCCTGCCTTTGGAGATTATGTAGAAGAAAGAAGCGACAGGAAGTGGTCCCCTCCCTGCAGATGGGGTTTTGCAGGTGCCCTTCCTTATCTCGAAGTAAATGCAAATGAATCCTCTAGCAGCCTCCAGACTGCCATCTACCTTCGATACTAAGCCCCCCGAATCAATTTCAAACATCCTCTTTTATACGCAATCAAATATACATACTAGGATTTTTGCAATTTCGTAGGTAAATTTCATTTCCGGACCGTCATAATGAATCTTTATTGTTATTTTATTCAAGTTAAAAACAATAATGATTTTAATAACACAGGCACACAAAAAAATGAGGTGTTTTCCAAAGACGCCATACGTATACTCTTAAGTATTTCGACACGCTGAATGAAATATTTGTCCTTAAAATTGCCTTGATTTTTCAACAATGGGGTGAAACAGACCTCGGATTCAAATTTAGCGTCTCTCAAAGCTATGGAAGCTCTAGTTATTTCTTCTCAAACGACTTAATACGGAATTTGACCTTCAAATGCCCTCAAACCTGACGTGCTGGAATGAAACGACATCCAGGGTACAACGAGGAATTTTCCCAACGAGCCGTGGGATGATAAAATTCCTGCCGCCGGTGGGGATCGAACCCACCATCTCCCGCTTATGAATCTAAGGCGCTAGCCATTAGACCAGGGGGAGATCCTGTTTTTGTTGTTCAGTAATCTGGTTGGTGCAGAGTAGAAACGGACTAAGTTCACTGAAATAAACCCTTCAGAACTCATTTATACACAGTTTCGCAACTTTTTTCGATTTAGACCACGGGAGACCCCAAAAAATTAACATAATCTTCAATTTATTAAAAAATCGCTCTGAAGGATAAACTAGATACAGCCAGATTTTGGGAACTGCGTTCTCCCACGTTTGCTTCTACGTTTCCAAACATAATCTTCATAATGAATGAACATCCCACTCGTTAAAGATGTTATATTATCCAGATTCTAACGTTTCCAAACCAAACTTTTCACTCATTAAAATCCTGAAGTCCTCCACCTATCGAGCGTCGCTCATGCCAAGGGGACTAAGAAGGCAGTGGTGCAGAGATCTGCTTTAGTGACCAAGTAAAGTGTTAGCAATGTCTTTCTTATACTTCAAGTGCATTAATGTCTGAGGCCCTAGGTTGGACTACAGCCACTGGTCGGAGCAGAAGGGAGCTTGGGTGGGGCCCTTTAAACGTCATCTGACCTTGGAGGATGAAGCTAAGAGACCTTGAACACAAAACCTTCATATTGTATTATAGAACGAGATCTGTCCATCTACAGAAGCTAAAAAAAAAAAAAAAAAAAAAAAAAAAAAAAAAAAAAAAAAAAAAAAAAAAAAAAAAAAAAAATACAGCCAAATTGAGCAAAGGCGAACCTTCTACCTTCTACGATGGCCACGTTATAACAGATGATCATCTATATAGTAACAGTCAGCTGTGTTAGTATGGTAGTCAGCTCTTATCGATACAGTCCAAACATTAAATTCAATTATACGGAGGAAGATTTTTGAATTTTGAAAAACAGTCCTATTTTAAGTATTTATAGGTATAGACATTTAAAATTATTGTCTAATAAATTAAAAAATCATATAAGTTTTTTCCGGCACACCGACATCTAGGCCATTAGAGGGGTTTTTTTTTATTCACATTTTTTTTTTTTTTTTTTTTTTTTTTTTTTTTTTTTTTTCTTTTTTTTTTTTTTTTTTTTTTTTTTTTTGTAATTTTGATTACGTTTGGAGTTAAGGAAGTTGGAAAAAAATATTTTATTAACAGACATGAAAAGTTTTGGGAACTTCATATATTTTCCGTAATTTCTCGAAAACGGTTAGGAATCTTGGTAAGCGGAAGGTAACCATTGGAAAGCATACTAAATTCTCTACAAGGAATGTTCTGAGGGGAATTTTCGATGGGACAGTCACATTTTGAGGAATAAGCCCTTAAAACTTTGAAGTAGTAATTTTTATTAACTTTTATTGCTTGTAATTTTTTTAATTGATTATAGGACAAAAATGTATTTGGCAATAAAACACGATACATAAAATTAGAAACAATATTTCGTAATTAGAAAACGATATTTTCGAGCAGAATGCGGTGTGAATATTTTTGTCTCTGTTTACTTAAGTTTTTAATTAGTTTTTTTTCTGATTGCCTTGGTTTTTAATTAGTTAATTTTAATTGCATTTTTTAAAAAAAATAAAAACATGGGAAGAATGTTAATATTTTGAATTGACCTATTCCCTTGCTCGTTGGACAAGGGAGGCCCCAGATCTTTTCCTGCCCGAGGCAAGTAGGGTTCAGTACACTCCATAAATCAAGATGCATCCTAGGAGACCTGACAGCTATTTCACCGAGGTCACATGTGTTTAAGATTTTGATTACGTTTGGAGTTAAGGAAGTTGGAAAAAAATATTTTATTAACAGACATGAAAAGTTTTGGGAACTTCATATATTTTCCGTAATTTCTCGAAAACGGTTAGGAATCTTGGTAAGCGGAAGGTAACCATTGGAAAGCATACTAAATTCTCTACAAGGAATGTTCTGAGGGGAATTTTCGATGGGACAGTCACATTTTGAGGAATAAGCCCTTAAAACTTTGAAGTAGTAATTTTTATTAACTTTTATTGCTTGTAATTTTTTTAATTGTTTATAGGACAAAAATGTATTTGGCAATAAAACACGATACATAAAATTAGAAACAATATTTCGTAATTAGAAAACGATATTTTCGAGCAGAATGCGGTGTGAATATTTTTGTCTCTGTTTACTTAAGTTTTTAATTAGTTTTTTTTTCTGATTGCCTTGGTTTTTAATTAGTTGATTTTAATTGCATTTTTAAAAAAAAATAAAAACATGGGAAGAATGTTAATATTTTGAATTGACCTATTCCCTTGCTCGTTGGACAAGGGAGGCCCCAGATCTTTTCCTGCCCGAGGCAAGTAGGGTTCAGTACACTCCATAAATCAAGATGCATCCTAGGAGACCTGACAGCTATTTCACCGAGGTCACATGTGTTTAAGATTTTGATTACATTTGGAGTTAAGGAAGTATTCGGAAAAAAAAATGTATTAAGACATGAAAAGTTTTGGGATTTTCGTATTTTAAATTGCATTTAACAGTAATATGAGTTTTTTACTATTTTTAATTGTATTTAACCCCAATATGAATATTTTAATAAACAAAGTTAAGTAAATTAGAAACATATCTGTAATAGTGTCTTCCTGGAGAGAACGTTGTTAGGACGGCGGAAGTGTTTTGCCGACAATGTTGCTTTTAATTGAGATTCCATTGGCTTAGGTGTTTCACGATTGATCTAAACAAAGTAATAACTGTTTTTATTCTACGTCTTCAACATTACACTAGGCAAATGATCGGGACCGCGCTAAGATGACGCAGTTCCTGCGAGTCGGACGTTTTTTTACCTATGCTATATAAATTTGTGAAGTAAAACATATGTTTAATTTTGTATAGCATTTTTTCAATGTGTGTTTTTTTTATAGCAATTTCGATGATTTACAATATAAAATTGGTTTTAGCCCGTACAAATAATTGCATATATGTAATATTTGGTTTCTTTTTCAGTTATTTTATTTTAAAATTACTATATACCTCTCAAATAAATTACATAAAATAGGATTGCTTTTAGAAATAAATTACTAATTTTTGATACTCGTAATCGTAAAATCAATGTAAAATTTGTTTCATAAATATTCACATTAATTCCGGCAGTAAAAATAACAGTTTTTACACAATGAGCAAAGCGGAGTCGATAGTTTTTTTTGTAATAAAAATTCTTTTAACGCGTTCCCTCCCTCTCTCCAAGGCCTCTCTCCAGGACCTCAGTCCTGATTTATGCGGCAGCTCAACGATATTTATGAATTAATGACCGCGAGAGTTCAGTTAAATATGTAGTTCGATATATAGTAATACATGAAGTAGTGAGTAGTTTTATGTATAACAATTGAGCAACACTCATGACAATTATATATGTAGCACCAATAAAAAAAAAAGAATTTTAATTTTAGTTCTTCAAGTTTTGTTTTAAATCAATTTGATAATATCTAACGCCACTTGGTAAAAAGATTGTACCAATAATACTTGCAATAGTATTGATTTATGTTTAATGGCAAGCCCCTTATTCAGGTTTACTCGCATGAAACCATACTCGCATAGGTGTGTTGCGGCTAGGTATATCAGGACCCCTAATCAATATTCAACCAGGAATGTCATTGGTGCCTATAGTATTTGGAAAAAGTATTAATTAGAAATAATCAATTAATCAGTGAAAATGAAATAAAATAACTGTTAGTTAAGTATGTAAGAAGACAAATGAAAAAAACCATTAGTGATATCTGTAACATTTACTATAAATATGAATACAACTAGTTTTCCTAACTAACTTGTAGTTCGGGTACTTAGAAACACAGTATGGTTTCCTTGGATACCTATTCTAGATGTTTGACTCATACAAATTCATGATATCTGTAACATTTACTATAAATATGAATACAACTAGTTTTCCTAACTAACTTGTAGTTCGGGTACTTAGAAACACAGTATGGTTTCCTTGGATACCTATTCTAGATGTTTGACTCATACAAATTCGTGATATCTGTAACATTTACTATAAATATGAATACAACTAGTTTTCCTAACTTGTAGTTCGGGTACTTAGAAACACAGTATGGTTTCCTTGGATACCTATTCTAGATGTTTGACTCATACAAATTCGTGATATCTGTAACATTTACTATAAATATGAATACAACTAGTTTTCCTAACTAACTTGTAGTTCGGGTACTTAGAAACACAGTATGGTTTCCTAGGATACCTATTCTAGATGTTTGACTCATACAAATTCGTGATATCTGTAACATTTACGATCAATATGAATAAAACTAGTTTTCCTAACTAACTTGTAGTTCGGGTACTTAGAAACACAGTATGGTTTCCTTGGATACCTATTCTAGATGTTTGACTCATACATATTCGTGATATCTGTAACATTTACGATAAATATGAATACAACTAGTTTTCCTAACTAACTTGTAGTTCGGGTACTTAGAAACACAGTATGGTTTCCTTGGATACCTATTCTAGATGTTTGACTCATACAAATTCGTGATATCTGTAACATTTACGATAAATATGAATACAACTAGATTTCCTAACTTGTAGTTCGGGTACTTAGAAACACAGTATGGTTTCCTTGGATACCTATTCTAGATGTTTGACTCATACATATTCGTGATATCTGTAACATTTACGATAAATATGAATACAACTAGTTTTCCTAACTAACTTGTAGTTCGGGTACTTAGAAACACAGTATGGTTTCCTTGGATACCTATTCTAGATGTTTGACTCATACAAATTCGTGATATCTGTAACATTTACGATAAATATGAATACAACTAGATTTCCTAACTTGTAGTTCGGGTACTTAGAAACACAGTATGGTTTCCTTGGATACCTATTCTAGATGTTTGACTCATACAAATTCATGATGTCTGTAACATTTACTATAAATATGAATACAACTAGTTTTCCTAACTAACTTGTAGTTCGGGTACTTAGAAACACAGTATGGTTTCCTTGGATACCTATTCTAGATGTTTGACTCATACAAATTCGTGATATCTGTAACATTTACGATAAATATGAATACAACTAGATTTCCTAACTTGTAGTTCGGGTACTTAGAAACACAGTATGGTTTCCTTGGATACCTATTCTAGATGTTTGACTCATACAAATTCGTGATATCTGTAACATTTACTATAAATATGAATACAACTAGTTTTCCTAACTAACTTGTAGTTCGGGTACTTAGAAACACAGGATGGTTTCCTTGGATACCTATTCTAGATGTTTGACTCATAAAAATTCGTGATATCTGCAACATTTACGATAAATATGAATACAACTAGTTTTCCTAACTAACTTGTAGTTCGGGCACTTAGAAACACAGTATGGTTTCCTTGGATACCTATTCTAGATGTTTGACTCATACAAATTCGTGATATCTGTAACATTTACGATATATATGAATACAACTAGTTTTCCTAACTAACTTGTAGTTCGGGTACTTAGAAACACAGTATGGTTTCCTTGGATACCTATTCTAGATGTTTGACTCACACAAATTAAGAGAATTAACTTTTGGTTACGCCAGGAGTTAAGGAAGTTTCAGAAAAGAAATATTTTATTAACAAACATGAGAATTTTGGGGATTTTCTTAAATATGTTGAACAAGGTTGGGAGATCGTGGTAAGTGGGCAGTGAACATTCTAAACTTTCTTCCAACGGTTCTACCGATATTTTCGATGGGAAAATACATCATGTTAAAACATGAAATATTTGTATTATTTTATTTTTAATTAAGTTCATTATATTTTATAATGATGATGTAGCTCTCACAAATTTCAACGCTCAATTCATGGTCGTCTCCAAGTATATCTCAAAGAAAAACATGAATGTACATTTGCTTCCGAATGGCTTCCATTCTGTTAAATTTATGTTTAATAGAAAATTATAAGAAAAGTCCAAACATGATGCTAACAAAACAATTTATTATTGTTGGCATTCTTTCTCTACTCCAAATATAACGAAAATGTATATCCGGACAGGATAACGATATGTACTGACTCACTCAGCGCAATAACAGGACTGCAGAACACTTACAATCCAAACCCACTTAACATACAAATACTACAACGGATTTACGACACGAAGAAACTGATCACAATGTACTGGCTCCCAGGACACGAAGACATTGAACAAAATACAATAGTCGACAAAATTGCCAAGACTGCAACAAAACAACAACATCAGGACATAAACCACATAACGTACAGAGATATGCAGAATGAAGCCAAAAAAATAGTTATAGAAAAGTGGCAGAGATCCTGGCACATGGCAATAGACAACAAACTAAGAGAAATTAAACAAACAGTCGGTAAATGGTCATCCAGCATAAGGCAGAATAGAAGAGAAGAAGTCGTCTTATGCCGCCTAAGAATAGGCCGTTCACGGCTGACGCACTTGCACCTCATGACGAGACAGGACAGACCGATATGTGAAGTATGTAACACCCCACTGACAATAAAACACATATTGACAAAATGTCGGTTGAGAGAAAACTATGACTTACCGGACAACATGACTCAACTACTCTCAGATAAAAGCCAGTATATAGACAAGATATAAACTTATTTAGAAAATACAAATATATTTAACAAACTGTGACAATACGTCACATAATAAGATCCTCTATTTACGTATCTGTCCAACATTATTTATACAGGTAATCTGAAAAGCAGCTATATCTATCTTTGAGAATAACATTACACCAATCTATTTCAAGCATTAACTAAATCTGAGCATAAACAGTACAGACATAAACTAAACTGTTTGCTATGAACAAATTGCATCATTAAATACATATTAATTGGTGAATTACTGTGTAGCGAAAAACAATAACAAGCAATGTAGTAATAATGTGCAATATAAGTATATAGATAATGATAAGGAATAATGTAATAATAATAATGTGTAGTATAAGTATATATATAATAATAAGGAATAATAATAATATTAATGAATAAAATAATTATATAGATACAATAATGTACGCTATAATTCTATAGATAATAATGTATAATGTATGTATAATTTAAATATAAACAATTAATATAGATATAGTGCAATAATATACGCATATGTATACATATGTGTGTATGTGTATGAATTCTGTAATCATGTAATCATCATTTATTGTCAAATTATCATAACTCCATTTATTGTTAAATCATCATTTATTGTAATCACTGTTATTATCATTTATGTAATCATCATTTATTGTATAACTGTAATTTTGTAATCATGTAATCATCATTTATTGTCATAGAGTATATCGCTAAAAACTGCGAAACTTTTAATAAATAAAAAAAAATTAAGTAGTATTGTACCATCTATAAACTACTCCGAAAAAAATTTAATTAATTATTTAATAATTGAAACACTTCTACAACCTTCCACATTAACAAACCTTAAGGAGTTTGAAATATTTCGAAGAGATCGAGCAAACGCTTCGGCGTCCTGGGGAGGTGTCGCTGTTTTAATTAAGAACACCATCTTAGCACAAGAAGTACAACGTAAAACATATCTGGAGGCAATCGCTGTTCAAATACACATCCCAGACCCAATCACGATATGCAGCATTTATATAGCCCCAAACCAAGAGTTCTCTTCTAAGGACTTACATCAGATAATGAATCAACTTCCGAAGCCAGTAGTGTTCGTTGGTGATTTTAACGGACATATTCAGATATAAAAGACCGAGCTGCCAATGGCCCACTGGGGTAGAGGCAGGATAATTAAAATAAAATAAAAAATAAAATCAATTTAATAATTGAACAGTTGCACATTACAAATTTAAAAGTGAACTATTCATGTTTTTATTTTACTTATATACTTCATTTAAAGCAAATTACAAATTATTCAGTAATGCAGCCTGTACTACCAAAATTCTGAGGAAAGTGCTTAGTTATGCAGCTCCTGCATGAGGAATTTTATTTAATCCTACATTTTATTTATATATATATATATATTAATTCTTCTGAATATGACCCAATATATATTTTCCACTTGTTCTTTTTTCTTTATTTGGCAGAGGGTCGATGAAGCAGAACAACATTTGTTTTTGTTCAACTATTTTATTTCATCTATTTTGCCCGACATGTTTCGTGCCTTAATTCGCACCTCTCAGGGGCTTTCCTATGAACAAATATTTTTTCGTAAATCCAAAATTCAAATTTTGTTCATAATAAACATTTATCATTTCTCTAAATTAATCTACTGTTAAAAAAAAAAATATCATTTTATTTAAAATTCTTATCCTACCTTATCGGGAAGTCCTCTCGTCATGTGTACTGGCTTGAGTCAGGCGTAATACTGATAAGTCATTTGAGGTAATGAATATGGCTATATCCTATCGATACTTTCGGCTCTTTTAATTGTATCGATTATCGGTAAAATAGTTCATGGGGTTTAATTTATAATACTATGGAAAATTTGATGGACATTTTTCAAATAGGTTTTTTTATTTATTGCTGTTTTTGAGTTTTTAATTATATAAATGTTTTCTTTTATCTTTCTTTTTAATGTGTTCCTTTCTTTATTTAAAGAAGACTTAGACGGAACACGCAATAAATGAAAAACATAGTTTTAATTTTACCGACGTTGATATTTTAAATAAAGAAAGGAACACATTAAAAAGAAAGATAAAAGAAAACATTTATATAATTAAAAACTCAAAAACAGCAATAAATAAAAAAACCTATTTGAAAAATGTCCATCAAATTTTCCATAGTATTATAAATTAAACCCCATGAACTATTTTACCGATAATCGATACAATTAAAAGAGCCGAAAGTATCGATAGGATATAGCCATATTCATTACCTCAAATGACTTATCAGTATTACGCCTGACTCAAGCCAGTACACATGACGAGAGGACTTCCCGATAAGGTAGGATAAGAAAATATATATATATATATATATATATATATATATATATATATATATATATTATTTACAGAATATTACAATCTACAATTCAACTGTATTTTGTAATTTGATATTAGTTACTTGTCGACGCCTCAGGTGCCCCCAGTTGTCAGCCGAATACCTTCCTTGTTAGGAAGGATTCTAGGATGACCTGGAGTTAATCTTACGCCATCCAACCACAGCCTGCGACTAGCAGGGAGGATTGGAGGCGAGTGAGACGTGGTGTGTGTGAAGCTGGCGTCTCATTTCGTGGAAACTCAAAATTTTTTGAGAGTTCTGGCTTTATTTTGAATAGTTCTAGAGTTCTTGATAAGTTAAATTAATAGTTCCGGCCTTTAAAGCAAAAAAAAATGGCATAACAAATGATTTGCCAAGTTCACACAGCAAATCATTTTGTTTTTCGACAATTTCCGTATCAACAATCGTCAGAATTAAAAAAATCATAGATTTGTAAGAGTTCTGAGGATAGTTCTACATTTTAGAAGAAAAAAAAAACGATTAAAAAAGAAAAACATTTACAGAAATTATCCCGATATATACACGGTTTGAGATCTAAAGCCAATCAATAACTAGTTGTTTTGATTATTCTAAACCAGTTCTAATATAGTTAAAGTCATGTACAATGATTTTCCGACCAGCTCTGATACAAGGATTAATCGGAAGTATTTAAAAAAAATTATTATACTTGTAAAATACGTTCATATTTGTAAAAATAAAAAATTCAACGCCGCTCGAAATTTGACAGTTCTGATTATTCCAAAAGAGTTCTGATATAGTTAAAGACATGACTTATGATTTTCCCAAGAGTTCTGGTACAAGAAATGATGAGAAGTACTTTTCAACAATTATTATACTTGAAATCTGCATGTGGTAAATTTGAAATTGCAACCACGGCCTATAAGAAGGAGTTCTGATTATTCCAAAAGAGTTCTGATATAGTTAAAGACATGACTTATGATTTTCCCAAGAGTTCTGGTACATGAAATGATGAGAAGTATTTTTCAACAATTATAATACTTGAAAACTGCTGGTGGTAAATTTGAAATTGAAACCACGGCCTATAAAAAGGAGTTCTGATTATTCCAAAAGAGTTCTGATATAGATAAAGACATGAGTTATGATTTTCCATAGAGTTCTGGTACAAGAAATGATGAGAAGTATTTTTGAACAATTATTATACTGGAAAACTGCATGTGGTAAATTTAAAATTGCAACCACGGCCTATAAGAAGGAGTTCTGATTATTCCAAAAGAGTTCTGATATAGTTACAGACATGACTTATGATTTTCCCAAGAGTTCTGGTACAAGAAGTGATGAGAAGTATTTTTCAGCAATTATTATACTTGAAAACTGCATGTGATAAATTTGAAATTGCAACCACGGCCTATAAAAAGGAGTTCTGATTATTCCAAAAGAGTTCTGATATAGTTAAAGACATGACTTCTGATTTTCTAAAGAGTTCTGGTACAATAAATGATGAGAAGTATTTTTCAACAATTATTTTACTGGAAAACTGCATGTGGTAAATTTGAAATTGCAACCACGGCCTATAAGAAGGAGTTCTGATTATTCCAAAAGAGTTCTGATATAGTTAAAGACATGACTTATGATTTTCCCAAGAGTTCTGGTACATGAAATGATGAGAAGTATTTTTCAACAATTATAATACTTGAAAACTGCTGGTAGTAAATTTGAAATTGCAACCACGGCCTATAAAAAGGAGTTCTGATTATTCCAAAAGAGTTATGATATAGTTAAAGACATGACTTATGATTTTCCCAAGAGTTCTGGTACATGAAATGATGAGAAGTATTTTTCAACAATTATTATACTGGAAAACTGCATGTGATAAATTTAAAATTGCATCCACGGCCTATAAGAAGGAGTTCTGATTATTCCAAATGAGTTCTGATATAGTTAAAGACATGACTTATGATTTTCCAAAGAGTTCTGATACAAGAACTTATCGGAAGTATTTTTAAACAATTATTATACTTAAAAATGCATGTGTTAAATTTAAAAGTGCGACCACGTTCTATAAGAAGGAGTTCTGATTATTGTAAAAGTGTTCTGATATAGTAAAAGACATGGAAAATGATTTCCTGAAGAGTTCTGATCGGAAAAAGAATTAGAAGTATTTTTAAACAATTATTTTACTTCCAAAATGTATATTTCTGTGCATATACCTAATGTTAGAATATCTTATAATAAGTATGTCTAAATATCTTTTAGACTCTAAATAACTTTTAAATAATGTAATTTTTTTTAACTTATAAAATAAATGTTTTTCTAAAATGTACAACTTCCCTTATATAGTGTTAATAATGAACAACTTAGGTTGATGAAGATTTAATAAATATATTTTTTCTCATTCTTAGCGTTACCCGGAACTAACGGCCTGGACGTGACGAGAATATAGTCCCTTTTTTTTTTCTTTTTTTTTTCTTTTTTTTTAAATAACTTTAAGGAAGTTTGTTAATAATTAAAATAATTACGAAATATAAAGTACCGTATGGTCAAGAATCAGATACCTCTACAGTATCTGCCCCTCTGGGCCCTTGTGGCCTGTTACGGGACTGATTTTTTTTTTTTTTTTTTTATTTATATATATATATATATATATATATATATATATATATATATATATATATATATATATATTTATATATATATTAATATATATATATATATATATATATATATATACATTGTAGTATAATAATAGAAATTATATTATAGTATGGTGAGTTGAAATTTAAATAATCATTTGTAATGAGAATAACTTAAAATAATTAATGAAATTTAAACTATTATATAATACAATAATAACATATTGTAATTATTTATACATATATATATATATGTGTGTATATATATATATATATATGTACAAATATATATAGTATTGTATATAGTGTGGTAAGTTTTATTACTTATTTTATTTGAGAATATATTAAAACGTGTGGTGTGATTTGAAATTTTAAAGGTGATATTTCTTTTCTTTTTGGCTTTAAATCGTCATACTCGTACCAGGCTATGTTTGTAAATAATAATGACGTGTAATGGCGTATACTATTAATATAATTTATTACGCCTCGAAGTATATATTTATTATTATTAAGGGTAATATGTTTTGCAACACTATTTAAATTGTAGGTTTTCTTTGTAAATCCGGAATTATTAATGTAATTATTATCCGTCAGAATACTTGTATCTATTATTATTTGTGGCCCGTATGTTTCTGTTATATCACATGTGTTTTTACATTTGACACATATGTGCTTGGAAATTGTTTCGTCTATAGCGTTTTGTACATATTCCAATCCTTTATCCAAAATTACGTTGACATTTATACTTAATAATATAAATTTAATATTTTTTGAATAGTCACACACTTTGCAGGTTTGGACTCTTTTTAGACTAGGCAAAGAAAGAAATGTATGTTCTGCTAAGTGAGCAGCGTTACACATTGCATCTAATGTGGTGAATGTCCTAGTATACCTCGTCGACTCGAATAGTGATGTACTATTTAGAAAAGAAGCTCTTTCCATATAATCGTTCCGTGTTATTTTACCGCGAGATATTATTCTTTCTGCCAATCGTAAAAAATGATCATCGGTACTTTTTTTTTTTTTTTTTTTTTTTTTTTTTTGGGCGTGTCAGCTTTTTAGCCATTAACGCCAGTGAAGATGGGAATATGTATCAAATAATTTTTTTTTTTTTCTATTACTATTTTTTATTTTATATATAGACAGGTGATATTGTTTGTTTGAATTCGAAAATTGGTGAAATTGAGAAGGGTAAAATAAGAACTACTACTTTGAGTATTTTCTAAGTGCTAGGTATCGATGCCCCCACCGGGCGACCCACCCGAATCCATTCCGACGGGCGAACGCCGACGGACTGCTCTCCTCTGGAAGACTAGTCATCTTCAGAGCTGCAGACTCTCCTGGGGAGTGTGCACGTGCCTCTACCGTCCACAGTCCCTCCGAGTCCGGGGTCTAACACGACCCAGAGTGCCAGCCAGCGCCGCCCATCGGCCAAGACCCGAGCAGGAACCCGGTGAGGCCTCCGATATACCTAAGTCTATATGCTGTTCATTAATTTCGACTCCCTAAGAAAATTCATCAAGTTGTTTACAGAGACAAATGTATTGCCCAGGGTTTCATCAAGGGTTCCATCTATTTTATGTTTAGCCCTCATGTTTTCATAAAATCGACATTCCGTTAGTATATGCTTGACGGTTACTTGTGTCCCACAAGTGTCACAGATTGGGGGATCGTCTTTGGACATATGGTAGGAATGGGTGAGACGGGTGTGACCAATGCGGAGTCTAGCTAGTACCACTTCTGTCCTCCTATTTTCACTAGTAGATGTTAGCCATTGTTTGGTGCTGTTCTTTATTTCTCTAAGCTTATTTTGAGTAGTGTCCAGCCATAAGGAGTTCCATGAATTCAGAATTTTTCCCTTGGTATGCTTTGCTAAATCCTGATAGTGTACTTTATTGTAGGGAATCCCGGTTATTACTGCGTCCATGGCTGCTCTATCAGCCTCCTCATTCCCAGGGATACCGCAGTGTCCGGGTACCCAAATAAAATGAACCATTACATTGCTACTCGCAAGATAGGACAGAGTTTCTTGAATTTCGATTGTTAGTGGGTTGCTTGGTTGAGACTTTAAGATGGATAATAGAGCAGAGAGTGAATCAGTAAATATGGCGATGGTGTTTGTGTTTGGAGCCAATATAAGAAGAGATTTATTTATAGCTAACATTTCTGCCGTGTATATTGAGCTAACGGGGTTTAATCTGAATTTATGCGCCCTATTGTTGCATACGAAAGCTGCTCCAACTCCATTTCCTGTTTTGGATCCATCAGTGAAAACTTTCATGGCATGTCTATGGTTCATGTTTATTTTATTAAATTCAGCTTTGAAAATAAGTGGATTAGTGTCTTTTTTAATATATCTTGTTAGTGTGAGATTAACTATTGGTCGCTGTAGAGTCCAAGGAGCTCTAGCAGAGTAAGTTCTATGAAGGAGTTGTGGAAATATTATATCTAAGCTATTCAGTATATTTTGGGCTCGCTGTTTGAATGGTATTCGTCTTCTGAAGTGGTTACGTGAAAGCCGATCTCTATCGTATACTTCATACAGAGGGTGATTAGGAGATGACATTATACTGGAGAAATAGTTGATAATGAGAGTTTCCCTTCTATATCTCAGAGGCGGCTCGCCACTCTCCGCGCATAGGCTCAAGACAGGACTCGATCTGAAGGCACCCGTTGCGATCCTTAGACCTGTGTGATGAATTGAATCGAGCATTTGAAGTGTCCTGTCAGATGCTGAGCTGTACGCCACACAACCATAGTCCAGCCTTGATCTTATTAGGCTTCTATACAGCATCAGCATGCTAACACGATCTCCTCCCCATGCCGTATTAGAGAGCATCTTGAGGATGTTTAAGGTCTGTTGGCATTTTGTTTTTTGATGCTTTATGTGAGCACACCAATTCATGTTCCTGTCGAATATTACTCCCAAGTACCTTACCGTCTCTTTGTATATCAAAGGGGTCCCATTTAACATTAAGGGAGGAGGGGCAGGCACTTTCCTTAGAGAAAACAAAATGCATTCAGTTTTTGTGGGTGAAATGGTGAATCCATGTTGCATTAGCCAGGTATTTAAAACGTTCAAGGCCTCTTGCATTATTTCCTGAAGGAAGGTCAATGATTTATGGGTATAATAAAACTTCAGGTCGTCTACATATAAATCCCCTTGTACTCCTACTGGTAATTTATGGAGAACTTTATTAATCGCTAGACAGAAAAGTAGAGGGCTGAGAACTCCACCTTGGGGAACACCGTTTACTTGTACTAGATCACTAGAAAAAGATTGGCCGTTTCTAATTCGAAATGTTCTGTTGCTGAGGAGGTTTTTGATAAATAAGAAGAAATATCCCTGTATCCCCATTTCTTTAAGAGTTAGGAGTATTAACCTTTTCCAAACACAGTCAAAAGCATTTTTGATGTCTACAAAGACAGCTAATATCTTTTCCTTTCGTGAAAAGGCCTCACAGATATCACTTTCTAACCTTACTATGTTATCTCTTGTGCTCCTTCCTCTTCTAAATCCACTTTGCCACTCAGTAAGTTTTCCATTTCTTTCCAAAAACCACATTATTCTGATAGCTAATAGTTTCTCCATAAGCTTAAATAGCGAGCAGGTTAGAAATATTACCCGATAACTGGCAGCTTCGTTAGAAGGCTTTCCTTTTTTAAGGATTGGAATACCGATCGATAGCCTCCAGGAATCAGGAAATTTGCCGGATCGATATATGATTCGAAAGAAATTTAAAATTACATTTTTGTTATCGGCCGTGAGGTTTTTGATAAAACTGATGCATATGTTATCCGGTCCTGGACTGGTATCCTTACGAGAAGATAATGCTTCGTTGAATTCAGAAACTGAGAACGGGTAATTCAAAGGGTCTAGAGGATCGGTTACCACCGATAGAGATTCTAATTCTTTCCTTCTTTTAATTTCTAAGAATTGCGGGGAGTAACTTGAATCAGAGTATATTGTTTGAAAATACTGGCCTATGTGCTCGGCTATATCTGACTGATCGGTTAGAATTGTGCTTGGAGTTTTTATGTGTGTGATTGTGGAATTACATTTGTTTCGACCAGTGATTTTCCTTACTATGTTCCAGACTTGGGTTGGCGGAGTAAAGCTATTTATTTGGGATACGAACTCCCTCCAAGAAGTTCTCTTAGCATTATTAAGTACCCTTTTACATTCCCGTCGAGCTTCAATGTAATTATTTTCATGCTCAGTGCAGGGATGTCGTAGAAATCTTCGAAGTGCTCTTTTCCTACCTTTAACAGCTTGAGCACACTCCTCATTCCACCATGGAACAACAATTCTTTTCCGGTGAGGATTAGTTTTAGGTACGGATTGCTCAGCTGCTGATAATAAAATGTTGGTTATATTTCTATTTATATTGTTAATATCTGGGTCATTAAGGTCAATATCTGTAAGAACGGCAAGATTACGGAATTTGTCCCAGTCAGCTTCTTTTATTTTCCACCTAGGGGTGGGGGATTGAAAGGGTAGCCTGTCAATAAAATTAATTATTATAGGAAAATGGTCGGAACCATACAGATCTTCAGCTGTTTGCCATGTTATACGGTGAAGAATGGTTGGGCTGGCTATTGAGAGGTCAATGTGAGAGAAATTTTCAAACCTATTAGATACATGGGTGGGAAAATTTTCATTTAATACGCTAAGTTGAGCGGCATCAAGAAACGCTTCCACAATCCTACCTCTAGAGTCAGTATTAGTAGAAAACCAAAGGGGATTATGGCTGTTATAATCCCCTAACAGCATTAGTGGAGATGAAAGCTGAGAAGTAAGGTGAAGGAGTTGCTGTTCTGAGAAGGGTTTGTTTGGTGGCAAGTAAATAGAGCATATTGAGAGTTCTATTGGGCTAAGTATGCGGACAGCTATGGCTTGTAATTCGGTATTAAGATTAATACTGTACACAGGAATATCTTTCCGTACGAGTATACACACGCCCCCGCTGGCTATGCGCCCCTCGAGGTGATCTCTTCGAAATAACTGGAAACCATTCACATAAAAATTATCAGTTTCTTTTAACCTACTTTCTTGGATGCAAATGACATGAGCATTGGTATTCTGTAATAACGTCATAAGGTCAGGTTTATGGAAGAATATACCATTACTGTTCCACTGAATAATTGTAAAGTTGTCCATTAAAAAGAAAAATTCAAATAAATAATGATGCCCTATTGCAAGAATTTTTATATTGACAGCCTATTGACGTATATACGTAGAAAATAATATACATAATAAGTAAAAGTAAAACATTAAATAAACTAAGTGAAAACATTATAATAATTATACTAGTAAATGTAAAAAAATAATATTTTATCCCTGATAGAAAGTAATTAATCAAATGGTTTTCGTTTGTAATTCTTATAATATTATAATATGATACTGATGATGGAACGAAAGAGTAATAATTATCTAATGTGTGTGTTTGTAATGATATTTCATTGTTATGATTTTTCTGTTTGTATTTGTAAATTAGTATACCTTGCTTAATTCTAGACATTTTTCCTTGGGTTTTTAGTTTGTGGCCTTTGTCCTTTAGGTATAGTCCCTCCATGATGAGATAAAGCTAGATCGGACTGCGACGAGTTAGAAGAACGAGATAAAGGTCGTTTCTCTACTCGATTCACAGTAATAGATTTATTGCTGGTGCTAGGAGAGGGGGTAATGGGTGTTACCTCAGTCTCGGAAATAGGAAGTACCGAAGGGCTTTTTTTGTCTTTATTTATTCTTGGACTAACTTGGTTACTCTGTTTTACTATAGGTGTAACCGGCTTATTTTGTTTATCTTTATGACCATTTTGTGTGCTATTCATATTCATTTGGGATTCAATTTTGTTAATCTTATTTGCTAACAAATCTACCATGGAAGTGAGTTTTTGTAGCTGCTCTATGAGAGTGTTTTTAACGGACGGAGATGACGCCATCTCTGAATAAGTGACAGTGGAATTATCTGGAGGAGAGGGACTTGGCATAAGTACTTTTTCAGCCTGAGAATATGAAAGTTTCTGAGAAATTCTTATTTCTTCGATCTTTTTCTCCTTTTTGAAAACTGGACATGAAGTTGACCAGACAGGGTGCGGACCGTTACAATGTTTGCATTTGAAGATATTGCAACTGATTTTCTCCTCAGCTGTTTCATGGTGTTGGCTACATTTCCCACATATGTCAACTTCACTTCGACAGCTTCTAATTCCGTGTCTATAATCATAACACTTGAAACATACAAGTGGTTTTATGTACGGTATTACCCTTACACTAATAAAATCAAGGTACAACCTTTCTGGAAGCTCGGCTTTATCAAAAGTTAAGATGAGACTGGAGGTGGAAACTTTTTGTTTATTAACGGTTTTGAAAATACGTTTGACATTTACGACATTTTGCGGAGCCAATTCCTCGCGCAATTCCGTCTCCGAACAATTTATGAACTCTTCGCAAGTTATTAATCCTTTTGAATAATTTAAAGTTCTATGAAGGGAAAAAACAATTAAGTAATTTTCATAACTTTTTATGTTTTTTAAGTTAATGTAATCTTTTTCGAGATTTATTTCAAGAAGAATTATGCCCGATCTTAGAAATTTAATATTTGCTTGAGGAGCATAGCTCTTGATGAAACGTGAAATTTTAAATGGGCTAAAGTCCCGAAATGTTTTATTGTCCTTATTTTTCACTAGGCTCATAATCAGAAACTTTTTACTCCATTTACCCTTTGGAACCTCAAAATTAAATGGAGGGTCTGGGGGTTTAGGATCTGGTGGATTACTCTCCGCCATTTTTAGAAATTTTAGATGTTGAAATTTATACGATTTCTAAAATAATAATGAGGGTCTATAAATAAACGCCCAACGAAAAATCTTCTTTTCAGAGAGACAAAGAAGAAACAAATAATAATAATAATAATAAATAAGTAAAAATAAAAGACTTAATGCTAAGGTACTCCCTGTGAGAGTAGACGGGTTGAAGTATGCACTGCTAATCCCCGGGAGAGGTACAAGGTCTGCTCTGCTCCGAGTCTAAGCTGATACTGTCATCGGTACTTTGTGCGATACTTTTATATTCGGTGCTCATTCCTATCATATGCGCTGTTATGTGTAAAAGAGAATCGAAAGCGCACGTATTGTGAACCATAATAGTTTTTCCTTGTAATTTAACGGGTTCACATAAATTGCCGTTTTTGATTATAGGGATGAAAACAGAAACATTCGATTTGACACTATCCCATTCAGGACATTTGTCTAAATAAGTTTTTTTTTTTAGGAGTGCCACATGATTTAGAACCTTTATTGGTCAACCCCATCCAGTTTTCCTCATAGTTTAGCGAATCTATAGCATCATTAGAAGAAGAATCCGATACATCATATATAACTGCCTTTACAGCATCCTGTGAATTTTGATTATTTCCATCTGAGCTGCTTTTATATAAATCATGGATATTTTCTCGAATATTTTCACAATCGGATGTTGCATTAAAGTTATTACTGGAAATAGATAAATCCGAAGTGCATATGCTTATTTGTTCCTGCTTCGGAGATATTTTGTTTTCTTGTTCCAAAGTAGCAGAGGAAATATTTTATGCAAAATCTAATCGTAATTTGCCATCGAGATAATTTAGATGGCTAATGACAAATTTGTCTACTCTCATCGGAAGACTACCTTTAAAAACTCTTGTTTTATATTCCGCAAAGATTGATTCTACCGAAGAAGATGTCGCAATTTCCATATCATTGTTAAAATAAGGACGCATAAGACCGGTCCACAATGGTAAAATGTTTATTAAATCCTTTATTTTCTTTGCAGCTTCTGAATTATAAAAAGCATTGACAACATTACCATTTTGCGATTTTAACGCAAGATTATGAGCTTTATAATATATGTCATTACTCCAATTTTGCAGTGTTCAAGTATAATAATTGTTGAAAAATACTTCTCATAATTTCTTGTCCCAGAACTCTTTGGA
This sequence comes from Gonocerus acuteangulatus, assembly GCA_946811695.1. Taxonomy (NCBI): domain Eukaryota; kingdom Metazoa; phylum Arthropoda; class Insecta; order Hemiptera; family Coreidae; genus Gonocerus; species Gonocerus acuteangulatus. Next base: position 106,068,438 of record OX328132.1, read on the forward strand.
AAATCATAAGTCATGTCTTTAACTATATCAGAACTCTTTTGGAATAATGAGAACTCCTTTTTATAGGCCGTGGTTGCAATTTCAAATTTACCACCAGCAGTGTTCAAGTATAATAATTGTTCAAAAATACTTCTCATCATTTCATGTCCCAGAACTCTTTGGAAAATCATAAGTCATGTCTTTAACTATATCAGAACTCTTTTGGAATAATCAGAACTCCTTCTTATAGGCCGTGGTTGCAATTTTAAATTTACCACATGCAGTTTTCCAGTATAATAATTGTTCAAAAATACTTCTCATCATTTCTTGTACCAGAACTCTTTGGGAAATCATAAGTCATGTCTTTAACTATATCAGAACTCTTTTGGAATAATCAGAACTCCTTCTTATAGGCCGTGGTTGCAATTTCAAATTTACCACATGCAGTTTTCCAGTAAAATAATTGTTGAAAAATACTTCTCATCATTTATTGTACCAGAACTCTTTAGAAAATCATAAGTCATGTCTTTAACTATATCAGAACTCTTTTGGAATAATCAGAACTCCTTTTTATAGGCCGTGGTTGCAATTTCAAATTTATCACATGCAGTTTTCAAGTATAATAATTGTTCAAAAATACTTCTCATCATTTCTTGTACCAGAACTCTTTGGAAAATCATAATTCATGTCTTTAACTATATCAGAACTCTTTTGGAATAATCAGAACTCCTTTTTATAGGCCGTGGTTTCAATTTCAAATTTACCACCAGCAGTTTTCAAGTATTATAATTGTTGAAAAATACTTCTCATCATTTCATGTACCAGAACTCTTGGGAAAATCATAAGTCATGTCTTTAACTATATCAGAACTCTTTTGGAATAATCAGAACTCCTTCTTATAGGCCGTGGTTGCAATTTCAAATTTACCACATGCAGTTTTCCAGTAAAATAATTGTTGAAAAATACTTCTCATCATTTATTGTACCAGAACTCTTTAGAAAATCATAAGTCATGTCTTTAACTATATCAGAACTCTTTTGGAATAATCAGAACTCCTTTTTATAGGCCGTGGTTGCAATTTCAAATTTATCACATGCAGTTTTCAAGTATAATAATTGCTGAAAAATACTTCTCATCACTTCTTGTACCAGAACTCTTGGGAAAATCATAAGTCATGTCTGTAACTATATCAGAACTCTTTTGGAATAATCAGAACTCCTTCTTATAGGCCGTGGTTGCAATTTTAAATTTACCACATGCAGTTTTCCAGTATAATAATTGTTCAAAAATACTTCTCATCATTTCTTGTACCAGAACTCTTTGGAAAATCATAAGTCATGTCTTTAACTATATCAGAACTCTTTTGGAATAATCAGAACTCCTTTTTATAGGCCGTGGTTGCAATTTCAAATTTATCACATGCAGTTTTCAAGTATAATAATTGCTGAAAAATACTTCTCATCACTTCTTGTACCAGAACTCTTGGGAAAATCATAAGTCATGTCTGTAACTATATCAGAACTCTTTTGGAATAATCAGAACTCCTTCTTATAGGCCGTGGTTGCAATTTTAAATTTACCACATGCAGTTTTCCAGTATAATAATTGTTCAAAAATACTTCTCATCATTTCTTGTACCAGAACTCTTTGGAAAATCATAAGTCATGTCTTTAACTATATCAGAACTCTTTTGGAATAATCAGAACTCCTTTTTATAGGCCGTGGTTGCAATTTCAAATTTACCACCAGCAGTGTTCAAGTATAATAATTGTTCAAAAATACTTCTCATCATTTCATGTCCCAGAACTCTTTGGAAAATCATAAGTCATGTCTTTAACTATATCAGAACTCTTTTGGAATAATCAGAACTCCTTCTTATAGGCCGTGGTTGCAATTTTAAATTTACCACATGCAGTTTTCCAGTATAATAATTGTTCAAAAATACTTCTCATCATTTCTTGTACCAGAACTCTTTGGAAAATCATAAGTCATGTCTTTAACTATATCAGAACTCTTTTGGAATAATCAGAACTCCTTCTTATAGGCCGTGGTTGCAATTTCAAATTTACCACATGCAGTTTTCCAGTAAAATAATTGTTGAAAAATACTTCTCATCATTTATTGTACCAGAACTCTTTAGAAAATCATAAGTCATGTCTTTAACTATATCAGAACTCTTTTGGAATAATCAGAACTCCTTTTTATAGGCCGTGGTTGCAATTTCAAATTTATCACATGCAGTTTTCAAGTATAATAATTGCTGAAAAATACTTCTCATCACTTCTTGTACCAGAACTCTTGGGAAAATCATAAGTCATGTCTGTAACTATATCAGAACTCTTTTGGAATAATCAGAACTCCTTCTTATAGGCCGTGGTTGCAATTTTAAATTTACCACATGCAGTTTTCAAGTATAATAATTGTTCAAAAATACTTCTCATCATTTCTTGTACCAGAACTCTTTGGAAAATCATAATTCATGTCTTTAACTATATCAGAACTCTTTTGGAATAATCAGAACTCCTTTTTATAGGCCGTGGTTTCAATTTCAAATTTATCACCAGCAGTTTTCAAGTATTATAATTGTTGAAAAATACTTCTCATCATTTCATGTACCAGAACTCTTGGGAAAATCATAAGTCATGTCTTTAACTATATCAGAACTCTTTTGGAATAATTAGAACTCCTTCTTATAGGCCGTGGTTTCAATTTCAAATTTACCACCAGCAGTTTTCAAGTATTATAATTGTTGAAAAATACTTCTCATCATTTCATGTACCAGAACTCTTGGGAAAATCATAAGTCATGTCTTTAACTATATCAGAACTCTTTTGGAATAATCAGAACTCCTTCTTATAGGCCGTGGTTGCAATTTCAAATTTACCACATGCAGTTTTCCAGTAAAATAATTGTTGAAAAATACTTCTCATCATTTATTGTACCAGAACTCTTTAGAAAATCATAAGTCATGTCTTTAACTATATCAGAACTCTTTTGGAATAATCAGAACTCCTTTTTATAGGCCGTGGTTGCAATTTCAAATTTATCACATGCAGTTTTCAAGTATAATAATTGCTGAAAAATACTTCTCATCACTTCTTGTACCAGAACTCTTGGGAAAATCATAAGTCATGTCTGTAACTATATCAGAACTCTTTTGGAATAATCAGAACTCCTTCTTATAGGCCGTGGTTGCAATTTTAAATTTACCACATGCAGTTTTCCAGTATAATAATTGTTCAAAAATACTTCTCATCATTTCTTGTACCAGAACTCTTTGGAAAATCATAAGTCATGTCTTTAACTATATCAGAACTCTTTTGGAATAATCAGAACTCCTTTTTATAGGCCGTGGTTTCAATTTCAAATTTACCACCAGCAGTTTTCAAGTATTATAATTGTTGAAAAATACTTCTCATCATTTCATGTACCAGAACTCTTGGGAAAATCATAAGTCATGTCTTTAACTATATCAGAACTCTTTTGGAATAATTAGAACTCCTTCTTATAGGCCGTGGTTGCAATTTCAAATTTACCACCAGCAGTATTCAAGTATTATAATTGTTGAAAAATACTTCTCATCATTTCATGTACCAGAACTCTTGGGAAAATCATAAGTCATGTCTTTAACTATATCAGAACTCTTTTGGAATAATCAGAACTCCTTCTTATAGGCCGTGGTTGCAATTTCAAATTTACCACATGCAGATTTCAAGTATAATAATTGTTGAAAAGTACTTCTCATCATTTTTTGTACCAGAACTCTTGGGAAAATCATAAGTCATGTCTTTAACTATATCAGAACTCTTTTGGAATAATCAGAACTGTCAAATTTCGAGCGGCGTTGAATGTTTTATTTTTACAAATATGAACGTATTTTACAAGTATAATAATTTTTTTTAAATACTTCCGATTAATCCTTGTATCAGAGCTGGTCGGAAAATCATTGTACATGACTTTAACTATATTAGAACTGGTTTAGAATAATCAAAACAACTAGTTATTGATTGGCTTTAGATCTCAAACCGTGTATATATCGGGATAATTTCTGTAAATGTTTTTCTTTTTTAATCTTTTTTTTTTCTTCTAAAATGTAGAACTATCCTCAGAACTCTTACAAATCTATGATTTTTTGAATTCTGACGATTGTTGATACGGAAATTGTCGAAAAACAAAATGATTTGCTGTGTGAACTTGGCAAATCATTTGTTATGCCATTTTTTTTGCTTTAAAGGCCGGAACTATTAATTTAACTTATCAAGAACTCTAGAACTATTCAAAATAAAGCCAGAACTCTCAAAAAATTTTGAGTTTCCACGAAATGAGACACCAGCTTCACACACACTGAGACGTGGACTGTGATATCCTGAGGAGAGAAAATATCCATCGATATCACTCTCACTTATTATAATTTCACTGATTTACTCCACGACACTACACTGCCTTAGTATATCCCGGGGCCACTTTCTATTAAGACGTCTTGGTGGTGAGGAAGGATGATTGGTGCTGGATAAGGATTGGGCTGAAGGATTAGGATGATAGATCAATTAATCTTACATTTAATCAACATGTTTCGCAGCGCGGCTTCAGGCGCTATTCCTTTCGCAGATATTACATTTTAATCGATTATTCTATTACCATCCCTAATTAAAATAGATTTGGGGCTTTGGTGTTTGATGCTTAATGACATATTTAACATAACGCCAAGAAACGTTCTTAGGTTTAAAGATATTATTGTAATGTTTTGAATCCTTAGAGTTCGTCAGTATGAGCTAGATAATAAGTCACTATAGTAAGAGAAGATCACTCAAAGTGAAATTCTGCGCTAACTCGCTAAGGGAAGAGGCATCGGAGCTCATTTGTCCCTTTCCGTGAGGATATAAATTCTCTTTCCCTTTACTTTTTAGCCGATGACAGCTATCTGTATCCCCCAAGTGATTAATTATTTTGCTTGTAGACAGACTTTAACAGAATGCTGGCGTTAATTATGTTTCAATATTGAGTACTAATTTCTGCAGACTCACTTGAAGCCGGATCTGGGTTGCTTGACAATAAATGCAATCCGTAGCTTATCGCCCCATAAATTCAGCTTAAATTTCTCATTAAAGGCAACACATGAGAGGTAGAAGCAGCTGAAATAATTAAGTCCATGGCTAGAATTCAAATCCAATACAATACTTTCTACATACAGTTTGATCCTTTGGCCAGAAGAACCAGGAAGCATAGAATGAAGACAAGTGTTCACCTTGCCAAGCTCCAATTAGCTTTTACAAAGAAATCGCCACGACCATGTTGCCGCATTCTAAGCCTCGTAATTGAACTCTAATTAGTAACTTGACATTAAATGGAATGTGATTGAATAAGAAGAAAAATATTGAATACATTGCGCAGTAACGGAAAGACATATCTTTCTCTCCCTCTCTCTCACACATACATACACACGCATAGAAGCAAGAAACCTTCGCTCTCTCCTTCCCTCTCAAACAATTAAAATGAAAAACGTGGAAGTAAAAGTTCAAGGAATATTACTAATTATTCAAACAGCTCGGACTAGCCGTCTCAAAACAATCCACTTGTGTTCGGCTCTTGAAACCATCATTATTCCCGGTGTGTTATGGAAAGCTCAGTTTTGACATTTCTTATATTTCCCTTACCACGGGATGGATCGGTACACTCGTTTTACAATTTAGCTGAAGTAAAGACCTAAAAAAACAACACTCCAGATTTAGTGGTCTCAATAACTAAGTTACCGTTGATCCACTAGACTTGACATAAAGCATGCTCTGAACAGCCACTTACTAAGCTAGGTACATCTGACTTTGGAAAAGAAACAGCTTTTGTTTTAATATTTTGTGAAAAACGTAAACACTGACTATAATTATGTATCAAAGAAAAGCGCGATTATAGTCACCACCGGACGGAAAACTGACCGTAGCTTACGCAGGGGAAATTACTTACTCGTCAACTTTCATACATTAAATATGTTTCTGACTAACTTGACTTGTTTTACTGAAAAAATCATTATTCTGCTAAATACAATTAAAAATAAAAGACATAATCGCCTAAGGTGTTATAATATCTTGTAACTTTTGTTTTTCCCACTTTTTTTGGGCTTAAATGAATAATGATATCCAAGAGAGGAAAACTGTTTAAATGTGCCTTTACACTCCTTCAATGCACATCAAAATGAAAAACCTTTTCTTTTTTTTTTTTTTTTTTTTTTATCTTCGTTGCAAGAGATTATGAAAAAGAATTAATAATGAAAAAAATAATGGAGGTTTGAGTGCATTAAACTTTAGTTAATATTAACAAAACTATGTTTTTCCAAATTTTAACTGCAGATCCATATTATTATTTGCTGGTAAAGTATGTAGGATTTTTGACGTATTTATAATATAAAATGAAAATTCTTCTTGCGAATATCCAGAAACGTTCTGACAATTGCAACAAATGAAAACCATGCTTTTCTCTCAACCTTATTCATCGAATTGAAAAAGACTTATTTGTAAGCCTTCAAATATTCCTGCTTTAATTGTTTCCCTACTTGACTGAGGCATTTTCTCCCCAATATATGCAAAGCATGATCCATTCTTATCAAGCTCCTTTACAAACTGCTACATAACACCAAGCTTAATATGCAGTGGAGGGAAGATGATTTTCTGTCTTCTAGCTAAGAGCAGAGTTGGGCAAACGTTAGCGCGCGCTAAAAGCTGATACCTCTCCGCTACTTTAGCGAAACTGTAGAAAGCCAGCGCTAATAATTAGCGGTTAGCGGCGGCAGTGCGCTAACCGCTAATCTATTTATGAAATATCGTAATTGCTAATAGCTTAAGCTATAGTTACAATAGCAATTACGATATTTCATAAATAGATTAGCGGTTAGCGCACTGCCGCCGCTAACCGCTAATTATTAGCGCTGGCTTTCTACAGTTTCGCTAAATTAGCGGAGAGGTATCAGTTTTTAGCGCGCGCTAACGTTTGCCCAACTCTGGCTAAGAGGTTATTAATGATATTTTTTTCCGCCAAGGCTATGTTTTCTCTCCTGGGCAACGCTTTTCTAACCCAGTGTCACTGCTATCCCAGAGGCACAAGAAGCAAGGATATTTGGTGTCGCCATTTTGCTCTCCAAGGACAAACTTTACCATACATACAAATCACCCATTGATGTTCATGATGTTTTATCTTCTTCGAAATCAAAGCAGTGGTATCGTATTCTTCTTCAATTTTTTCTTGACTGAGCAATTTGTATTGAGCATTATTTGTTCCCATTATGTAGAAGAATACATTACAAACTTTGCTTAGAACTGTCAATACATGGTCGCCAATTATCCGGAAAATATTCTGGATGGCCGATTTTTCCCAGGAAACAATACAAAATTTTCATATTGAGAGAAGAATCGTAGCAGATCTTTCTCACTAGTACGAAAAATGTAATTTTGGTTTCTGGTTCAAGGAAATTATCCTTCAACCTAGAAGCCAATACTTCAGAAACTTCTTTCGAGAAGTTGAGATCTCCAATGAGGTTATTTAGCTCACATTGGTTAATAATTGGGGGGGGAAATGCCACATTTGGTCCATTTTTCTGTAAAAAAAAAAACACATTTGTCCAATTTTTGAAAAACGGCCAACTTTGAGGATTTTTCAAATATAAAATAATTTCGCTTTGAAGTGTCTACACCTCAAATACTTTACAAAAAGAGGGTTCATTGTGACTAAAATTTCAGTCTAAATGACAGAAAGTTATTGAGCAAGTTATGCGCGAAAAACGTCATGGAGCTATGTAAGTCCGAACAAAGTTTAGTAAAAACTGTCATTCATACGACTTTCATGAATCCTCAGCCTCGCGAAGAAAATAAGTTGTCAACAAATTTGCGCAGGTTTGGTGTTAGTCAGAGTGCTGACACCACATCCTCATAGCAGAATCAGAAAATTTAATTAAACAGCAAAATCAAATCACACCTCTAAGATCATTCTTAAGGAAAACTCTGTTAAAAATTTGTTTCTTAATTACTTAACTTGTTTTACCAAAGCATACTTTTACTGTTAAATGCTATTAAAAAAACAACAACCAGTTTGAAACTGAGAAAAACAGAAAAACCGCTAAGCGGAAATCGCTCACTACGCCTCCTGCATCTGGTAATTTTGAAAAGAATTGGTGGAAAACACTTATACAATTTTTTTTCTTATTTACTTGCTTTGTTTTAATGAAATATTCATTTTAAAGATTGAGGAAATGTATTAAATACCGTTCAAAGGAAACAAACCAACACGTTCTAATTTTAAACACCGTTTTCTCCTTCTGTGATAACTCTATAGGAAATTACATTATAACCATTTTGATTTTAGTTGTTCTATAATGCTCAGACAATTTTAAATATGTAATAGATAGTAAACATTAATGTAATATATATATTATGTACCTTTTTTCGCCATAAAAAAATTGAGTTTTTGTCTTTTATTTCTTAGAATTATAAATGCTACATTTTGCTAAAATAAATGCCATTTTGCCACATTTTCCAGCACCACGTTTTGCAATAATAAATGTTACATTTTGACAGGATCTGCTAATCAGAAAGTATCAAGCTCCATTTTTTGAAAAAAATGGGATCCGTCAGCTATCTTAATATTTCAGAAGAGGTCGCCTACGTTAAAAAGAACGTCGCACAGTGGTGCCAAACGCCCGCATTTGGGAAAAGCCCTGCGGGTACTTCAATCTTTCTGATTTTGGTATAATGTTTGAAGAATTGTTTTGTGGTGAGTCGAATGAGACCACTAACAGTTCGATAGAATAATCGTTTTGAAAGATGAATGGGTTTTATAATAAGAAACCCCTGAAAGCAGCAAGTATTCAATTTAAAAAGGTCCGACTCGCAGGAGCTGCGTCATCTTAGCGCGGTTCCGTTCATATCCCTAGTGCGATTAGTAAAGGAATATAGCAGTTATCAATAGGCATTGATGTTTCGTTAAAAATATAAAATAAAATCTCAAAGAGAAGGAAGCTTAAGGCGCCACACATGGAAACTGACTGTTTCCTAAGTGGAAGTGACTCTCCGCCATCTCAACGTTCGCTGTAGGAAAACACTACTATCATTACATTTTTCTTATTTTCTTAGCCTAACTAAACTACTCATTCCACCGTTCAATAAACTTAAAAATTGTACTTGCTCGACTCCGAATTGGCCACACATACCTCATGACAAGACTTGACAAACCAATTTGTGATATATGAAATACAGACTTTACTGTAAAACACCTACTTACGAAGTGCAGAAGACGACAAAACTTAAATATCCCACATGACATGTACGAATTGTTGAGGGACAGCAGCCAGTACATAAACACAATACTTTCTTACTTGCTGGATACTAAACTATACACTCGCATTTGAAGACATCTGCTGAATAACCGGAGGCTTCCAGGAATATTACAGGCATTTCTAATCCTCTGGCTATGGAAATAATTTAATTAAATACCCATCTTAATGCTGGTTCATTAGACATACAGGCACTACCTTGAAGGAGTGAAATCGCAGTAGTTTCGAATCACTTATAAATACATAAATAAATAAAAACAAAAGTGAGATAAACAGTGACAAAACCCCGTTGAAATGAACAAAACTAACACTTTCGTGGTTTTAAGCACTTATTTCTCCGACTGACATCGCCCCATCTATATTTGCGTCAGAATCTTTTTTTTAGAGAATTTAGTAAGCTTTGAACTTACTACGATTTTTTAACTGTTTTGACGATATTAAGGAAAATATGCGAAGATCCCAAACCTTTTTATGTCTGTTAATGAAATATTTTATTCTAATCCTTATATATATATATATATATATATATATATATATATATATATATATATATATATATATATATGAACTACGGTTATTTACGTGATCTATAGGTTCTGAAATGTGAATTTTTCTAGTCGGCACTTCTAGATTGCGTCATGAGGTGAACCTGATAAGCGAAATTCCTCTCAAGGGAGGGAGGAAAGAACCGCGCTTTAAGAAGTAATGTTTCTAAAGCAATTTTTGTCGGTTCATCACCCAGAGATGTAAATGCTTAACAGGTATCGTGTCCACGCACGTCGGCAAAAATGTATGACTTTTGATATACGCCAACCTTTTTTTTATCAAATCATATTTTACTAAATGGGTAAAGATGTATGGGTAGATATGTATGATTCCAAATGTATTTTTGAGTGCTGAGTTAATAACCGCTGTTATGCTGTTAACTGTTCTCGACGTATTCCTCTTTTCTGAAATTTCTGCTTAAACCGAATAAATTTAACAGTTTCACGCGAGATATTAGATGGATCTCATTGAGACAATCAAGTAACAGACATTCCAACGAAGACGAGAGCAAAATTGTTTTTTTTTACCAAAGAAAATATAAAATGAAATGAAAAATCAGTTACTGGCCTGGTAGGAATGCGAAAACTTATGGAAGTAGTTCAAATTATTTGATTTCACGTGCTACAATGTGAACAAAGAATTCCAACTTCATATTTTCCAAGTCATTTTCTGGAATAAGCACAATATTTGGCATACTTGAAGAAAAATTTGAGTTAAATTCCCGTCAAACTGTGGTTAACAATGGGAATTTTGAAACATTTTAAGAGTTAATTTTATGTTGTTGTTTTTTTTTTTAGGATAATTTAAAGAGAAAATTCGGGATATCCTGCTAAAAGACGGATGCAACCTGATTTTTTGCCGGAAATTTAACAAGCTAGCGAACGGAACCGTCCGCAAAGCTGGATTTCCCAACGCGGATATTTACACCCCAAAGCTACAACATACACCATCCCTATCAACAAGACTTAAAGGGAAATACTACTTTGTCTGATCAAAATCAAAGTCATTTTCTCAAAATTATGAATAACAAATAAATCGGCGCTAATGACCTTGATGTAGATGCGCCGTAAAAAAAAAAAAAAAAAAAAAAAAAAAAAAAAAAATCACAAGCAGTGTTGGGCATTATTCGAATAAAGTATTATTCGAATGATTGTTGAAATAAATTTTTAGTGAATGATGAATAATTCCCTGAATTATCTTATTCACACGATACATCATGAATTATTCACAGAATTATTCGTTATTCATTATTCGTTGTTCATCATTCATTATTCATCATTCGTTATTATTTATTTCTAGTTGGTCTACTGATTAACCCTACACACACACACACACACACACACACACACACATATATATATATATATATATATATATATATATATATATATATATACATATATCTGGCTTCCAACATCATAATAAATCTATCATTATTCACTAAAATATGTTTATTCTGATTGACCATTCGAATAATTTGTGAATAAAACATAAACTTCATTCGCAAAATAACGAATAATGAATAAAAGTAATTATTCTTCATTCATTAATGAAATAATACATTTATTCCTTAATCTTTATTCATCATTCTGAATAATTTTTGCCCAACACTGATCACAAGTTATCAAGTCTTTATGTATTAAGATATATGGGATGTTAAAGTATCGAAAAAAAAATAAGTCTTAATTCGTCGAAAACAAAATGACGGAGCTATGTCTGATGCCCTCTTCTTTCACGTGCGATAGTCTGCAGGCGTTAATTTTTAATCTTGAACAAAAAACTAATATTATTTTGAAAGAAGGCTGTAAAATCTAATAAAGTACGTAGGATTTTCAAGAAATATTAATATTTTAGAAAATTGTGAACAATCCTTTATTTTCGATTAAAAAAAAACCCCGCCGAAAATGTTGAAATGAAAAAATCGAAGGCGCTAGTGTATCGACGGATTCCGAAATCATAGTTTTAAGAAGATCGACTTTGAATTTTAATGTATTGAAACGTACATTTTTTTTTCTTTTTAATTGTTTTCATAATTTCTTGTAATATAGATTTAAAAAAATATATTTTTAATTCTGGAATGTATCGGGACTTTAGTTGAAAAATCAGATTTTTGGCGCATTTAAAAAACCTTTTATGCCAAATAAACACACTTGGATATTATTTTTGGGTGGTCAAGGAAGCATTTAAGCACTTAAAAAAAGAAAACGGTAGTATTACTCTTGAAGATATCGGCCTCGCATTATTCGATTTATCACGTCAAAATATCCATTACCAATGCCTATAAATACGAAAATATTAACGTTACCTCTTTTTCGTGCAAAATTTGTCGAAATGACGGTGTTCATATGAGATCCTACTTGTTAACTATATTAGCCTTTTTTGCAAGAAAAAGTATTTGTTTAGCCAACTTTCATCAAAATCGTAAATATTGTTGCCTGCTCAAGTGCGAGCATATTTATGTGTTTTTATTTTGCTATTTAACTTACAATTAGCGAAAAAGATTGAAATAAGCTCGTTAAATATACACAGAATGGTTTAACAATGGATTAGATATTGCAGTTCATGTAGAACTAATTTTACAGGCTGTATTAAACGATGAAGTTGAGGAAATTGATTTAAATTAGGGATTCAACGTGGATTAATCGATGATTATAATATGGATGAAAATACAGTATAAAAATAATAAAAATGTTAATAACATTTTGATATTTAGGAATAACCAATAATAATAAATTAAAACGGAAGAGGTAATGAAAATGTAAAATATATTATTAAGGAATCAACGACGAATATTATTCGAATGAAGAAGAAAGAGTAATCATTTTCAGAAAGTAAAATGTAATTATAACTAGAAGTATTATTTAGAAGCATCCCCGGAATGTGTTTTATGTATTTCCTTTGTATTTTATAAAAGATGTTAAAGATGATTATGACTTAACATTAACATTATGGTCTGAGTAGATCGCAAGAATTGGTGTCCTAGGTAATAACACACCAAAAGAGTCTTATCGTCGCCCAGGGTCGAGCGCAATTAATGAATGTTGCCAATAACTCGCAATGAGTTATCTTGTTGTTGACTGTGCACTGTGAGTTATCTGTACTTAGCAGTCAATGCGATAGATAAATTTTGGATCTTAATTGTACGACTATTTTAGTACTTTTTTTCGTGCTTAGCTCGAGATTGCGTTTGGAGTTATTCCCTCGTGGGATTTTGAAATTTTAAGTAGAGGAGGAATTTTAGTGTTCAGAAATATCATTGGGAAAACTCGACAGCCTGAGAACTGACCAACACGATGTACGTGCTAATACTTTCGCTGCAAACTCATACTTCAAGAGGATATCTAGCCAAGCAAAATATGCCTAAAATGTTGAGAATCAGCAGCGTAGTAGTATTTCTGGATTATATTTGTAAAACTGCACTTCTTTAGCATTTGCAAAAGGTGGGATGCTACATCCGAAATGAGTTAAGTATCGAACCAGCATTTTTATGCCGGTGCTTTATTTTTCACCGGTGCGTTCATTCCTACGTTGATGAAGAAGGCTGCCTACATTTTACAAATTCAAGATTTCTTGAAGGAGTGATGCTCCGATACAATTAGTGGATCCCCTATGTAATAAACTTCAAATGAACACGAACAGATTTTTTTTTTTTTTCTTGTTCAATGAGCAATTAACAAATACTTACCTTCTGGTCTTCCTGTAAGAAGATGGTATAGAAATATTCAATAGAGGATTGACTCACTGTAGGTCGTCGGTTGTTGGATCTGAGAAGCGGCCAAGGGAGGAGATGTAAGCAGAAGAGAGGCGAGTGCTGAGGTCAGTGAGCGGGGGATGGAGGCATACACGAGGGGTTGACGGGAAGACACAGCTAGCCGAGGAATCTCCCCTCTACTCAATATATAGCAACCCCCCCCCCTCTACCCCCAGTGCTAACACCCTTCCAGCTAACACCCCACGGCCCTTGACATTTACAAAGAGCCACTGAAAAAGGGAGTGAAATACGAAAAGTAGGTGTCACGAAAGAACAGCAGGAAAGTAGAAACGTCCGATAGACAAACAACAAAATAACTCATTAAATGACTGATCAACAACTCATAATTTTATCGAAGAGTATTTTCTATCAATACGGCAACAACATTTTTCGAAATTCCCGCAAGCACCACATAAGATGTGGAATTCATGTAATCGAGCTGCAACACTCATGTAAATAGTAAATTTTAGATAGAATCAGTAAACTGTTTAACATATTTAAATCGAACAAATTATATAAACAAAATGAAACGAGGAGGTAAATCGTTGAGCTTAAGGGTTGCTGGAGCTGCCGTTCGGGCTTGGGAGTTGTCCGACTTCTTGTTGGAGCTCTGCCAAGTGAAAGTGTCCTAATCCACAGGTCAGCTTATCAAACCTCTTGATTCTCGTCAACTACTAATATCTGCGTGCCCAAAATACATCCCCCTCCCCAAAGTGCTGGTGCTGGTTCCACGAGTATGGTAAACGAGCTTACAGAGGGATGTTTGTGTCGGTGAACCGAGAAAGGTTGCAGCCCTCCAGCAGACTAGTCTACAGGGATTGTGGATCCCTAACCTGTAAACAGACCTAACCTATGGATACAGCAGGTAAGTAGACGGCGGATTCTTTTCTACACATAGGGCACGGCTCTCTGATTAACACATACATAGACAGGAATTTACTTTCGATTTCGAAAACTTCCTCCAATTCACCTTTGAAGGTGGGATTTGGAATGCACTTTTGAAACCTCTCGACTCTGAGTAGCCTTTCATAAGTCAAAACGGGAAAAATCTTGAAAAACTACATTTCATTTCTCTCACGAAAAGACTCGTAGCATGTCTACGAGGGAGTATCTGTGAAAAGGATTTAAAAGGAACAAGCTGGCTGGAATTATTTCCGAGATTCATTCACATCTCTAGAATCAGCAGAGACAGATAAAGAATTATTAAAGAATTAAAATAAACATAAATGATGCAAGGAATACGCCAGTTAAACGTCACTGTGCTCTAAAAGGATTGGCGGAATGAGAACTCAGGGGTACCAATATAAAGTAAAAATCTATTATCGGTTCATACGCTGCCCTGCAGAAATAAATGATTTTCAATAGAGAGCGAGATCAATACACAGGCGAATTACGCTTAAAAGTAAATAGGATTCTTGGGCTTGATATGTAAGTAGAACGATTTAAATGCCTTTTCCTCCGAGGTCTGTAGGCATGTAAGACCAAAATCACAACCCTCGACTAGAGTTCCTAGTGACTTTGTATACTTGTGCTACGCATTCGGCCTAACAGACGACTTCCGTAATATTATGGCAAATGAGAGATCTGTTTAGATGTAATTCTGTTCAGTGGATTATCTCCTTTTCTATTACAAAACATACTCGCACGAATAATTGAATGGAACACTTCAGGTGGCATCTAGGAAATCACAATCTCGATTCGATGGGTTGTTTTACAAAATATTAATACACATCCTAGAAACCGGGAAAGAACGGGATCCTAGGGCATATTTAATCTACTATTAACAAGATAAGGTTACCCAAACACTAAAGAAGGATTGATCAGACTCCTGTCGGCAGTTACTAGTTTCTGTTCTTGGTGGTGCGTAGTGTCAATAATATTTATGTAATTATTCTAATTTTCAAACAATAACGGTTTTTATGCAACAAACGGAGTTGTGAGCTCTTAACAGTCGACTAGTAAAAAGTTCATTAGACCTTAAAAAGTTGAAATTTTTCTAACTCGGTTTAATAAGAGAAAAAGAGACTGCGTTATGATTTTTCTGCTACGATATTTTTGTAAGAGATATCAAACTAAATTGAAATAGCTACCTTATTAGGACCCATTATGAATAATTATCGTATTCCTTGATAGCCGTATTCATTCGCATTGTTACATCTGAAATATCATAATATTACATAGATTAAATTAAAAAAATTGTAAAGTAATTCTTTGAGTACAAATTAGTGCATTAAGGGGAACGAAGTCTCTGGAACAAGCCGAGTGTTCTAGAAATTATTTTCTTCCTCCTTCACATTGTCTATTCCAGAATTAGCACAGTCTCTTATTCTCCAATCTTTCAGTAGCTTTTTAGCAAATCCTTGAATTTGGAAATAATTGTTCAAGCCCCTCATATAAGATAATTACCTCGGTTTCAAATCATTGCCGTTATAACATTTGCCCAATATACCACAAAAACAAGTTTAAGGAGTTACATTTTCTTTTAAATCAGATTCTTACCCCTCATGCCGAACCACCGTCAACTTATTTGGTGCATTTTAATGAAGTGCTTATTTAGTAGTCTGCATCAGGCAAGGCGGGACTCCAACCCGTACAGACAAAGGTTTGGCCCCTTGCAGCAATACAGGCATAACTTCGCACATTGACAGACTGGATGGCTTTTGTGTATTGCTCTGCTGTAATCTGTCCACAGGCCCATTTGATGCGACGGATGAGGTGCTCCCTTGAGCCAATGGGCTCCCAATAGTCCAAATCTTTGACATGTCCCCATGCGAAGCAATCCAAGAGCGTGAGGTCTAAAGATCGAGCCGGGCAAGATACCGGCCCACCACGCCATGGATAGTTTGTGTCCAGCCAATTTCGGATGGCCCTTCCGTAGTAACCAGCACCAGCATCCAAGTCTCTGTGCCAAAAGGACTTCCTCCAAGAACAAGAGCAGTTTAATATCGAGAAATGAGTGGAAAGACTCAGCGATAATTCATAAGGTAAAAAAAATGGGGACCTCTTATTTAATTATTCCACACAAAATCTGAGGCATACTCACTCCTAAATTTTTGGGGTGGAGGATTAAAGAAGGTACGGTAGGAGTATGAAGGTTAGTGGAGGGGGTGGAAGGTTAAGACATATACTTATAAGGATTTTTATATGTGCCTTATGAAAGACTGCCTTTTCATAAGAAGGTATTATTAAGTGTTTTATTAACAATAGGTTTTTATTGCTCGAATAAATCATGTTCGATTTATTAATAGATTAAAATACTAATACTTTATATAATACGATATGATTCCCAGGAAAAATTTACATACTCTTTTTTTCAGTCCTTTTCCATGACGTTATTATCACACTTAAAAAAACAACGATCTACTTGGCACCTCTGGAGATAAAACAAAAAGCGACGATTCATAGAAAATCTTACGGTATGATCAAGTGGAAAATATTGATGGAATTGTACAAGATGTGAAGCCGACATTTATTAAATTAGGAGTGCGATTTTAATTAGTGCAAGGAAGAACTAAACGACAAAAAAGAAGTTAATTGCTCCCAAGAAGAGCTGGTGTAGTATCTGGGTTTCCCCGCTCAGACGCGGAATGGCTGACGCACTCCTACATACTATTGCACATTTATGCGGGTTTCCAACCTTCCTGCAGGAAGAAAAACTAGCTTATGACGTCGGCATGATGACGCTTTCCAGGAATGCCGGCAAGAAATATTAAACAAAATTAAAAAATAAACCCCTTCTGATAAAAAAGAAAAATATTTCTGCAAAACAATTATAATTCCCCAGAGTAGAAACCTAAAAGAGAATATATATATATATATATATATATATATATATAATAAAATAATAAGCAATAAATAAATAAAGATGGTTGAGGTGAAGATCTTATGTAATTAAGAATGTAAATAATTGAAAACTCAGAAATTTCCTGTGAAAATGGGAAACCTCGCTTAGCGGAGCGGGCTTCACTTAAGCTGGAAAAGTTTGCACTTCGACGTCGCGCTAAATCTCGAAAGAGTCCACGTAGGAAGATCTCAGCCCCATAAGCAGATCATTCGACACTGTCTCAACGGAACCCGACTCAGTGAGAATTAGGAATTGTACGATTTATAGTGAAATATTAGCATGATTTAAGAATAATCTTAAGCTCCTTCTAAATTTCAACCAGTACATTTCTTAAAAGTGGGGATATTTCATGCATCTTAGAAACATGGGTAATTAATAATACTGTCCGTGGACGTCTGCTGCCATATGTATATATATATATATATATATATATATATATATATATATATATATATACATATATAAAATTTCGATCGCTAAATTCACTAATAATACACTAAACGTTTTAGCACGGTTCCTCCCTCCCTCCATAGGGAGGAACCCCGCTTGTAGGAACTTTCTCGTTTCAGAACCCATAGATCATGAAAATACAGGTGGTTCAAATTTGTTTATATATATATATATATATATATATATATTGGCAAGCAAAAAAGTTCCGATTTTGATGAAATTTGGTACAAAACTCTTTCGTCTAATTTGAAAAGTCAAGTTCGTTAACCAGCAGAATCCGCCTACCGGAAGATGGTGTTTGGGGGAAATACGTGCAAAGAAATCGTAACGCTTACGTTTTTGAGTTCATATGCTTGTCGGTACTTGTTTTATATGTTTCTTAACATAGGAAAACGAATCAAACCAATTTTTAGGCGATATTTGTTACCGTTTTTGATAAAGGTGGAACAAATGTTTTAACTCATTATTTTTTGTGGGTACTTAGAATCGCGGGATTGAATTGAAATATTTTCTACATCTTGGAAATTCATCTCAACTAAGATGTTTAAATTTTGGTTATATTTGGAGTTAATGACGCATGCGAAAAAAACATTTTATCAATAGACATGAAAAGTTTTCGGATCTTCTTACATTTATCGTAAATATCTCAAAAACGGTTGGGAAATCGTGGTAAGTGGAAGGTGACCATTCCAATGCTTGCTTAAGTCTCTATAAGGTTCTAAAGCAATATTCGATTGGGCAATGTCAATCAGAGATATAAGTGCTTAAAACTTAAAAAGTGTTTGTTTTGTTCTTTTTAACCGGTTATTGTCTTTGTTTAAATCACTTTTTAATTGTTTTTTTTTTAAATTGCATTTATCAGTAAAATTAGAATTTTAGTAAAATAATCCAAGAAACTGTGAAAGGTATTAGTAATAAGTTTGGAGTGACTGTGCTAATCATGATGGCTGTGGCTAATCATGTTGGCGTATACATGCGTTTCTTTTGAATTCTCCTATCTATATAACCTTCCTCATACTGTTACAACTGAAGTTATCATTATTTCTTATTTTATAGAAAGATTTAGCACACGAGAGAATGCTTTATTCGCCATGAAGCACATATTTACAGTTGATTATGACAGTAAAATTAAGTTGCTAGTAATACAAGATACTTAAAATGACAACGAATTTTTGGTTGTTTGGAATAGAGCCTTCTGAGCAGTAGTCGAAGAGTAAGTACGTTTTCAGTACATAATTGTATTGACGTATACAGCCTTCCTCAAAAATGAGGAATAAGAATTATCCGCTTCTGTGTAAATTGGCTACTGTTAGTTTCCTGTGATTTGTAATACCTAATCTATTCCATTTTTTCGAGATGTACGGAACCGCGCTAAGATGGTGCAGTTCCTGCGAGTCGGACTTTTCTACATTAAAAAGGCTTAAAAAAGCTATTATACATTTTTAGACGGCTTTACTACGGCCTTGAGGCAACATTACACTTCAAATTTATAACAATTTTCTTACAAGGCATTGACTTTGAAGTCGTATATCTCAAGATATGCTCAACGGATTTTAACGGTTGTGAAGTGTTTTTAAAGAGAATTTAATACCCTGCAATTTGCACGTTTTAATTAGGTAAATATGGACATAGGTTTTTTTCCGGAGGGTGGTGCAGAATAACAAGTGACACCTCAAGTACGTGGGCATCGAGATCTACAAGAATTGCTACATAGATCTCTTGGGACTAAGAAAAAGTTCAATTATGTAGACCAGTATAATGAGTGTTCTATAAAAGCAACGGGCTGAATTTCATTGACAGATGTCACTGGTGATCAGCAGCTCCTGGCTTTTAAGATTTAAAGCGTCAATCAAGTTCAAGAGATCATTCAATCAATCAAGACATCTGATTGATTTATGAACTGAAAATGTGGGTCATTCCCCGAAGATTGGAATTCCCCCATGACCAAGTTGGTGGGGTCATGTCTTGAAACCTTTTTCTGATTATTGCTAATTAGGACATAAAGCTTACAACCGGAGGGCTTTGGAGAGGAGGGAGAACAGTTCCATATTGTGGAGGCTACATTTGAATGAATGAAGAATGTAAATATATTTTTCCTTCAATTTTTTTTTTTTTTTTTTTTTTTAACGGTGCATCGACATTTCTGGGCTATTAGCGCCAAAGAATGAATTAATCTTTGTGTATTTAAAACCCAATAGCATTAATGTAATATCAAAATCTAATATAATATGAAAAATGAGTACAAAAATATAAATAAATAAAAACATAAATCACACTAATAGTTAAATTGCTGTACTTATGAATGGCGTCGAGCTACTTGCAGAGGACTTCGCAGTTTCTCCCATTTAGCTCCTTCACTAATTCTTCCTTAACAAAAGATGTTTTGCCATAATATTTGTCCCTAAATTCCTTCAGACTGGACATACTGCAAAGAAATGGAAGGTGTCTTCTTTCAACACACATGGAGCAGCGGGACCTCTCTCCTATTCCCCAAGGCTCAACAACAATGCTCTTGCCCTTATTATCAGCATTATTCTATAGAGATCCAAAGATCTCTGCAGAATCTTGCCATCTTCCTGATCTCTGATGGTTTGCCATCTTTGCAGATGGCAAACCATCTGCTAGGTACGAAGTGTAGCTTTCTTCAAACTCAAGCTCCTCGTAGAGAAGATGGAACTTTGTAAAAAGCAACTTTTCCTTTCTCTTTTCTTCCTCAAGTTTGGCTTCTGTAGTCAGGATCCTATTAGATCTTTCCGATAAGAGTATAAGTGCTATTTTCAGACAAGAATGAAGACGGAGCTCAAAAGTTATTTATATATATATATATATATATATATATATATATATATATATATATATATATATTTTATAGTGACCCAATCTTCTTTAATCCAATATTTTTAATTTTTATCCGGTGTCAAAATCGAAAAGAAAATTGTTTTATTAAAATGGACTAATCTATTTCTAGAGATTGATTATTTTATTTTTTTTAATTATCGGTTTCACACAGCTTTTTTACGCTATAAGTAGTAGTAACATCATTTAGGACGCGGTAATTTTACGGGAAGGTTCGCCTTAATACAATTAGGCTGTATTTTTTAGTTTAGTGAGTGTTTAGCTCCTGAAGAGGTATCTACTTGTTAATTATTTCTTGTCGGCCTTCCGTCTCAAAAATATTGGGTCAAAAGTTATGGATTACTAAGCATTCGTAAACGCTGATTATTTCACCTTCTACTTAAACAATCTCTATTTAATTATAAACCAAAACAGTACATTTTGTAGGAATATTGTAAAACCGAAAAAAGTATTACTTTGTTTTACAACATATTTTTAAGAATAAAATAGAAGACTTATTACATAAACTCAAAATATATGTATATGTGTACGAATCGTTTTTTTTTTTTTTTTTTTTTTTTTTTTTTTTTTTAAGCGGCGCATCGACAAATCTTGGCCATTAGCGCCGACATCCACGGTGCAGCCAGAAATTTTCTCAGCGAGCCCTGAGATTAGAAAATTCCTGCCGCCGGGGTCGAACCCACCCTCTCCCGCTTATGAATCTAAGGCGCTAGCCACTAGACCACGGGAGACCCCTACGAATCGTTTTATCTGTTAAATAATGTAAAATGCACTAACACCTTTCCCAATCATGGAGATGTATTACTCTTAACTGCAATACTATTAAATATTCAAAAAATTGACTTCACTCGTTTTTTTTTTTCAAAAAAATGATTTTGTTTTTCTTTTCGGCGTCATAAGCGGGTTTCCTCCCTACGGACGGACTCAAGGTTGACTCGCTAAATGGTTCCCTTGATAATCCCTGATGAAATTTGGAAAGTTCTGAATATTTATTTAAATTTTAACGTCAATTTATTTTTGACAACGAATTTTAGGACGGGTTACCGCCCGTTTCTAGCCAGGATAGGGCTGATGCCTTCTCTGGAAAAGCCACCACCCCTAGTGGGAATCGAACCCACCGTCTTGTGGGAAGCTCTAAATAAAAACACTTAACATTTGGCTTTCAAACGTCTTCACATTTTACTTAAAAACTTTTACTATTGAAATTTTAATACATGCTGCAATAATAGAGAGATTTTTGTCACTCAAATTTCCCACTCGCACAGAATGCTGAAGTTTAAAGAAGAGAGGGCTTTATTATAAATACATAAAATGTTAAACTAAATCTCTTATTTTTGTCTTGTTCTTTGTGTTTTTACGTGGCAAACGTCAAAACGTATTTACTGCACAATATTCGGCCATTTTCTAATAGGCTTCCAAAATTCCAAAACTGCTTCAGTCTGTTAGGAAAATATTTTTTTTTTTTTTTTATCCTTCTTCATCCAAATTTTTTTATTATATAAAAATGAAGAAGGATAAAAAAAATATTTTCTTATCAGACTGAAGCACTTTTAGGGGTCGGAAATAAAGTCTTTTTCAGCAGAAAACCCCGTTTTTAGTACGTTTTAAGTGATAATTAAAAGAATCTAATCTAATTAAATTTGTTTCTAATTTATGTTTTTATTATTTTGTACTTTGTGTTTTTGGACTAGTGGCTAACGCATTAGTTTCACGTGCGGGAGATGGCGGGTACGAGTCCCACAAAAAAATTGAAAACACAACAATAGAACAAAAAATATAATCAAAATTAAGTTATCAAAACTAATAAATCATTCTTGGCCAAGTAACGGTTCATTCAACAAGTTAATTATTTCACATGGGAAGGAAAGAAACCAAGCATCCTCAATATTCGATAGCCCCCCCCCCCCCACTACTGGCAGATAAACTTAAATCTTCTTCTACACCTGATCGTATCGTAATCCAAACTTGTATCAAGCCATTCTCAATAAAACCTTTTATTCGGTTTGCTTTTTGCCACTTGTCCCGTAAATGGCTCAAGAATGTCTCCACTTTTATTTTCATTTTTCCCTTCTCCTCTGATAAACTAAATTGTTGGTGTACATATTTTATTACAATCTGTTTTTTCTTACTTTTTGGACTTAGTAATACCCAAACTTCAAAAAGTTCCCTTTTCGAAATGGGCATGTTTTCTGAAAATCAGTTATCATTATTAAATAAGTAGATTTTGGCAGCCTAACATTCTGGCTAATTCTTGCATTTCCACTGCAATACTTAATTGATAAATTAGAAAAAATTAAAGCTAGGCAGGACGAGGCCGTACAGAAGACGCTCTGTCCCATAATACTTCACCAGTAAGGGTATTAAAAATCGCATCGCATAAAGCAAAAATTAATGGTAATTTATTATGATAAATAATGAAAGAAGATCATACTAATCTTTCTGAAATAGGAAATAAATTTGTAGTACTGACAAATTATTTGTTTAACTGCAGTATTCATTCAAAGAGGGAGTAATGAACTTTGTGGCATGACATACCCTAATATAAAGAATCCGTAACTGGCGTTAATGACCATAAGGTTGACACGCCACAAAAAAAAAAAAAAAAAAAAAAAAAAAAAAAAAAAAAAAAAAAGAATCCGTAATCCCGGAAAATTGACGTCTTTGAGCGAACTTATTCTTGTATTTAATCTATATACTATCTAAGAAAATCCTGCAAGGTCCAATTAGGGGTTTGTATACATGAACGTTTCGAATTTTGTCCAGCTAGATCAGTTTAAAATACCACACTACGACGTCTGGTCCACATCCATTGTACAGTAGGGAATATCCTCAACGAGCCCTGAGATGAGAAAATTCTTGCTGCAGGTGGGACTCGAACCCCCATCTCCCACACGAGACTCTAAGGCGTTTGCCATTAGACCAGGGGGAGTCCCTGTTTTTGTTTTTCTTGTTCAGTAATCTCTTGCAGAGTAGAAACGGTCAAAAGTTCACTGATATAAACCCTTCAGTACATATTTATTAAGAGTTTCGCAACTTTTAGCGATTTACTCTGTAGCAATGTATCATGATATTGCAAAAATTCCTTTTACACATTGTGTATATAACTACACAAAAGAGAAGTCATCAGCCCTATCCTGGGTAGAAATGTATGGTAACCTGTAGATAACCAGTCCTAAAAGTCGTTGTCAATAATAAATGGACGTTAAAATTTAAATAAATAAATATAAATACATTATACAAATTATTTAATATATTAATACATTATAGTGATATTACACGTCAGTACATTTTATAATAGATTAATACAAATCTTGTAGGAGAAAAAAAGAAGTATAACGGGAGAAAAGGTGGGAGTGAGGGCCCACCTCTCTGTCTATATCAGACAGAGGTAGGGCTATATTTCTGAGCATAAGTTAGTATGGTGTTAATTTATGGACTATTTTCGAGGCTGGGTCTTCCTTGGTCTCAAGGCAGGGACTTCATTGGTATCGAGGCTGGGTCTTCATTGGTCTCGAGGCTGCGTCTTCGTTGGTCTCGAGGCTGGGTCTTCCTTGGTCTCAAGGCAGGGACTTCATTGGTCTCGAGGCTGGGTCTTCATTGGTTTCGAGGCTGGGTCTTCCTTGGTCTCAAGGCAGGGACTTCATTGGTATCGAGGCTGGGTCTTCATTGGTCTCGAGGCTGCGTCTTCATTGGTCTCGAGGCTGGGTCTTCCTTGGTCTCAAGGCAGGGACTTCATTGGTCTCGAGGCTGGGTCTTCATTGGTTTCGAGGCTGGGTCTTCATTGGTTTCGAGGCTGGGTCTTCATTAGTCTCGAGGCTGGGTCTTCATTGGTCTCGAGGCTGGGTATTCATTGGTCTCGAGGCTGCGTCTTCATTGGTCTCGAGGCTGGGTCTTCCTTGGTCTCAAGGCAGGGACTTCATTGGTCTCGAGGCTGGGTCTTCATTGGTCTCGAGGCTGGGTCTTCATTGGTCTCGAGGCTGGGTCTTCATTAGTCTCGAGGCTGGGTCTTCATTGGTCTCGAGGCTGGGTCTTCATTGGTCTCGAGGCTGGGTCTTCATTGGTCTCGAGGCAGGGTCTTCATTGGTATCGAGGCTGGGTCTTCATTGGTCTCGAGGCTGGGTCTTCATTGGTGTCGAGGCTTGGTCTTCATTGGTCTCGAGGCTGGGTCTTCAATGCCTGACAGGGTTAGGACCCTTCACCGTACAAAGAGAAGTAATCATACTTTTTAAGAAGTCATCCGGCATCAATAAGAGACGGAAATCAATAATTCAGTGTTATAAAATAAACTCTTGTTTTTAACCATTATTAATCATGTCTACATTTTTTTAGTAATAAGTATTTCTTTAATTATAATACTTTTTTAAAATAACCTAAAACATCTATTCATACTAAGAATTAAAAGATCCGTCACGCAAGAGCTGCATCACTAAGCACTTTCCTCAAAATTTAGGTAGTGTAGACTGAATAATTTGTTTAAAATAATATATCTAAATAAAATAAAAACATGAATAGTTTTTCTTATTAACATTTCTTATGAGCAACTCTTTTTCAATTATTAAATTTGTAATTAGTTTCCTTCTAGAGTTTTGTGTATGTGTGGAGCTACGCTACTTAATAAATATACAAAACTGAACACTTTCGCCTCTTGATCTTTTTGAATAATAAAAGCGTCCCCATGTAAAAAAGATAACTAATAAAGCAGGAATGAGATAGAGCGCGCCTAGTGGCAGAAGTCAGAACCCTGAAATCTACAAAGTCATAAGAAAACAGAGTTTTTTCCCCCCTTTTTTTTATTAAGGTGCTTCGACTACCTAGGTCGAAACCAAAGGTCGGCACCAAACGGGGGTCATTTATGGTGTCTGTAGGGAGGATTGATAAAGATTTGAAGAAATTTTTCAAAAATTCCAACCTCAATAGCCTCTTGCCTTCGGAGGAAAGTGCTAAAAACACTAATTTGCTGGAGTTTCCGAACAAAAAAGACAAAACTCAGGGTGTTCGTTTTTGTTTTTCTTTTTTGCTGCTGAGTGTATATACGCAAATAAACTTAAATTAAATAGAATTATCATTTGTATTAAAAAGATTAAGGCGACGAGACTACTTTAAAAAGAAACTAATTTATGAAAAAACTGCTAGGGGCAAGGCTGAGTCTGGGGATAGCTGTTGGAGATTACAGAGCACAGATTCGTTATCAACCTCACTATATTTGAAGGGCTAATGATAATAATAATGTCTGTCTCGAGAAGACGTCCAATTTTCAAATAACATTCACATTTCAAAGAAATGATCTTATTCAGGTTTTTCTATATATGAACTCATTCGCGTCAGGAGCTAAATTTGAGACGCAAATATCCTTTGAACAGACAAGACGGAGTGTATTTCTTTCCATGCCAATCTCCATTCAGTAAAGCAATTATAATGAATATTGTTTGTCAACAGGAATACCAGGTAAGTCATAAAGAAGTTTTGGAGCAATTATTCTCTCCCTATACGAAGGAGACTCGTTTATAACGTCGGCGAACGATGCATAATGTGTCGGCACAGTCATGTCGACTTTTCATGGATCACGACAAATCCAGTCGTTCAAATTTGTGTGAATGACGGCATTTGTCGCCAAAATAATAATTATGTTAAATAGAAGTAACTATATCGCTGAAAAGATAACACAGGTCAACATTTGATCTAAAAAAAAAAAAAAAAACTCGGAGCGGTGTGGTCCTCATGGGGTCGCTAATTACAATCATGACCTTCGCATAACCTCTAGGAAGAAGCGTAAGATGAAAGAAACTATAAATTTTGACACAGAGGCCTCAAAAACTTATACAGATTTCTCCTACTGCCATTTGTCTTTTTGACCGTCAAATGATCTAGAATCTAATGTGATGAAGGTTAACCAACCCGCTTATCTTAATTACCTCAAAAACCCTTTAACCTGTCTAATTATATTTACATAACGAATGAAAATCGCTTCTTTTATAGGTTTAGAGAGGCCAAAAGAGAACTAAATATGAAACTATTAGATACTCTTAGTGGTGTTCGTTCCACTAACAAAGCACAACAAGTGATCCATCCTGTATACACTACAAACAGGGAAAGCTTTGAACGAGTTCCCAAGGGTAAGTGAATCCGCTGATTTCTTGTAGCTCCTGCAACTGGAATCTAGAAGGCACATGTAAGCTCGGCTCACAAGGCGCAGTATGTAAGATACGGAGCAAGGTGGGTTTATTCAAATACTCAACAGTACGCTACGCACTTACATAAGATGGTTGTTTGGGATGTTTATTAGACGAAGAGAGAGATACCGAAAGAGGGTAGATATTTTCCTCCAAGTCGTCTTTCGTGGAAAAGAGAGGACTTGGACGACTTTATTAGGAACTAGCTGTTACCCAGTGTGCCATGCTACACCTACTTTCTGTCTATGACTCTCCCCGTATCAAGATCTTCTTCAAACCTAGTTGTCTATAGCCAGTTACGAAAATCGGTCAAACGATGTGAATTTGTTTTAGTTCATAATGATACCGGCAGAGGCCAGCACAACAGCACTTCATCTAACAGCCGACAGAGGCCAGTAGTAGTCGATGCAAAATGGCCGTCACAATCTGAATGGTTCAGTGTAGCCAATTTTTCTTGAACAAAACTTTTGACCTTTTGACCAAATTTTGAAATTTGACTATTTTGAACTTGCCTAGGAGATTTCTCGTATCAAGACCTACCTGTGTTCCAAGTTTGGTCAATATCGGTCAAACGGTGTAGATTTGTATAAGGGACAAACAAACAAATAAATAAACAGAAAAACAGACAGACACGTGATTTTATATATATATATATATATATATATATATATATATATATATATATATATATATATATATATAGATAAAGGCCTCTGATTGGCCTCCTATCAGCGAGATCCTGTACCTTGGAATCGCAGCCTAGCATTCTTGGACTTAACCAGGCAGTCTCAGTACAAGTCTTGAAGAGGACGCCTTTTTATTCTTGTCTACTCAAGTGCGGTGACCTTTTATGGAGGAGCAATTTTTCTTCGCATCCCCGGTTTCCATTGTCGCTGTGGCTCAAATTCTGGACTTACTGCAGTTAGAGAAAGGAAGTATAAGGCTGTTTTTTTCCTTCCCTTCCTTATCCAAAATTCTCTATCCCAAATCCTCATCGTTCGGCCATTTCTCCACGTGCCGGCTTTTGGGACTGTTCGTAAGTACCTTATTTTTCACTTTCTCTCTAGAATGCTACCAGACCTATATTTAATTATTTACAACTATGTGAGGAATGTTTTATGCGGGTATATGAGCGGGCCTCGAGACCACCTTTTATGTGAGTGAGTTCTCTATAATTTTAATTTCTTATCGCCTATGAAAATACCCCACATTTTAAATATGACCACATCTTAAATATAAAAACAAAGTCTAACAATGGCTTGACGGCGTTAATGGCCGAGAAAAAAAACAAGGATTGAGTTATAGTGCAGTTATATGAACAAACCGCGTGCAGGATTATTAAAATACATGATTGGCGTCTAAGAACTCATAATCTCCAGATATTTACGTTTTGGATGATACACGCAGGAAATCTAAAAAAGCAATGATTGTAGACCATGAATTCTGTGGATGATTATTGCATCAAAAATAATTCATATCCACCTCTTAATTAAACATGGAAGTTTAGAGAAAAACTTAGTCAATCACTGAAACCTAAAACCTTAATAATAATGTTGTTTATAATTCAGAGTTTAATCTTTCCCGAAATGTTTCGACTGTAGGAGCTGATATTGAATATCATGTTCGAATGACGACATGATATTGAGATATGCTGTTGCCCTGCTAGCGGAAGATTCACCCCCGTTCCATTAGGCTGTATTTCACTTTAACACGTTGGGGCCCAGCATCGTGGCATATGCGTCAGCAGATAGCTTGGTTTTCCCGCTACTCCGGGCTTTGTTCTATACGCTTCGTATTCGCTTTGGGACCCGATTACGAATTCCCGATTAGGTTTGCGGGTCTAGTATAATATGATACTGAATCCGCGTATTTGACATTTTACTAAATTGTAATTAATCTACTAAAAGTACATCATTGTTGAAGTGTTTTTCACTTATTTGTTATTTTTATGTTTGCCAAAATAACTATACAAAAAGAAGGCTCGGGCCCTGGTAGAAATTCGTTTCGATGCCAACGGTCCTCAAAGTGTTAAGCTCCTGAAAATGCATCTAAAGATGCGAAACAGGTACAGCAGCTTTAATAAAGTCTCGTCGTGTTTTATTCGATTAACGTATTAGGAATTCTACGTGCACTTCCCACCGTTTCAGGAATGTGTTTAGTTATGAAGGTCCTGCGTGACGGACATTTTTTTAGAAAATTGAATACAAGACAAATATATTAAATGTTAAATTAATATAGTCAATAAGCGAAGCGTATACGTGCCATCAATACACTAATAGTGTATATACACAAAGCTTTCATAAAAAATGTTCCTGGGCCTTAGTTTTTACTTTAAACAATATATTTAATTATAATGATACAATCATCGTTCCTAATTCTTAAAAAAAAAAATAATAATAAGGAAATAGTCCCTTCAGTGAATATTTACCTGAAAAAATTGGGGGAAAAGAGGGGGTTAGTGGAATGTGGGACTTACACCCCCACACAGCCGTAACTCGTACCAATTACTAGTAGTGTAGGGTGACAGCTTCTCCTTCTCCTACCCCATTCATGGAGAGAAGGCGCCCACGCTGGTCCACGCTGCGCGAGCCTAGCTCTAAACACGGCTACTGTCATTCCGAGCCTGTACATTCGTCTAAGCATACATTTACTAATACAATGGATCAGCTTGATTCGTAACATATATTTATGTATATATACATATATATATATATATATATATATATATATATATATATATATATATATATATACATATGGGGGTGAGGTTAGCTCAGTGATAGAGCACTGGACTAATAAGTTGGATGACCTGAATTCAAATCCCGAGCAAGCGGCCTCTCTGACCGTCCCTAGGCCAACCCAGCCTTTAATTAATTTAATTAATAATGGGTACCTTGGGTGCTAATGTCTCCAGCAGTCGAAGCAACTTTCTTCTTTTTTTTTCTAATACTTTCTTGACTGCAAACGGTACCTAAATTTAAATATCATAGCCCGGATGAATGTCAAACGTCTGGGACCATTTTTCAACAGAATAAATCTTTTCTGAATACCCAAACCGAACCAATTAAACTGTGGCTTTGGGTTCTACCAGACTTTCATATCGACCTCACTATAGGAAAATACCCCAAAGAAAACACCTCCAATTTAATATATAAAGCTGATTTTATTGAAGCAATTAAAAAATACAATAAATATTATAAATAATTATCTTCACAGATGGCTCGTAATCAGACTCAGGCACTGTGTACATTGATAACGAAAGACAATTTTCTATCCCATTAGACCAAGAAACTCTGTTAACTCTGCTGTCTTCCATCAAAGTTAACTGGAATTTACAAAAAAAAAAAAAAACAACTCAGATAACAAGAAAAAAAGAACATTACGGAAATTTCAGTCCAGGGGTATTAGTATGTACGGATCCATGTAGATCTTTAACTGCTCTTAAGTGCAAATTTTCACCAACCTCCTAGCATTCTCATCCTTCTAAATACTATGCTTTCTAGAGGAGCAACTGTCCCATTTTTTTGGATACCAGGACATACTGACTTGGAAGGAAATGAAAAAGCAGACCACTTGGCAAGGTAGGCAACAGCCCAGTTGGGTGGTCCTGCCTTGCATATTCACATTAAAAATTTAAAAAATAATTGGTTAAAATCATGTTGAATAAATGGCACGAGGAATACAATAATAAATACTTCAAGAGCAGTTGAAATTCCGTAACGATCAATAACGTACTACCACTAACATGAACAGGCAGGTGGTATAATCGCTTTGCTGGAGGACCTGAGTTCGAACCAGGGGTATGGCTAGATAATATAGTACTCGCTGGAGGACCTGAGTTCGAACCAGGGGTATGGCTAGATGATACAGTACTCGCTGAAGGACCTGAGTTCGAACCATGGGTATGGCTAGATAATACTGTACTCGATGAAGGACCTGAGTTTGAACCAGGGGTATGGCTAGATAATACTGTACTCGCTGAAGGACCTGAGTTCGAACCAGGGGTATGGCTAGGTAATACAGTACTCGCTGAAGGACCTGAATTCGAACCAGGGGTATGGTTAGATAATACAGTACTCGCTGGAGGACCTGAGTTTGTACTACGGTTATGGCTAGATAAAACAGTACTCGTTGGAAGATCTGAGTTTCAAACGGAGTTGGAAAGGGAATAGACTATTGGCTCATCTTCTGTAGTACCTGGTCACTACACCACAATGGTTACATTTTAGCATCGACCTCGCACTATGTTTTTACCTTCTAGCCTCATCCACCGGTGGTCGAAAGTTGACCCAAGACCGTATCGATAAATACTCATCCTTTAATGAGCTTCTACAATGGAGAAAACCAGGCACTCGAAGCATGTACTCACCATACTATCTCTTGTTACACAGGCCGTACTTGTCACTCTCCATACTACGTCACACAGGCCGATACAGACTTGGGCCAAACTGCTCCAAACAATCAGGCTGAGCAAGTTGCTATCTGGAAGGCGTTGGAATATATTAACAGGGTTCATGATTTTGATAAGACATATTGCAATTATACTGACAGTAGAGTCACATTAGACAGACTTAAGAATATAGACATACACGATACATTGACTGAAACAATTAGGCAGGAACTCATCAAAAGCTTTCGGAAAAACATAAATATAAAATTTTAATGGGTTCGAGCCCACCAGGATAATGTTGGAAATAATAAAGCAGACAAAGAGCCAAAATCAGCAGCTAATGATGAGAGTCTGCCTGTTGTGAACGAAAAAGCTCCTATGAATTCTGTAAAAAAACATACTAAGACAGGAAACAAATAGACAATGGAACCAACGTTGGACACTTACAACCAAAAGACGACACCTATACGATTACATACGTACTATAGAGGACGCACAGAAAATACCAAGAATTAATTATAAACTCGCAAAAATACTAACAGTTCACGGACCAACAAGAAGTTACTTACACAGATTTAAAATCATTGAAGACAAAACTGCAAATGTGACATTCGTACTGAACAGACGTACGACCATTTAATCTTTGACTGCAGACTCCTTGACAAGGACAGGATCGAATTCATGAAGTCTATAATATTAAAAGGAGGAAACTGGCCGGTTTCTAAGAGGGAGAATCTTATCAAACACTTTGATGAATTTCATATATTTATTGGTACAATAGATTATGGCGAACTTTAAAAATTATGCTGTATTGTTTCATTATTGTATACATTTAATTATATATATATATATATATATATATATATATATATATATATATTTGTTTGTTTTTCTGGCAGGGGGTCGATAAAGCAGTACACTCTTTGTTCACATTAACTACTTTATTTGTTATGTTTCGCCCGACATGTTTCGTGCCTTTTCGCACCTCTTCGGGGGCTTTCCTTATCAAGAAGTCCTCTCGTCACGTTGTCTAGCTTGAGTCAGGCGTAGTACTACTTCTTGATAAGGAAAGCCCCTGAAGAGGTGCGAAAAGGCACGAAACATGTCGGGCAAAACATAACAAATAAAGTTGTTAATGTGAACAAAGAGTGTACTGCTTTATCGACCCCCTGCCAGAAAAACAAACAAGAAAAAGTGGAAAATATATATCGGGTCATCTTTCACAAGAATTAATATATATTTATATTTTATATCTTTCATGTTTGGATTTATTTTGTATTCAATAATAATGTGCATTATCTATCATTTATTTTTGCAAAATTTTATACGTATATATATATATATATATATATATATATATATATATATATATATATATATATATACGTTCTATTTCACTTATTAATTCTTTATATTATTATAGTTTCAGTATTATTTATGTTAATTTTTTTGTCTTACCTCGAATCACTTTAATTATAAATTGTTAAGTTTTGTTAATAACTAATGGGGTCTCCCGTGGTCTAGTGGCTAGCGTGCTGGATTCATAAGCGGGAGATGGTGGGTTCGATCCCCACCGGCGACAGGAATTTTCTCATCTCAGGGCTCGCTGAGAAAATTCTTGGTTGCACCCTGGAGGCCCGGCGCTAATGGCCAAGATTTGTCGATGCGCCGTAAAAAAAATTTTTTATTCCGTATTTTTTATTCCGTATTTTTTTCCAACTTCCTTAACTCCAAACGTAATCAAAAAAAAAAAAAAAAAAAAAAAGATTCGTACACATATACATATATTTTGAGTTTATGTAATAAGTCTTCTATTTTATTCTTAAAAATATGTTGTAAAACAAAGTAATACTTTTTTCGGTTTTACAACATTCCTACAAAATGTACTGTTTTGGTTTATAATTAAATAGAGATTGTTTAAGTAGAAGGTGAAATAATCAGCGTTTACGAATGCTTAGTAATCCATAACTTTTGACCCAATATTTTTGAGACGGAAGGCCGACAAAAAATAATTAACAAGTAGATACCTCTTCAGGAGCTAAACACTCACTAAACTAAAAAATACAGCCTAATTGTATTAAGGCGAACCTTCCCGTAAAATTACCGCGTCCTAAATGATGTTACTACTACTTATAGCGTAAAAAAGCTGTGTGAAACCGATAATTAAAAAAAAAATAATCAATCTCTAGAAATAGATTAGTCCATTTTAATAAAACAATTTTCTTTTCGATTTTGACACCGGAGAAAATTCCTGGTTGCACCCTGGAGGCCCGGCGCTAATGGCCAAGATTTGTCGATGTGCCGTAAAAAAAAAAAAAAAAAAAAAAAAAAAAAAAAAAAAAAAAAAAAAAAAAAAAAAAAAAAAAAAAAAAAACACTAATATTCTCATGTTACATAAATATAGAACATACATGTAGTATTTTTAAAATGGCACATGTAGAAAATAAATTCCCACATCACAGGGTTACTGTAATGTGGAAAAAAAAAATACTATCTCTTTAGTATATCATACAGTCGTTATGAATGTGGTAACCTTTCCAGCATTTGAGGTATGTTAATGGGATTATTTTAAATTTTAATGCGTCAGTGTACTGCCAGAATGGGAGCCAATATTCATGCCTCTTGTCAAAATAGATCAACCAAAAAATCATGCCTTTCTGTCGGGCTGAGTACAAAGCGAGTAGCATGGGAGGCTGTTAATGTGATATACTCGAATACTAGTAACTGTTGGAAGATGAAAGAACAATTCCGCTGATGGGACCGACTAATTGGGAGCTGATTAGCAGAGCATAAAGAACAATTTCAGACCAGTTGCTAATTGATTGGATGCACTTTTTTTGATCCCTTTTCCTCTGCCCACTCGAATAGCCCTTGTTTACTCGAATCCCCTTTGTCCGTCACATATTATGGTTTTATTTATTGAAACAATACAATTATATATTTAAAGTAAATTTATTATAATGACAAAATTGACTAAATCGCACTAGAAGAGTGGTTGAAATCGAAAATTAATGTATTATTTTTTAATTTATCAAAATACATTGTTTTTAAGGAGCTTTTTCCTCCAGAATAAAATGATATCTAGCGTGCTTCCTGCTTTCTCATTAGGCGAAAGCCCACTTATGACATGTACACGATCACGCATACTAAACATTTCCACGTTTCATAACCAATTGGTCACAAAAATACCGGTCTTAAAATTTGTTACCAATATTACCTTTCTTATATACAGGGTGTCCCGTAAATGTCTAGGCATATTGTGGGAGGTGATAGAAAACCCTTAAGGGAACAAAAAATGTTATGTGACGATTTTCCGAATTCTTACACATAACGTAGAAAAAATCATTTTATTGTTTTTTCGAGACAAACGTAGTTTTTAGAAGAATAATCGTTGCAGCTCCGTCCCAGGTGGTTCTACTAGAAAGGAAGTGAAACCAATCGAAAGCTGAGTACATTTACTATAAGACTAGTTGGGCGTAAACATAAAAATGAATGAATTTAATTATGTCTATCTTACCAAAAGAAAGCTTTTCTAAATTTCCTGACATTTTCTTGATAATTCATACCAGCGTTACCCCTCAATAGGCAGGATCTGAGATTTCCGGGTTTCAGAAAAACTTCCTCATTTAACCAGCTTTCCATTCATGTATCACAAGCCTGTGTTACTGAAGTATGTGAACGAATTAGGAACAAAAGTTTAAAAAAAAAACATGGATGTGTGAAAAGAAAATTAAATTTTTTACTTCAGTTTATTCAAAAAGCTTAAAAGAAATGATTATTTTTAGAACTATTTACTTAAATATTAATTAAATATTTACTTAACACAATAAAAAAAATTACTTACACGAAAATAAACAAAAAGGTCCTAAAACAGTAAATAAATAAAATACACATTAATTTTGAATTTATTAATTACAGTAACTAATACTGGGTACAGGAGGTGGCCATTAATGAACCCCAATCACACATTAACCTCAAAAAAGTCCGATTCGCAGGAACTGCGTCATCTTAGCGCGGTTCCGTTCTTATCTCTAGTGTTTATGAAGGCATAGAATACAAACAGTTATTACTTTGTTTAGATCATTAGCGAAACACCTATCCAAATGAAAACTCAAACAAACCAGTCTTGAAAGGTCTTGATTTACAATCTTACCTGTATGGGTCAGCTATCCCATAAGTCGGGCAGAAAGGCCTCCGCTCAGAGGCATTTGGAAAGCCTTGGGATCTCTCTCTTTGAACGCTACATTTTTAACAATAAATTGATCTTCTTATTTTACTTAATCTGTTTTATTGTAAAATACATTATCTGACTATAAGCAATTTAAAAATAACAAGGAATAAAACAGACAAAAAGAACAGTTCGAATAAGCGAAATCAATTACTTTAAAGTTTTAAGCACTTATTTCTCCGATTGACATCGCCTAATCAAAACTTTCATCAGAACCATTTTTGTAGAGCATTTAGTGAGCTTTCTAATGGCCATCTTCCGTTTCCCAAGATTCTCAACCTTTTTCGAGATATTAAGGAAAGTATACAAAGTTACCAAAACTTTTTATGCCTGTTAATAAAATATTCTTTTCTAACCCTTCCTAAACTCCAAACAACACAACAAAAATTTCAACATATTAGTTTTAATGAAAGTAGAACATGCAGAAAATGTTTCAACTGAATCCCATGATTCTAAGTACCCAAACCAAAAACGGTATTCAAAAACTATTTTTCCAATTTTCTCGAAAATGGTTAAAGCTATCGCCTTGAAAATGGTTTCATTCGTTTTCCTAGCCCAAGAAGCCTATAAAACGAGTACTTACAAGCTTATGAACTCAAAAACGTAAGCGTTACGATTTTTTTTTTGCGCGAATTTCGCCCCAAACGCCATCTTCCAGTGGGCGGATTCTGCTGGTTAACGAACTTGACCTTTTAAATTGGACGACGGACTTTTGTACCAAATTTCATCACAATCGGACCATTAGGGGAGCCAGAAATGAGCGAACAGACAAATATATATATATATATATATATATATATATATATATATATATATATATACAAATTTGACCACCGTTATTTTCGGTCTCTAGGGGTTCTGAAACGCGAAATTTTCTAGTCGGCACTTCCGGATTGTTTCATTGTATCAACCTTATAAGCGGGGTTCCTCCCTATGGGGGAGGGAGGAACCGCGCTAAAATTATAATTTTTACCTAGATCACGCATACTTAAATTAATTCATTTTAGCGCGGTTCCTCCCTCCCCCATAGGGAGGAACCCCGCTTATAAGGTTGATACAATGAAACAATCCGGAAGTGCCGACAAGAAAATTTCGCGTTTCAGAACCCCTAGAGACCGAAAATAACGGTGGTTCAAATTTGTATATATATATATATATATATATATATATATATATATATATATATATGTATATATATATATATATATATATATATATATATATATATATTTGTCTGTTCGCTCATTTCTGGCTTCCCTGATGGTCCGATTTTGATGAAATTTGGTACAAAAATCTGTCGTCCAATTTGAAAGGTCAAGTTCGTTAACCAGCAAAATCCGCCCACTGGAAGATGGCGTTTGGGGCGAAATTCGCGCAAAACAAATCGTAACGCTTACGTTTTTGAGTTCATAAGCTTGTAAGTACTCTTTTTATAGGCTTCTTGGGCTAGGAAAACGAATGGAACCATTTTCAAGGCGATAGCTTTAACCGTTTTCGAGAAAACTGAAAAAATAATTTTTGAATGCCGTTTTTGGTTTGGGTACTAAGAATCATGGGATTCAGTTGAAACATTTACTGCATGTTCTAATTTCATTAAAACTAATATGTTGAAATTTTGGTTGCGTTTGGAGTTAAGGAAGGGTTAGAATAAAATATTTTATTAACAGACATAAAAAAGATTTGGTAACTTTGTATACTTTCCTTAATATCTCGAAAAAGGTTGAGAATTTGGGGAACAGAAGAATACCATTAGAAAGCTTACTAAATGCTCTACAAAAAAGGTTCTAATGAAAGTTTTGATTAGGCGATGTCAATCGGAGAAATAAGTGCTTAAAACTTTAAAGTAATTGATTTCGCTTATTCGAACTGTTCTTTTTGTCTTTGATTTTGATACTTAAAATTATGGGATTCAGTTGAAACATTTTCTGCATGTTTGAATTCCATCAACACTAATATGTTAAAATTTTGGTTACGTTTGGAGCTAAGGAAGGATTAGAATAAAATATTTTATTAACAGACATGAAATGTTTTGGGAACTTCGTATACATTCCCTAATATCTCGAAGACGGTTAGGAATATTGGTAAACGGAGGGTTACCATGCGAAAGCTTACTAAATGTTCTACAAAAAACTGAAACAATTTTTGATTAGGCTATGTCAATCGGAGAAATAAGTGCTTAAACTTTGAAGTAATTGATTTCGTTTATTCGAACGGTTCTTTTTGTTTGTTTTTATTCCTTGTTATTTTTTAATTGCTTAAAGTTGGATAATGTATTTGACAATAAAACAGATTAATTAAAATAAGAAAAATAATTCATTGTTAAAAATATATCAGGCTGTACCGTATGAAATGTCAGTTTTGGATTTCTCGATTTCCTTCAAATGTCTTGAAACTGTCGAGGCTCCTACTCCGAGTTCTTTGGCATATTCTCTAGTGTTTTAATTGCTTATAGTAGTCAAATGTATTTGTCAATAAAACAGGATACGTATAATTAGAATCAATATTTTGTTTGTTAGAATTCGAAGATGCCGTATGAATATCTAGATTACAGTACTGGTGTTGATTTCGTTCTTTAGAATTATTCTTGGTATTCCCTATTTTCATCTGTTACCCATAGTTTTTTATTGTTAGTAGGTTTTTCTTATTGATTATAGAATATAAATCTATTTGGCTATAAAACAGGATACGTAAAATTAGTGACAATATTTCGGAGATTTCTGAGCGAAATACTTTTAAGATTTTCTACCACCACGAACGGCTTTTTTCCTCTATTTATATCCACTAGATAGGCTTTATTTTGCATATTATTCTATATAAGTTTTATTCAGCAGGGGATTCTGATGAAATGTCGTGTTTTTGCTGTGGATTTTAAATACGATGTATCTAAGATTGGATAACATTAGCGAGTCTACATAGTTAAGAACCGACGACGGAGGATTACTTCTTGCTATGATTTAGTCTACATATGTATATTAAGTCCTAAATCCAAAAAATAAACTTCACAACGGTTAGATACTATGAGCGAATATGGCGGTTCAATGCCCGTAGAAACAAGGGGGCCGCAGGAAATTTACCTGCTAAGAGTTAATCCTCAAGAGCTGTAAATATACCCCAGGTATCTGCCGACACAAATACAAAGCTTAGGCGGAGAACACCCCAAAAACTCAGATCCAAACATAAGGTTATATACTAAATATTCATAAAGACTACTTAGTTGTAAACCGATTCATCAATTAGCAATCAATAGTTTTCAACAAAGGTTATATACTAAATATTGATAAAAAGTATTTAATTAGAAAAAAAAAAACAATATTCCACAAGACTTGTTTTTGGTCCATTTGTGTCTACTCCATAGACTTAATTAGGTATATTATTCTATTGTAGTTGGGCAACTAAACTTTGTTTTATTTTGTTAAATAAAGTTTTTTTTTCTTGACTTGTTATTCGTCAAGACTTTTATTTGTCCTTGTGTATTTACTAGATAGGTTTCATTCGGCATATTATTCTATATAGGCTATATTAGGCAAGGTATTCTACTCAATCTTGTGTACTTCTTCTTGATCCTTCTGTACACGGGCGTATATAAAAACAATTTCGGGGGGGGGGCTGAGACCATTTCCAGGGTATGGAATACTAAATATTTAGAGCTTGGAATAGTTTTAGGCAACTAAAACGCTATTACACGTAAAATAAAATATGTTTTATGAACTAAGTGATCTTATTTAATTTATTTTTAAGGGTTTTACGAGAAGTTTTTATCATCAATTCAAAATTTCGGGAGGGGCTGGAGCCCCCTCAGCCCCCCCCCTCATATACGCCCATGCTTCTGTAACCTCTAGAAAGGCTATATTAGGCATATTTTGTATTGATTTATAGAGCTTTGCTTTAGAATGAGAGCCAGATTCTGTAATTTCCGCTTCTGTGTAAAAGTTAGCTACTGTCGGTGTCCCTGTTGCCTTCGAGATGTTCGAGAGGATTCGAGATGTTCGAGAGGATTTTGACAATTTTCACGAGATATATAAAAAAAAAAAAAGTTTATTTCTTTTCTAAGTTTATCAAATGGCACTAGGGACATGAACGGAATCGCGCTAAGATGCTGCAGTTCCTGCGAGTCGGACTTTTTTTTTATGTTTACTCCCAACTAGTCTTATAGTAAATTTACTCAGCTTTCGATTGGTTTCACTTCCTTTCTAGTAGAACCACCTGGGACGGAGCTACAACGATTATTCTTCTAAAAACCACGTTTGTCTCGAAAAAACAATAAAATTACGTTTTCTCCCTTATGTGTGAGAATTCGGAAAATCGTCACATAACATTTTTTGTTCCCCTAAGGGTTCTCTATCACCTCCCACAATATTACTAGACATTTACGGGACACCCTATATATATATATTTGTCATTTCGCTCTCCGTCACCTTCACAAATGGCCTGGTTTTCATGACAATACGTGTGCCAGTTAAATGCTAGTTAAATGTTAACTAGCAAAATTTTCACACCGAGAAGTCTTTTTTCTCGAACTAAAAATTTATTTTTCATTCACAGGCTGTCGGGTACATTTTTTATGAATGGTTTGAAGAGAGGAAATGAAACCGTTTACAACCCGTTATCATTAGTGGTATTCCATAAATTGGGGGATACGTATAACTCACTTGAAACGTTATTCGCATGACCACGTTCAATTCATGAAAACTAAAATACGTTTAATTTGGGAGGGAAGGCGTATTTTGAAAATATTTATTTTTATCCACGGGCATTACGAGTTTTTAGGCTTTCTGTATATTTTTGTTGAAAATATTGAGCCGGTTAAGGAATCATGGTAAGTGGATGGAAAACTTATTCATTTATTTGACCGCTTTTAATTACATTGGTCCTACAACCCTTACTGTTGGCTCTTCAGGACCCTTCCTTTACTGGTACACCCAGCCACGTTATATCTACAATGAGATATTATAAAGGCTTCTGCCATTGACCTGTAGATATGTCAATGGATTAAGACTATTTATTTAATTACTTTATTTAGTTTACGATATGGTTCTTAAAATTCAGAAAACGCCTCTAGGAGATTTTTTTTTTTTTTTGTTGATTCATCTATGATATCATAAATAACAATCTATGATAATTTGATTTTTAAATGTTCAGTAACCCTTGCAGTTATAAACAGTCAGTGGCATGAATTCAGATTATGACAATACAATTAATTTAAGAAGGGCAGGCATTTCGACAAGTCGTTGGAATTGAAGATCCCACCGGTAATTGATAATAATGTTATAGTATGTGATTGATTGAAATTTCCATTCTACCCAACGTATATTGCGTCAATTCAGGTTTTTTTTTTAGGCCAACAAGACCATTTATAAAAAACAAATATGGATAAAACTAACATATATGATTTTTTTTTTTTTTTTTTTTTTTTTTTTTTTTTATATATAGTTATATAGTTAGCAAAAATATTATGTCCCTTTTGTGTATATGGATGTGTGTATGTATATGTGAGTATGTGTGTGTCTGTGTGTGTGTAGTCGTATGTATATAAATGTATATGTATCCTTGTGTGTTGAGTATATATGTGTGTGTGTATATATATATATATATATATATATATATATATATATATATGTATATGTATATGTATATATATATATATATATATATATGTGTGTGTATATGTGTATATGTATCTGTGTGTATGTATGTATGTATATATACATATATATATATATATATATATATATATACATATATATATATATATATGTATGTGTGTGTGTGTATGTGTGTGTATATGTGGATATATATGCACATATATGGTATTATAGCTATAGTAATAATACAATATAAAGTTACATTATTTTAAAAACTTCATTTAGACACCTTAGTTTATGAATTTGTAATTATTTACTAAAAAACTGTAATCTATAACATTATGTTCCAATTTTTACTATTACCGTTTGCTTCATATATTCTAACTATTAATTATAACATATGTTCTAATCTATACTTTCACCGTTTGCTTTATAAATTCTAACTATTAATTAGACTAATTACTGTCCAACAACAGTCAAACAATATTAATTGTTATTAAGGAGTCAAACAATATTAATGCATGTTTTTAATTGTTGTTAGCACCTGATGATGGCACATTTGTGTTGAAAGGCCTAGTGCAAAATAAAGAAAATTTGTGGGAAGACTGAATTTTGTTTCACCCTCTGTAACATATATGACTTATTGTCAAGTCATAATGTCACATTTTTAGAATAAAATTAATGAAGAATGCCAAAAATCTGATTTTATTAATTCCTATCTGTACTAGATTTTATGGCAATTTACTCTTACATTTAAATGTAAATGCTTTATATAGTTTTGGCGTTCATTATCTAACTAGTAGACACGCTTTAAAAATAAAAAAAAGTCCGAATCGCAGGAACTGCATCATCTTAGCGCGGTTCCTTTGATATCCCTTTTGTCATTTGAAAAGCTTAGAATAGAAACAGATAATATGTGGTTCGGCCTTTGTTCAAAGGGCTTTATGATTTTACCTGGTCGGGTCCGCCAGACCCCAGAAACCTCTTCTAAAAATACCTATTTAGTACGTTTCAGTGCATTGAATAATATCAAAATTTTCCACCTTTTCTTGTGTTCGTCTACTATAGTAATAATTCTACAATTAATTAAAAAATAAATTAAAAAACCAACAGAATAATGTCAATTGAAAATATTCAAAAGACGTCATCGAATCTCTTTCTCTTGGCAAGCTATATTTCTAACAATGAATTGTTTTACTTAATCTGTTTTTATTGTCAAATACATTATCCAACTTTAAGCAATTAAAAAATAACAAGGAATAAAAACAGAAAAAAAGAACCGTTCGAATAAACGGAATCAATTACTTAAAAGTTTAAGCACTTATTTCTCCGATTGACATCGCTTATTCAAAACTTTCTTCAAAACCTTTTTTTTAGACCATTTAGTAAGCTTTCGAATGGTAACCTTTCGCTTCCCAAGATTTTCAACCGTTTTCGAGATATTAATGAAAGTATACGAAGTTCCCAAAACTTTTCATTATTTCTAGCAACAGAAAATTGGTCTCATTTTACCTATCCTGTTTTACACACAAATACATTTTCCTAACATAAGAAATTACAAAAATAAAAATCAATAAAAAACTAAGGGAAAGAGACAAAAATTACGAAAAGAACGACAAAAAACCATTCATTAGAGCTAAACAGACGTATTTGAAGTTTTAAGCACTTATTTCTTCGATCGACATCACCTAATCAAAAATTGTTTCAGGATCTTTTTTGTAGAGAATTTAGAAAGCTTTCAAATAGTTCCTATCCACTTATCAAAATTTCCCAACAGCGTTCGAGATATTAATGAAAGTAAACGAAGTTCCCAAAACTTTTCATGTTTATTCATAAAATATTTTATTCTAACCCTTCCTTAACTCCAAACGTAACCAAAAGTTTAACGTGTTAGTTTTGATGAAATTCAAACATGCAAAAAATGTTTCAACTGAATCCCATGATTGTAAGTACCAAAACCAAACTAGGCTTTGTATTTGTGTCGGCAGATACCTGGGGTATATTTACAACTCTTGAGGATTAACTCCTAGCAGGTACATGTTTCTGTGGACCTTTTGTTCCTACAGGCAGTGAAAGGACTCTCTATTCCCTCATAGTATCTAACTGTGTGAAGTTGAATATTGTTTCTAATTATACGTATTCTGTTTTATTGACAAATACATTTGACTACTATAAGCAATTACAAACACTAGGGAACATGCCAAAGAACTCGGAGTTGGAGCCTCGACAGTTTCAAGTCATTTGAAGGAAATCGGCAAATCCAAAACTGACATTTCATACGGTACAGCCTGATATATTTCCAGCAATGAATTGTTTTTCTTATTTTAATTAATCTGTTTTATTGTCAAATACATTATCCAACTATAAGCAATGAAAAAATAACAAGAAATAAAAACAAACAAAAAGAACCGTTCAAATAAACGAGCTCAATTACTTCAAAGTTTAAGCACGTATTTCTCCGATTGACATCGCCTAATCAAAACTTTCATTAGAACCTTTTTTGTAGAGCATTTATTAAGCTTTCTAATGGTATTCTTCCGTTTACCAGGATTCTCAATCTTTTTCGAGATATTAAGGAAAGTATACAAAGTTACCAAAACTTTTTATGTCTGTTAATAAAATATTTTATTCTAACCCTTCCTTAACTCCAAACGTAACCACAATTTCAACAAATTAGTTTTAATGAAAGTAGAATATGCAGAAAATGTTTCAACTGAATCCCATGATTATAAGTACCGAAACCAAAAAACGGAATTCAAAAACTATTTTTCCAATTTTCTCGAAAACGGTTAAAGCTATCGCCTTGAAAATGGTTTCATTCGTTTTCCTAGCCCAAGAAGCATATAAAACGAGTACTTACAAGCTTATGAACTCAAAAACGTAAGCGTTACGATTTTTTTTGCGCGAATTTCGCCCCAAACGCCATCTTCCAGTGGGCGGATTTTGCTGGTTAACGAACTTGACCTTTCAAATTAGACGAAAGATTTTTGTACCAAATTTCATCAAAATCGGACCATTCGTCTAGGAGCTACAGAGCGAACAGACAAATATATATATATATATATATATATATATATATATATATATATATATATATATACAAATAAATATATACATATATATATATACAAATTTGAACCACCGTTATTTTCGGTCTCTAGGGGTTCTGAAACGCGAAATTTTCTAGTCGGCACTTCCGGATTGTTTCATTGTATCAACCTTATAAGCGGGGTTCCTCCCTATGGGGGAGGGAGGAACCGCGCTAAAATAACCCAACCTCCATTTTTATAATATTATTTCATACTTTTTTGAAGTTGCATAATAAAGTGCAGAATAGTTCTACTTTTTTAAA
The DNA here is from genome assembly GCA_946811695.1 of Gonocerus acuteangulatus. Classification (NCBI taxonomy): domain Eukaryota; kingdom Metazoa; phylum Arthropoda; class Insecta; order Hemiptera; family Coreidae; genus Gonocerus; species Gonocerus acuteangulatus. The sequence goes on from OX328132.1 coordinate 106,112,898, forward strand.
GCAACACTAATTTTACAGGCTTTGCACAAACATTTTATTAATTATTTACAAGTATCTACTATTTCTGGGAACACTGTCCATTCTATTTTCCATGATTAATTCTCCAACCACCAACTCTATTCATTGCAAGAAGGTTTCTTTATTTCATGCTAGCTGCTCCCTGGTCTGCCATGCTACACCTTCTCTCTGCATGTAGAAAAGCAAAGAAAAAAAAAAATAGAAACCAAAAATTTTCGAACCCGTGAGTTCAACAACTTCCGAACTGTGAGCTCTATCCGACTTTGACCTAGCCTATGACACTCCCCATATCATGATCTACCTGAGTACCAAGTTACGTCCAAATCTGGTCAAACAGTGTCAATTTGTATAAGGAACAAACATACAGACAGACAGCTGGTATACGTTTTTGACATAGCCTATGACACTCAAGTAACGTATCAAGACCTACCTGTTTGCCAAATTTGATCAAAATCGGTCAAACGTTGTGGATTTGTATAAGGAACAAACAAACAGACAGGTGATTTTTTATCATAAATTGTCTGGCATCATTTATCCTTTGGCTGTTAATAGTTGGGCAAAACAACAATACCACAAATTATTGTCAAATATTGTCAGGAATTGATGTTTTCGGCTTTAATATGAATAAAAATGCAGAAGTTGCTTCCTTAAAGAGAGTCCTTCCAACTTGGCTTTCCTGAGAAACCAGAAATCCTGTCACGGCATGTGAAAGCATGGAATTCCAAGTAATTAAGTAATGGAATTGGTCATTCCGATGAATGCCGCTATAGCCTGAAAGGGAATAAATCTATATTTCTTCCCTGTTGCAAATGCAAACCATCGTGTTTCCTGGCTTTTATTCGTCTGCTGAACGAAGTATGCAGTTGCTAAAACTAATAAATCCTTATTTTCAGAGCGTATAACAATATTTTCCAAACCGTTTCCTACCATGTCCTTGAAATGAAGTATTATCCTTGAATCTCGCAAACTACACCCTCACATATTTCGACGGTACAGCTTTTATCTTCTAGCCGTTTATCCTGTGATACATTAGTTCTTGACTTGTATAGTCCTGCGAGACATTTTGCATGGTACTTATGTTCCAGTGAATTCATGACACCAGTGCATTTTTTTTACAAAGGGCACTGTTTTCCTGTTGACACTTTTTCGCCCTAGGACCTACACTCAGGGTAGTCACGGTAAATAGCTGATCCTTTTTTTTTTTTTTTGTTTTTTTTTTAAGGCGTGTCAACCTTAGGGTCATTAACGCCATCGAGTGAATGTTTTATTATATTTTGTGGTGAAATATTTTCTTATTACTTTTGAATTTATTAAATGGTTAGATAAGCTTTTGAATTTTATTTAATTATTTATTATTGATTCTGGTATATTTTGCTTACTGAGATTACTTGCAATGTCATTTTCATTGGCAAATATAGATACAAACATACTCAAAATGTACACATACACACATACAGACACACATGGACACACCTACGCACATACACGAACCCAGTTCCATTCAACCTTACTCACAAATATTAAACATATAGATACAAACATACTCAAAATGTACACATACACACATGGACACACCTATGCACATACACAAACCCAGTTCCATTCAGCCTTACTCACAAACATAAAACACACTCACCATTCGCTATCTGTTCAATTGAATGCTTTAGATTTTATTAATTAGTTCCGTTTTGTCTATAAAGTTTAATAGCTTTCTAACGTTATCAGCATCATCTCCAAGGATTTCATCCATGACGTCTGATAACATTAGCTCTTCTCTAATTGATTGATATATTCGGCATTCTGTAAGTAAGTGTTTTACTGTTACTTGAACGTTGCATGATTCACAGATTGGGGGCGGTTCTTTAGAAAAAAGGAATGAATGCGTTAATCTTGTATGCCCAATCCGCAATCGACTTAAGGCAACTTCATGTTTTCTATTGATGCTGGGTGGGGTCTTCCAAGCTTTAACTGTCGATTTTATTTCTCTTAATTTATTGTCCTCTATTATCTGCCATGTAGATTGCCAGTTTTGCCAGACTATTTGCTTGAGGTAATTAATGATATCATTTTTTGGAACATTGTGATAGGGGATTCCTTCATTTACAGCTCTTTTCGCTAAGGTATCGACCTCCTCGTTCTCTTTAATTCCAGAGTGGCCGGGGACCCATACGAAAAGAACTGTTTTACTGTGAAGTTCTGCTATGGTTTCATGAGTAAGTGTGATTAATGGATGATCTGAGAATGGATTCCTTAAAGCAAGAAGTGCAGACAACGAATCCGTAAAAATTACAAGATAATTATTGTTAGTATTTATATTTAAGGCTTTCGTTATGGCCAACAGTTCGGCAGTGAAAATGCTACACATATTGCTGAGGGTGAACAGATTCTTTGTGGCATTGGAGAGTGTAGCAGCACCAACTCCATCGATATCCTTAGAACCGTCAGTGAAAATATGACTAGCTTGTGGTAATTCATTTCGTATTTTAAGAAATTCTTGCTGATAAATATATTGGTTAGTATCTTTCTTCATGAATTTGGTTAATGCAAGGTTGATATTGGGAAAGGGTAGAGACCATGGTTCTCTGGAGGGTACAGCATTATGAATAATAGGCGGTAGGATAATGTTGAATTTAGTCAATAATTCTGATACCCTGATGGGGAAAGGCTTTCTTGGTACTCTTCGTCTAGGCATGGTTACAAGATCCTGGATATATTCGTTAAAGGGGTGATTTTTGGAGGATATGATTGTAATGTAGAAGTCAAGTGTTAATAATTCTCTACGAAGTTCCAAAGGCAGTTCTCCTGCATCAACGCATAAACTGTTTGCAGGGCTAGATCGGAAAGCTCTGGTTGCTAGTCTGATGCCAGCATGATGAATGCTATCAAGCATTTTGAGAGTTGTGGGGGAAGCTGAACCATAGGCCGTGCAGCCATAATCCATCTTGGCTCTCACCAGGCTGCGATATAACATCAACATGCTGACCTTGTCTCCTCCCCATTTAGTGCAAGACAACATTTTGAGGATATTTAGTGCCTTGAAGCAATTTGTCCGCAGAGTTTTTATATGCTTTTTCCAATTAAGATTTTGATCAAAAATAAGTCCCAGAAATTTAGTATTATCTACAAACTTTATACGAGCTCCATTTACAAATAACGGGATTGGGTTTTCTACTTTCTTTTTAGCAAAATATATACATTCAGTTTTAATATTAGAAATGGTGAAGCCTTGATTTTTTAACCAGTCATTAATTCTGTCTAGAGATAGTTGTATGTTGTGGTGCACATTTTGGATTACTTTTCCGTTACAATAAATGACTATATCATCAGCGTACAGCATTGCCTTGACAGGTTCTTCTATGTGATTAAGTAAATCATTTATTGCGATGGAAAACAGAAAGGCACTGATCACACTTCCCTGTGGGACCCCATTTTCTTGAAGTGCCTCTGCCGAGAGCTGAGTACCATTTCGAATACAAAATTTTCGATTTGTCAAAAAATGTTGAATAAAATTAAGTATATGACCGTTTACTCCGATTTGAATGAGTTTGTCAAGTATAAGCCTCCTCCAGACACAATCGAATGCATTTTTGATGTCAATGAATACGGCTAGAACTTTTTCATTAGAATTAAAAGCAGAGGTAATATCTGTCTCTAACCTTACTAGATTATCTCTAGTACTGCGTCCTGGCCTAAATCCACTCTGCCAATTAGTGTAAAGATTATTTTTCTCCATGTACCAATGTAGCCTTTTCATTATCATCCTTTCCATTAATTTACAGAGTGAACAGGTCAAGGAGATGATACGATAACTTGCAGTTTCATCTTGTGGTTTGCCATTTTTAAGTATAGGTATGCACACCGATTTTCTCCAAATGTTAGGGAAATGCGAAGAGACGAAAATTTTGTTGAATACCTTTAAGAGGATTTGTTTATTATCTATTGAAAGGTTTTTTATCATTGATATAGTAATGTTGTCTGGACCAGGAGAGGTGTCCTTGCGAGATTCCAGAGCTAGAGTTAATTCTAAATAAGTAAATGGTAAATTTAGTGGATTAATGGGATCTCTATTTATTTCTATTGGTTGTGATTCTACCAGATGTTTCGTTACTAAGAATTCAGGGCAGTAGTTAGAGTTAGATGAAATGTTTTTAAAATGTTCTGCAAGAAGATTCGCAATATCTGTAGGGCTCGTAATTACTGATAGTCCAGATTTAAGTAGATTTATAGTGTTTGTTCCTTTACGGCCTATAATTTTCTTTACAATGTGCCATATATCGCTTGTAGGAGTATGGCAGTTGATTTGACTGACATACTCCCGCCAAGATTTTCTTTTCGCGATGTTTATGGTTTTTCTTGCTTCTCTCCTAGCGATCATATATATGTTTAAATGCTCAGAGCAGGGATGTCTTTGAAATTTTCTTAATGCTCTTTTTCTATTCTTGATTGCCTCTTCACATTGTTTATCCCACCAGGGCACTAAGGTTCTCCTACTAATATTTTTGCTTTTTGGTATTGACTGTTCAGCCGCCTGTAAAATTGAAGAATTGAGACATTGAATAATTTGGTCAACATCAGTAGTTTCCGTGTCAATGTGTTTTAGTTGGGCAAGGTCTTGGTATTTACTCCAGGAAGCATCTTTTATTTTCCATTTGGATAAACCACACGATTCAGGTACGGTTTCTTCAAAGGTAATTACCAAAGGGTAATGGTCTGAGCCATAGAGGTCTCCATGAGCACGCCAAGTGCAACGAGGTTCAAGAATAGGACTGCCTATGGAGAGATCTATGATTGACTCTAATCCTGTTCGAGCATTGAGATGCGTTGGCGAATCATCATTCAGGATGCATAACTGATTGATATTAATAAACGCCTCTAGCATTTGCCCTCCTAGCATTTGCCCTCTAGCATAGCTGATCCTTATAAGTTTCAAAATGATCGCCAAAAAAAAGCATGCATGTATTGAAGTTGTTAATCGATTTGAACAACAATGAGTTGTTGGAAATCCTCAGTCTTTTCTGCAGAAAGTTTCCGTTTTTTGGCTCTTTTAAACATTGTAGAGTTATTTTTTAATTCACACTCATTGTGCCATTTAGCTGGCCTTTTTACAAAATTATTTTCTAGCCCAGTATGGTGTTCTTCGAATAATTTTACATTAATGCCATCAAAGACTCACATGTTTTTAATAAGTGTTACATGCCCATCTTTACGTAAAGCCACGTTTTTATTAATTGTAGGAAGAATCAGATTTTCATCACTTTTCTTTTAGCACAGAATGCAAATTTTCCAAACAATACTTTTTGACTTTGCTTCACAAAAAGTCACCCTCTGATATTGATCGAAGCCACTTTGCCATATTTAATGTTAAACCTTCACAAACTCAATCCAGAAAAAAAAAACATTAGAACAAATTTCATTGTTTGAAAAAGTAGATACTTCTTAAATGCTTTGCTTCCAAAGGGGCTGATATTTAAGCTATTTTAACATGGAAAAAACTCCAACTCGCAGAAACTGCGTCATCTTAGCGCGGTTCCGTGCATCTCGAAGAAATGGAATAGATTAGGCATCACAAATCACAGGAAATTGGCAGTTGCCAACTTACACAGAAGCGGATAATTCTTAATCCTCATTCTTGAGGAAGGCTGAATAAGCCAATACAATTATGTACTGAAAACGTTCTCACTCTACGACTCTGCTCAGAAGGCTATATTCCAGATAACAGAAAATTCGTTGTCATTTTCTTGTTTTACTAGCAAATTCGTTTTACTGTTATAATCAACTGTAAATATGTGCTTCATGGCAAATAAAAGTCCATTCTCTCGTGGGTTAAATCATTCTATAAAATAAGAAATAATGATAACGTCAGTTATAGCAGTATGAGGAAGGTTATATAGATAGGAGACTTCAAAACAAACCTATGTATACGCCATCATCATTAGCCACAGCCATCTTGATTACCACAGCCACTTCACTACACGAAGTAAAAGGTATCAAGACCTTTTATAGTTTCTTGGCTTATTTGACTAAAATACAAATTTTACTGATAAATGCAATTAAAAAAAAACAATTAAAAAGTGAGGTAAACAAAGACAAAAACAGGTTCAAACGAACAAAACAATAACTTTTTATGTTTTAAGCGTTTATATCTCTGATTTACTTTCCACCATCGAATATTGCTTCGGAACCTTTTTTGTAGAGAAATTAGCAAGCATTCGAATGGTCACCTTCCTCTTACCACGATTTACCAACTGTTTTTGAGGTATTTACGAAAAATTTACGAAGATCCAAAAACTTTTTATGTCTATTAATAATTTTTTTTCGCATACTTCCTTGACTCCAAATATAACCAAAATTTAAACATGTTAGATGAGATGAATTTCCAATATGTAGAAAGTATTTCAATTGATTCCCGCGATTCTAAGTACCCGCAAAAAAATAATGACTTACAAAAACATTTGTTCCACTTTTCTCAAAAACTGTTACAGATATCACCTTAAAAATGGGTTCATTCGTTTACCTATGTTACGAAACCTATAAAACAAGCACCTGCAAGCATATGAACTCAAAAACGTAAGGGTTGCGATTTTTTTTTTGCAAGAATTTCGCCCCAAACGCCATCTTCCAGTGGGCGGATTCTCCTGGTTAACAAACGTGACCTTTCAAATAAGACGACAGGTTTTTATACCAAATTTCATCAAAATCGGACCATTTTTGAGCTTGCCAGAGCGCTAACAGACAAGCATATATATATATATATATATATATATATATATATATATATATATATATATATATATATATATATATATATATAACCACCTTTATTTTCGTGATCTATGGGGTCTGAAACGAGGAAGTTTCTAGTCGGCACTTCCGGATTGCGTCGTAAGGTCAACCTCATAAGCGGGTTCTCCCTAAGGAGGTAGGGAGAAACCGCGCTAAGATGAACTTATTGGCCTAAAAAAAAAACATATAAATTTTCACCACACATATATTTGTGCGATTGTTAATAAAAACGTTAAAACGCTGGGAAATTTGTGTTACATTGAGGTGGTCCCTTATTATTCCACTGGGAACTTAGCGACATTTTAGAATGAGCTTGCCATGTTTCATGCCGCCTAATTGAAGCTTCATTTTTACTCCTAAAGATAATTGTATCTTATCTTTTTTATCACAAAAATACCTCACTCACTATGCTATAGCACATCCATGGTCTTCGGGAAGATGTATTTCTTCTGCAAGTGTCATCGATGCAATTCGTGCATCGACTACAAAGATTACCTGTTTGCTATACGGAGAAGAAAAGAAAAAGGCGCGCTCGAATAAACTGCACTTTACGAGTGTGCATGCTGTGGAGCAGTAAAGTAGATCTTTGTATTGACTGTTTTCAGTCATTTCATACAAAAATGTAAATAATTGAATTTTGTGCTTCACAAATATTATTTGTATTTTTTTAATAAAAATATGCTTTTTGCTTTATGATTCAGTTGTTTTTTTTTCTTATATGTATGAATTTTACAAATGTTTTTAATACATTTTTCCCAAAAATTCGAGCATTGTCATCATTGATGTATTCCTAATGACTTTCACTGAGTGCCCAGAGGGCTAATTCGGGTATTTGCATGTATTTGCAGAAACAATTTTCAGGTCTTCTAAAATGTTTTCTGAAGTACCAAAAAATGTTTCAAGACAACATTGTAGGAAAAAATAGTTACGGTCACTAATGGGTTAATAGTCTTAACATACATCAGTCTTTAAACTTTTAAATGCAGAAAATAAAGTGCAGAATATATATAAATAATATAAAGTTTAAAATTTGCTTCTTAGAACAATAGAACAGTTAACACAAGTTGATGAAAACAAATATATTTTGTCCCTCCCAAGTTTTAATTCGCGTCCCATCAATTGGTGGCTTTTATATGCCATTAAATGTAAAGACCTATTATTTTAGTAAAACAATTTTTTTTCTTTAATGAATATAATCCTAGTGCAAATCTGATTATATGCCAAAGAGGCTATTTGAGCACCATAACCTGACTTAATGCTCTAAGTGTACATATTTACAACCTACCTCTCTTCGGAGCTTAGTGTTTATAACCTACACCATAATAGGCATTATGTTTGTCAATTGAGGTGTTTTAGTCAGTTTTTCATTATGTTCATTTAGTCGATGTTTTTGCTTCATTAAAAGCACATTAATTGATAATGGCATCATCTCAAGATGCTTGGTATTTATCACTATTGGGATTGGCCGAACATTTTAGAACTTCCAATCCACCAGATATTAAGAAATGTATTCAGTGCCTTCATGCAGTATTTACCTTTAAGCCACCCAGTAGAGTTGAAGCCAGAACACACTTACAGTTAGGAAATATTTTATTGACACACACGAAGAATACTGACTTAGCGAGAAATTATTTAGAACAAGCTGTGAGTATTACTTTATAGGGTGAGGTATTGTGAGTTATTGAATATCGCATCTCAAGAATTGTTTAAACTTTATATCCCCTCTAATTGTTTTAAAACATCACCTGCTATGTATATTTATGTATGTGGGTTAACATAGTTCAACATTTTGCCAAGATTATTTTGAGTGTTCGTGTATGAAATATATTTGTCAGTCTAGCAGGAGAAAATGATTCATGCTCAATATAACAAAGGCATAACTTTAAAAGCTTAATATTTAAATAACATTTCCCTGAAGACACCAATTAGGGGATCAACAATTTCATTTAGCTGTTATCATATGTTCTGAGATAATTAGAAGAAACTCAAAATAATACAATGCTCAATTGTAACATTTTTCTCTCTGAGATGTGATGATTTATTAACAAATCTATTGTATATGTCTTTATTGAACAATCAAATACTCATAAAAACATCTTGTTACTTTTTTTTTTTCATTCTAAAATTCAACATTGATAGGATGTTGAGTTCGCACCTTCGTGTGCTCAACGCCTCAAGCCTCAATTTGTACAGTTTATTTAGATATTTCTAGTCCTCCGCCTTCACTTATTCTCATTGTTATTTGATTATAATAGCATTAGATCTGAGAATTAACAAACATTATTAAACTTTTGTGCTTGAATATGTGGCCAGCATGATCATTTTAGTAAACTATATCAAACAGTTGAGAATATAAATTTCGAGACAATTGATTGACAAAACTTCACCACTCTTAGCGATTTTCACATACGTAATCTATTTTATTTATTTATTTTTTTTTTTAATTCATTTGTATCAAACCTATTTCAAAAACTCCTAGGAGGCTTAAGATATCTTGGCCTCTTAAAAATATACGTTTTCACTAGGTTTCTTAATTAGCAATACAAAGTTTTCATAATTAGGAAATGTCAATACTGCTTGGCTCCATCCAAAGTTTGTTTGTATTTATTTATTAATCTATCTTTCTTTTAAATTTAGTATTGTATTAATTAATTTATATATATATTTTTCCCTTGGGTGTATCAACACCCATTGACACCATTCTTTATCGTTTAGTTTTTAACCAATAAATAAATTATGAATTATGTGAGCCTTAAATAAACTAAAGAATTTGAACTTCCATTAGTTACTTTTTTAAAATATATTGGAACAACTCTTATATTCTAAATCTAAATCATTGGCTATTTACATATATACGAATCTCATTAACTCCCCGAACATTCACACTATTAATACTTACACACATCAAGTATACTTGTATATAAAATATGTAGGCTCATTATAGATTCATAAACATATATTTCATAAATATTGGGTTTTCTCACTATATTTGACTGTACAATTTGTTGTCTACTAAATATTCCATCAATATCTTCACAGTGGCTTAGTTTCTAGCCAATAGTCCCCTTAAGTTATCTGGTAAGATGTACTTTACATCCAGGAGCCTGCCACAGTGTTCACAGTCTGGTCTACGCCTTAGACCGAATCTATCATGTGAATTGGCAGGGCAAGACCATCTAACTGGAATGCTGCCTGCCTTGCCAGGTGGTCAGCTTATATATAATTTATTATTATTTTTCTTTTTTGTTCATTACATATGAACATATTTAATTTTATTATGTGCATACTTAACTAACAGGTATTAAATAAAAAATTTATTTTTAAAAATAACTTGTTTGATATCATAGTATTAATTTTGGTCAATGAATGACATTTAATAAATCAATTTTACAGAAACTATTCATTGCATTTATGCTATCACTTGAGCTTTGTCTTTCAGAAAAATTATTAAGCTGCTTTGCAACCCTGTCTAAAACTTTGCATCGCCTCTCCATTGAAAAAAAGCATAATAAATTAGTATTTTTCATTACAGTTTAAGTGTGACTAAGCTTATATTTGTTATTTCAGTGGCTCCTTTCCCAAAATATTAATACTTTTGATGATGTTAAATTTGAAGCAGCTAGTGTATTGGCAAACGTTTATGAGCAACAAAATCAAAAAGCAATGTCCAAATCAATACTTCGAAAAGCCATAGAACTTTCACAACACAGTGTGTATTGGCATTGCCGGTTATTGTTTCAACTTGCAGTAAGTAATAGAATATTTTTGGTATGTGGAATTTTAACCCTGTTAGAGTTAAAGTCAGAATTGCAGAAAACATGTGTAATATGCCTAGTCCAAATAAAAATAGAAATAAGTAATATGAATTTTCAGTATGGCCATGAATAGTATTATTTAATTTTTTTTGTTTTGAATTTCATCAAACAATTATTCTACATTAAATGTTCAGGTTAACGAACATGGTTAATTTATTATTACGAACAAATAAATTTAGGATGAAAAATAAATAAGACAGACTTTAGAAGTATTGATTATTAATTAGTATTTTTATTTTTAAAATGTGTAATTTAATTTCATTAATTGTAGTTTAAATCAAAGCAACTTCATTATTTATAATGATTAAATTACACTCATAATTGGTCTTGAAGGGGCTAAAAACTCATTACTAGTAAATAATGGTTATTGCTGTCCTAACAGATATCAAAAAAGGACACCTAGATTTATTCTAGTAGAAAATCAGGGAAATATTAGTTCCTCTAAAATCCTCTAGATAGAACAAAGAACAGAACTTGTCTATAAGTCAAATACATTCAACACAATAACTCGTCTTTATTTGTGCAGCCCCACTAGGTTCTCAAATCAATTTATCTAATGCAGCTTATTGTAATTAAGATTAAATATATGTAAATTAATTATTTTATTTATTTATTCTAGCAAATTCATGCTTCAGAAAAAGATTATGAATTGGCCTGTAGTTTGCTGAGTGTTGGTGTTGATTATGCCCACATATCATCTGCTCATTACACTAAAGTGTTGTTTCAGCTTAGTAGATGCATGGTAAGAAAATGTAATATTTTAATGATGTGAGTACTAATGATCTCGGCAGTTGATGCACCTTAAAATATTAATAATTTCATGTTGTGTGTGTGTCAGTGCGAATATTGACCTTAAAATGTCCTAAATTGTATTGGAGTCATATTACGTGTCTGTCTTAATTAATTTAATTTAAATACTCCTTATTTACTAATTTAGCATAAACTATTTCTTAAAAAGATAACATATTAATTATAGAAAATATGTTCTCTTCAAAAAAATAACTGAAGAAAATGTATGGTATAGTAACTATAAAAGAGAACAATGTAATGTTGAACAGAATTTCAGAAGTAAGTTTAAACAATTACTTGAAAAGTTCGGTAAAACTGAAGGAGAGCATCCTCAGCGCCGTTTTTTTTTCAAATTTTGCACTATAACGTATTTTGATGCACTAAACACGAATCGGTTTAAAAAAAAAATTGCTCTCAACTAGGGAAGAAGTTATTAAGCACTAAAGTTGACTGTTATGAAGGTTATAAAAGTTGGCGTAAACAGTGTATTTGTAAACATGCGCATGCGCAAACATCTAAAATTTGGAAACAAAGAACTCTCATTTGAAATGTTGATAAACCATTTATAACCTCCATAACATCAGAATTCTATCCATAACAGCGAGTTAGATTGACTAGAGTTTTGATATCTTCTTGTGCAAGCGGAAACGCATAGCACGTCTGCCCAAAAGTCGTCCTAGACATTCTTCTAAATATGCATGTTTATTAATACGCTTGTTTAGATGCATGTTTATGTCAACTTTTATAACCTTCATAACAGTGAACTTAAGTTCTTAATAACTTCTTTCCTAGTTGAGAGCAACTTTTTTTTTAATCGGATTCTCTCTCTCTCTCTCTCTCTCTCTCTCTCTCTCTCTCTCAAGAGAGAGAGAGAGAGAGAGAGATAGGGATAGGGTGATTCAGTTCTAAGTAGATAAACTCTAAGAGGTGATTCTGGACATCATTTCCAACAAAAAAACTCCAGAAGTACGATCCGATTCTGAGAGGAAAAACAATTGTATCCAATTTTCTGTTTTTTTTTTTTTTTCCAATGTAGTCATGTTTGTTATTGAATAAGAAACGCTTGCTCAAAAATAGTTCAAGATAATTAAATTCTAATTATGCCATCATAAAATAGACAAAATTTTCTTTAAAAAAAAGAGTGATTTAATATACTAAACCTATTGACCGAAGATACTTTCCGGACGTCCAATAACGCGCTTCTGTTTTTCTTGGCGAATCAGAGGTTTCTTGCCAACTACATCACGTAAAAGATAAATCAATGAAAATTTGAAAAACACAAAATGTGACATTTCTCTCAAATGAAAGACCTTTCAAGAAATGCTTGCTCAAAAATAGTTCAAGGTAATTAAATTCTAATTATGCCATCATAAAATAGATCAAATTTACTTTAAAAGAAAAACAGTGATTACTATTCAAAAAAATATTTTGAAACAAAAATAAGCATATTCTAACTGCATGCCAGACAATAAAAAAAAAATGAACTATTGCTTATTACAATGCATAGTTATAAGTGAATAAGCTAGTAAACCATGAAAACCAGAAACAGTCTGTTTTATAATAAAGAAAGTCTGACTCATCATAGGGTGTCTCAATTCTTATCCCTAGTGCCATTAGTAAAGTATTAGAAGCATTTATTGATAGGTTTTAATCTATGGTGAAAACATAAAATAAAATGAAATCTCAAAGATTTTAGGCTCCATAACAGGAAATTAATTGACAATATCCTATGCGGAAATTGCTCCATCCTCTTTCTTGCAGTTCTCCTGGAGTCACCAGACCTCCATAGTGGAGGTCCGGTGAGTCCAGCTGTCATGTAACTACAAATGTGATAACCACGAAATTGAACATGTCTAACATAACGAAAGTTAAAAATCCTCCGTCTGATCTTCCTCACCTTGAGTATATTTTTACCGAGATATCAACGTCTCTTCACCTCTCCTCTTTTCTATTGTATATCGGCCTCCCCATGTGCCATATGACCAATCTTTTGAAACCTTCCTTTATCAGTTAGTCCCATGTAATTCTTGCTGGCGACTTCAATACCAATCTTCTTGTAAAATCCCCTGATGTTACCTACCTTTCTGAACTATTCTTTTCGCTTAATCTTTTTGTGGTTCCGTATTCACCTACCCTTCACACCCAGTCCTCTGATACCTGGCTTGATCTCTTTATCCTGGACTCTCAGGACAAACTCCTAGCCTCATCTCAACACCCAGTGCCCTTCCTTTCTTCTCATGATCTTATTCAGATAACTTTTGATTTACCTATCCCTACTATCAATAACAAATTCTTTACGTTTTGTAACCTTAATTCTCTGTCCTTTGAACAATTAGAACCTGATTTAGAAAACTTTCCTTACGATTCCATTTATTCCTCTGACTCCATAGATGACATGGTTAACTCCTTAACTCATCACCTCCTCTCCCTTTTAGATTCCCATGTTCCTCTTCAAACCCGCCGGTTCAGCCGTCCTCCTGCTCCCTGGCTTACACCCGAGCTCAAATCATTAATAAAAAGAAGAGAAGCAGTGAGAAGAAAATCTAGACAGACCCGTCTTCCTCAAGATTACTCCTCCTACAAATACTTGCATAACCTCACCCAATCCTCCATCCGTCAAGCTAAGTCCCTCTACGTCCACCAATCCCTATCCAATGCTCCTGACTCTAAAACAAAATGGTCAATCCTTCGTAAACTTACCCTTTGCAAAAGTAACCGTCCTTGCTCTATATCATTTATCCCCTGATGTTCTTAATGCTCACTTTGTATCTTCTCCCTCAGTCCTATCCAGTCCTCCTATACCTTCCACACTACCTTTTAATTCCAACAACTTCTACTTCTCCTATATAAACCCAGAAGATCTTCTAACCGTGGTCCTTCAATCCCGAACCAACGACTACGGTCCAGACTCTGTTCTTGTTAAACTGATTAAGGCCTGCTTACCCGCAATCATTCCTATCCTTCTCCACATATACAACTATTCCCTTCAAAACTCGATTTTTCCTCCTCAATGGAAAACAGTGTTGGTACGCCCTCTTAACAAAATATCAAACCCCTGCTCTCCGAAGGATTTCTGTCCTATCACCCTTTTATCCAATCTTTCCAAACCTTTAGAGCGCCTGGTCCAATCTCAAGTATCCAACCACCTTGAACAAAATAATCTCCTTAACCCTCTCCAGTCTGGCTTCCATCCGTCATACTCCACTCAATCAGTGCTCATAAGAATCACCCATGACATTCAAACTGCCGTAGATAACCAACAACTCACTATCCTAGTTCTCCTAGATTTTTCAAAAGCATTTGATACCGTTGACCATCAAATCCTCCTCACCAAACTCCAATCTCTTTCCTTTTCCAACGGTGCCATTAGCTGGTTCCAATCCTTTCTATCCAATCGATCCCAATACGTGGTCATCCCCGACAGCAATCCTTCTAGCCCTCTTCCTCTTTCCCATGGTGTACCCCAGAGCTCCTCGTTATCCCCAACTCTGTTTACATCAATGATCTTCCTCTTTCCATAGTTCATTTAAAGTTCCATCTTTACGCTGACGATACCCAAATCTACCTAAACTTTAAGCCCTCCTTGCTACGTGATGCTGTAGACAAGCTGCAAGTAGATCTTAATAACATCAATGCTTGGGCCGCAGCCAGTAAGCTTTCCCTGAATCCAGATAAATCCAACGCCATTGTTATAGGCTCCCAATCCCTCATAAGTTCCACTTCCCCTTTTCCAGCCCTTTACCTCAACAGCATCCCTATAAAATACTGTAAATCAGTTAAAAATCTTGGAATCATATTTGATCAGAACCTTTCCTGGAAAAATCAGATTTCCCGTCGATCCATATTTATCCTGAGACAGCTCAACCTCTCCTGCCAACGAAGACCCGTCAACTCCTCGTAACCTCCCTATTATGGTTGTTTGGTGTATGCTGTACTTTCTGGTGATCTCGAGGCAAAACTCAAACGCCTCATAAACTGTTTCATTTGTTTTATCCTCGAGGTCCCTAGAGACTCCCACATATCACATTTCTACCAGGAGCTAAATTGGCTATTCCCTCTTTATCGTCGACAGTACTTCCTCGACTCAGTCCTTTACCAAGTAATTCAATCCCGTAGACCTTCTTATATTTTTCAACTCCTTAAATTTAAATCCTCTGTTCACTCCCGTAACACCCGATCTCGTCCTTCCGATCTTTATATTCCTTCCCACCAAACAAAATAATTCTAAAAATCATTCGTCGCCCGTGCCACCTCGCTATGGAATTCTTTGCCTCTGTTTTTCCGCCATTCTACCAACCTAGAAACCTTTAAATCCCGACTCTTCCACCACCTTCTAGCCCTGCAAGTTTTACCCAACCTCTAGTCTACATTGAAGCTGTACATTATATACTGATAGCATTTATAAGCTTATATATTAAATTCATTATTATTTTGTAACTTCAAAATTATTCCTATGGGACTTGTGTCCCAGAATAAGAATAAAAGTTTTCATTTCATTTCTCTATTGGAAACATTTTAACTTATATTTTTCATATTTTCTTACCTCGTTTTACAAAAATAATCATTTTACTGAAATTAAAACAAACCAAATTTTGCTCCACAACCCATGTTCCGGTGGACGGATTCCGCTGGTTTACAATCTCGACCTTTCAAATCAGACAAAAGATTTTTCTACCATATTTCATTAAAATCATACCATTTTTAAGTGTGTGAGAGAAAAATTTACTTTCCACATTAAATTTGTTTTTACTAAAAAAAAAAATATTCCAATTCAACCAAAATACGATATAATCCCCAAAAAAACTTACGTTGAAAAAAAGTGGCCAAGTTCCAGACTCCTCCCAAAAACAGTTTGCCTATGAAAGTTATGGTATCATAGTAATTTTTTTGATGAGTAAAACGATCACGCTTGTATGAACTTTATTTAAGATAAAGCGGCCACAGCCGAATGAACCAAAAACTGGCCAAGTTGGAATTGCGCAAAGAAGTGAGAGAGTATTATTAAGTTCATGACAAGGTATTAAGAGCCTAAAACTTGGCCCAATACCAGGGTTGGGCAAAATTTAGCGAGCTTTAAAAGCTGATACCTCAACACTAATTTAGCAATGCCGTATAAACCCAGTGCTAATAATTAGCACTTAGCAAGAGCAGGACGCTAATCACTAATTTATTTATAAAATGTTTAAATATCCGTGTAGCTAATTAGCTTTAGCTATAGTTACAACATTTTGACATCTTAAAGTTCAGTTCCGGTTTACTCTGGCCCTCTTCCAGCCCGCACAGATCCACTTTAGTCCACTTCCGGTCAGCTCTGTGTAACTTCCAGGGGCATTCCTGCTTACTCCTGTTCCTCCTCCACTTCACTCTAGTGAACTTCCGATCGCACCTGGGTTACTCTGGATCACTTCTGGTCGAGTCATTTCACTCCTGTTCCACTTGGCTAGCTCGGGTCCATCCGGCTCCATTCCGATCACTCTCTGACAATGGCCAACTTTCCACCCTATCGCTTTCGAAATGGCTTCTGGGTCACAAAATGCTTCCATGGACCGTTTCCGGGTTTATCTGGGCAGCTTTTAGCAACTTCCGGTTTTACTTTGCTTCCAAGTCATGAGGTCTATGTGCACCTAGGTTATTCTGAATAACTGCCGATTCACTTCCTGTCTACCTTGAGAGGCCGGAGAGCCCATGAGTACTTCCGAACCTGGGATGAATATAGTGACCCAGAACTACATGTGAGAGACCGGAAGTAATCCAAAAAAGAATTGGAATTACCAAAATTTGGCTCGGATCCACCCGGTTACGTCGTAGTGAGAAATTTCGAGAGACCGGAAGTTACCTAGATTAAGAAGGGTTAGAGTGTGTCATTGGGAAAGTGGAATAAGAGTGGGGTAGAATGCCTCTGGAAGTTGCTCAGAGCAGACCGGAAATGAACTTTGAGATGACAAAATGTTGTAACTAACCAAGCATTCTTGAGAGTTCCCTAGAGGTCTAAAGAAATCAGAGAAAATGGACTAGGCTACATTTCGTCATACATTCTTATGTCATATTATTGCAGATGGCAAATTATTTTTAAACATCAATTGTCATGTAACTGTTCAATATGTTTGAAGCACAATATCAAAGTATGTTTATATTACTGCTTAATAAATGTATTACCTACTTTTCAACTTTATTAACGTTTAAGAGAACCTAACAACCTCTTTTTTAACACGAAATGCTAGTCTCAACATTCACATGAAATGCTAAGAATTGAACTCTTACAAATGTTACTAATCTAGACTGACTTATAATATTGCATGAGTTGATATTCAAAATAAACTAATAAATAATCCATTGATATGAATTGTATGAAGGCTGTTTCTAAAATGTATTATGAATTATTTATATCACTCTTAACTTAAGAATATATTACATTTCAACAAATATTACTCTCTGTTTAATTCTTATCAGTTTCCTTTTTGGGTTTTGTGAGTTTTGTTGAATGAGTGAGTACATTCATATAGTATTTCATTCCACATAAATATAAATTTAATGAGTCATATATCCCATGTAAGCAAAATTTTACTTGAAAATCATTTTATCACAAATCTTTCTAAATAATTTCTATGACTCTTTACTCATACGCTATACTTTTGCAAGTATATTGATGTTCAAAATTGTGTTTACTTATAGTCTTACTAGTTAAATAACAATTTCATTCCAACATATATAAACTTATGTTTTCAGCTGATGCTGATTGAAAAAAAGTTTAACGATGTTAATCCTATTTTGAACAATTGTAGCCATTGTTTGGACACTTGGCAAGGCAATCAGTATCAAAAAGAATACCTTAGAGTTTTCTTCCTTGTTCTTCAGGTATAGTTAATTTAATTATACTTATTTAATCAGGAAGACGGATATTCCTATAAATCATAAACTTCTATACACACACTTAAAACTTCAATAAAGTATAAGTTATAAAATAGTTTGAATTAAAAGGGTATATTTTATTCTGAACAATGTATTTTTACACATAAACCTGCTATTTTTAGATCCTTTTATTTTGTAGGTTTGTCATTATTTAATGGCTGGACAAGTGAAGAGTGTGAAGCCATGCTTGAAACAATTACAGCAAAGTATTCAGACAATTATGCAACCTTCTTGGCCCTCAGATGATGGTAAGTAAAACAAATAATTTCTAGATGTGTGTGTGTGTATATATATATATATATATATATATATATATATATATATATATATATATATATATATTATAAAAACGTTATGTATATAACTATAAAAATTATAAAAAAGTTATATATATATATATATAACTTTTTTATAATTTTTATAGTTATATACATAACTTTTTTGCCACAATTTTTGAAATTTAAAAACAAAACTTGGTGGGTCTTAACGTGGTCGAATGAACTTTCAATGGACCTAATGCAAGGCCCCTCAACTTTCTCCAGTTCTTCACCAGAGACCCTAACTCTGGAATCTCCAATGGAAAGGGGTTATTTTTATGACGGATTCTTGCAGAGAATTGAATTTTATGGTGATTTTATAGCTGTAATTTTTTCACTAAAGCGCACCAATGAGTAATGAATTGCCCAAAACTGATAAAACCCTTGTTTTTCATCACTTTTCTGCCAATAACGTAGAAAGTATGCCTGTAATGAAAAAAGTAGTTGATATAAACGTTGTAGAGGATTAAATTTAAACCTTCCAAAAAGTTCTTTTAAATGCCTAAAATGTTAATAGGAATGGAGCAAAACACACTTTTGTTTTTGAAGTTTTCAGAAAAGTTTATTATCAAAGTGATCTACGCTTCAGTAAAACTTAATAAACATATCCTAAACTATTTTTCCTCCTCCGAGTTTTGGATTCAAAAACGTTTGAAAAGGCATTACAATAATAAATTTAAAGCAATAGAACTCACCTAATGATTAGGATTTCGTAGTAATTATCTTTGTGTTGGACGAATTTTTTTTTGTTTGTGTGTTGAAAACTTCTACATATAGTAAGCATTAAATCCATGCAAATGAAGTGAAGGCTTAGTATATGTAGACGTTTTTGCGTAAGTATTGAATCTGTAGTCCGTTAGGGGGCTGAGGAGAAAACTCTGATTCATTGATAGAAATAGAAGTTTTTTGAGAAATCCTTTCTTATTCATTAAAGCATGACTACATTAAAAAAACAGAAAATTGGACATAGCTCATTTTCCTTTCGGAATCGGACCATACTTTAAATGAACTTTTTTGTTGGAAATTATGTTTACAACCACCTTCAAGAGTTTGGCTACTTAGACCTGAATCACCCTGTGTATATATATATATATATATATATATATATATATATATATGTATGTATATATATAACTTTTTTATAATTTCATTTGAAGGCTTAGAGTCAATGAAGTACAACTTCATCAATAGGCGTAATCCAAACAATCCCACATAAATAAGACTGGTCTAAATTAATGTAGTTGCAAGACATAGGTAAATTCATCAAGTTTCAACAATGGTCAATTGGCTCCTAACTGTATATTTATTATATTGGCAAAAAATTAAAGTGTGGTTTCTTTTATTATATTTTTTAGATTCTGTTTTCTTGTTTTTGTTTATTTGCAGTCAGCTTTTATTTTAAGATCAAGAGTTGGGTAAATATTATTCAGAATAAAGAATAAAAATGTATTCACCTGTTTTGTGAATGATGAAATTACTGATTCTTCAGTCATCGATAACTTAATAATCTTTTATTCTTGCCCTTTTCCAAGAATAAAAATTCATTCTGTTGATTACTAAAGATATTAAGGGAATATTTTTTTATTTGAATATGTATTCATTACTAATTGGAACAAATAATGAAGTAAGTGCATGATGAATAATTTATCGTGAATTTTGAATAAGTGATTAATCCAACTATATTATTAACAAAGGGAGAACACCCTCTATGATCCGAAGGCACTGACTTTAAATGTTGATCGTTCAGGTCCAAAAATACAGGTTGTTCCTCTGTGTATAAACATATCAATGTATTTTGTCTTTTTATGGTCTATAATCCACGGTAGAAATTTCATTTAGTACAAACACATCTTTTCATTTTTTCTGTGAATGTCGTGCAAAACAACCTGCAATATTAATTTTTTTCTACTCATAGACTTCCATATATGTTTTTTTTATAGGAATTTTGATGCATGGAATGAAATTTAGTGAATTTCAAGACGTTATCGTTAACAGTTTTCAACAATTGGACAAACCTAAATGTTTGGCTTTCTTCCCCAAACTAATATTACAACATTTGGTTAAGGAGATTTGTTTAAAAATATTTATTTTAATAACAGACTTTAAGATTTTTGAAGTACATATTTTACAAAATATATCAGCACACATTTACAAATTGTGTAAATTTAAGTTGTTCTTTTTAGAACTTATTAAACTTCATAAAAAAAATACCAGTACAATAGGCCGATAAGAGAGTCACAGCCTCAAAACCATCAGAGAAAACTACCTACAATTCTGATGCTGATAGTTCTTTTTTCTTTGCTAATGATTGCTCTTTCTCAAAGGAAGATTGCTCTTTGCTGGTTTCTGTTGAGAAACCAGCTTATGACATTATTTATTTATGGTTTGTGACATTAACCCTTTACCGGACACATTAACTGGCTCTGTTAGAATTTCTTTTAATTTACATTTGGGGGCCTGGGAGGCAACCATTTACTAAATATGAACCCAGGAAATTATAAAAAATGTATTCATGAATAGGGGGTAGGCTGAAGTTTCAGCTCTAGCTCGTTCCAGGGTCTGGGAATCCCACGATAGGCAATGCTCGTGAAACAAGTCGATTCTAAGTTGCAAAGAACCCAAAAATGAAAAGGCTTCATTTGATGGCGTTAATGACCCTAAGGTTAGCATGCCTTAAAAAAAAAACTGACACGGAGCAGTTTATTCCAAAATGTTATCATAGGGCAAAGAGGAGGGTCAAACTCAGGCTCAAGTTGAAGGGAGTTGTCATTCAGATGTAAATTGCTTAGTTTTCGTAAAGAGTAATTACTTATTTATCAATAAGGAAGAATTCTTGATAACTGAAAATGAAGTGGTAGAGAAATTGTTTTTATTGAATAAGGAAGTAAATAACTAAATGAAAATGGAAGAACAAATTTGCAACCTATCTCTAAATAATTCAAAATTCTTTATTTATTATTGATTCCCTCTACACTTAGATTTTGCTGGATAATCTATAATAATAGTACAATACCAGCCCACAAAATCATTTCAGATAGTTTTGAAAAGTACATTTCATAAGGAATGACAAAAAAAGTATTTTTTCCTTCCGAAGTCTCACGAAAATAAGGTACTTATGAGACGAATCCATGAATAACATATAGGCAATATACTTATTTCAATTAAAATCAATTGATTCCTAATCTAGAATGTATTAAAGAATTATCATTTACTTTGAAAAGATTTCTGGAGAAGATGATTAATCCAGAGAGCCAATAATGCACAGCCAGCACTGACACAAGACTAACTGGCCTGGCAGTGGCAGGCAAGGGCCGAATATTTGGTCACCTTCGTCATATCTTACCTCCTCAGCCCGGAGAGCTCCCAATACTATTTTCTGTCATACACCGGTATCCAGTGGGAAGCTTTACAATCAATCCCCTATCATTTTTTAATGTCGGCAGGCAGAGGTTGCATAATTTGGCATACAAATAAATATCTGGCAGTGACAATAACCCTTCGTTTCATTAAAAATTTCCTTTTGTTTATTTTATTCTATTTGAAATTTAATTTTTTGAAGAATAAATGACAAGGATGTTTTTCCTCCTGTAAATAATCTAGCTTCTTTGAGAGAAAACAGAATGAGCGTGAAGGAAGCTGGATTGGAGAGAGGGTTAGGCCTTCCCCTCCTTGAGTCCAGGGTGGGGTTTATCCCGTGTAGCACGACTGAACGGTCCTACTATAATTACTTAGCTATCCATTAAATTGCAGAGGAATGTCCTTAAATGTGTTTTTCTCATATTATTTTGAGTTGAAGTTTACTTTTACTTGCCCATTCCAGCAGCTCAGTCTGGGTACACTCTTGTTCAAAATGAATCACGTTCGTGAAGGGAGGAGGGACACTTCGTATTGGCTAGCGGTGGGGATTAGATCGGTCCACACAGCTAGTAGCCAGTTACTCTCACCCTTTCTCCGCTTGGTCAGCAAGCATTGGATTAATGGTTTTCAAGATAAGTGAAAATAATTATAATTTTAATTTGGTTTCTCCAAAACGATGGATTGAGTTGAAAAGTTTTGCATAGAATTAGCATTCATGAAAACTAAGATATATACCGTCATTTGGGGTGAGTTCGGACACATTTTCGAGGTTTTCTCGTAATTAAAAAAGACAGAATTTTTGTAAAAATCTGGAAAAATTAATTTATGAACCCTTAACATTCCTCTATCGAATAGTGTATTTTGTTTTTTGAATATCTAAAAAATTTTCAATTTTTCTTATAGCTAAAATGTGTCCGAACTCACCCCTACGTGTGGGGTGAGTTCGGACAGCCTCTAATTTCTGTAAAAATCTTAACTTAACCTATAGTTGGAGTGAGCTCGGTCATAATTGACGATATTCTAAAGAGAAATATTTTCTATAATATTTTTTAACAAATATTCTTTCACTTTTTCCTTATCAACTTCTGCTCTACACATTTTGATGCTTTGTGTAAGGCGTTCCGTTATGGCTGATTCCTTTTCATAAAGCCTTAAAACCATTTCAGTCTGAGCTTGCTTTAAAATCCTGCGAATTTTTTCCTGACCATCCGAATATGTTTTTACGATTTGGCGAATATCTCAATCGAGTTAATGGAAAGTCCCATTCAGCTGCAGCTTAAATTCCCTTTGATATTTTTTTTTTCTTCTTGACTCAATTTTGTTTGGCCGCCACTTTTTTTTTGGTGTGCACTCCTCTAACTTTATCATTTAAAGTCGATGTAGGTATTTCGTTGTACATCGAAATACCTAAATCGATACGCTGCCTCTTTCAGAGTCTTCTTCTTTGTTTTGACATCATCAACCAAATTTTTCAAAGCCTCTTTGGAATAAATACTGTTTTCCTTTAAGCCAAAAGGACGTGGGTATAATTGATACATGTCCGAACTCACCCCATGGTATTCGAGTTTTTTACTTAACGAAGAATAAAAAGCTTTTGAACCAAAAAAATTAATATATTTATTTATGTATCATTAGCCAACATGTTAACCTACTATAAAATATGAAAAATTAGGGTTTAATTACTTCTAGAGCCTCTACACAGATGTTTGTTTCTAGCATTTCGAAAATCATGGAAATTACAACTCACATTAAAATATTTGTTACTCACTTCAAAGTGTTCTCAGGGCGATTTTGCCTTACCTACATGGGAAACATACAACATCGATAGTATTTGTCATGCCAATTATGACCCTAATGAAAAAGTTTGCTCCAGGTCACGTGATTTCCTGTGCCATGCACTACTCGTACTACCTGTCCGAACTCACCCCAAAATACGGTACATTTCTTGGACGTTTGGAGTAGAAGGAGTCTTAGGAATGTATATTTTATTAACACTCATGGACAATTCTGGACTTTTTATTGTCCAAAAACATCATAAATAAATATTCTGACGTCATTATCAGGCTGCTTTCTTCAAGAGTGGAGGATTTACACTATTCTCATAAATAGGAATTACTTCCTGAATAATGAATAAATCTAATGAAATAATTTTATGAATATTGGATAAATTCATTTATTTATTCTTATTTGATGATTAATTATTAATCCTTACTGTTTGAACAACTATAATATAGTAATGATTAATTAATAAATGCTTACTTGAATATTTTTTCTAATAAAACATTCTTTGAATAATGCCCATCACTGTCAAAAACTAACATTTTAATTTTTTTTTTAATGTCATAATCTTTTTTTTTTTTAGTTGTGAGTGGAACAAATGTTGGAGATATGTTCATTTGGATGCCAAAAGAACACTTGTATGTACTTGTTTATCTGGTAACTGTAATGCATAGCATGCAAGCTGGATATATGGATAAAGCTCAAAAATATACTGATAAAGCACTGATGCAAATTGAAAAACTTAAAAGTAGGTATATGTAATAATAATCTCTCTCTCACCACCTCTTCTCTACTCTCCTGCCACTCCCCTACTTTTACTCCTTTAAGCCTTTATTTATTATAATATTGTTTTTTAGCTTTGTGATGTAACTCCAAAATACCTTCATCTTTAGAAACATTAATAATGCTCTTTCACCTTAATGTACACTGTGTACATAGATTAATATATGTATATGTATATATTCAGTTGTAGACAATAGCAGAATCCTGTGTGCTCTGCAACTAATACTTTTAGAACACATGGTAATGTGCCGGTTAGTGATGGGACAAAAATGTATTGCGTTGACACAGATGGCTAATGCTTGTGCACTCTGTGTTTCTAATCCTTCACTTCTTCGAACACACAAACCTCAGCTTCATGTACTATTAGGACTTTATGCAATGTCCATGAATTGTATGCAAGCAGCTGAGCAACAGTTTAATGCAGCTATCCAGGTTAGTTTTTTGTTTATTTAAAAATAAATATTTCTTTATAAGTGGGAATTTGGCATTGGATGTTGTGTTACAGATTATACAAACACACACACACACACACACACACATACACATACACACACACATACACATACACATACACACACCTCTGTTAAGAGATAACATAAAAATTATAATTGCCATTTGCTAATAATATAACCCTCCTCACGGAGAAAGCCCATGTTTGGCTACTCATCCTTACTAATTGGAGTTTTTAAATAAAATATTATCTAATGTGTCTATGTCAATGAAAAATGTTCCTTGGTGAGACTCGCAACTAGAGAAGCACTCATTAGTGAAAGGATTCAATACCGGTACACTCCCAATGAAAATAACAAGCTTATCAGAAAAGAGAAGTGAAACTCCTGGAGGAAATTTTTCTGAGATATGCCTGATTAAAATGCATAATCAAGAATGGACTAGATTCTTTGCAAGAATAACAATTGTAATACCATTGTTTACCTCCGGAATAAAATAATGAAATCTCCAATAAATTAAAAATTATATTTATCATGGTTATGTGTAGCACCTCTATAGAAAGGGCATAAGAACCAAGAAGTTGTTCGCCCTAATATCTTGATCCTAATCCTATTAATGTAGCTCTGAGCTCTAATCCACCTGTTTTCCAAATTAAGATATTTGGCATACTTGCTAGAGCCTACCTTTTGAACGACATCAAGAATAAGGAATGAAATTTCTTAACTGACAGTTAAGAGGAATATAAAGCAAAAGTAGTCGATGAGTATGCCTTTAAAATTGAAGATAGCTCAGTAATCAACAGAGTCAACATACATTCGATTGCTGGCTATAGAAACATTCAGGGAAACTGGAGGGCCAAGAAAGGAGAAAGTATTTCTCCAATTGGACCACATCCCTTCTTAGATGCTCCCTTCTCTTTAGCTAAGGAAAATGTTTACTTTCTTGAGGAGATATAGCTTAGATTGTGCTGGGATAAGCATAAAGTGATTTTGTTTTTTTTTGTAAAATGCAAAAATGTCAAGGATAAACCCCAAGATCACGATTGGAATTACAACTGAGGAACTGTTCATTTGTGAATCACATGCACTGCAGAATACATCTTTACAGGCCGAGCTGCACACCAAATGGCAAGTCTGTCTGTGAATTATGTTAAAATCCGATAAACGAACAAATTTTGAATTGTAGAAAGTGGATTTATTTTGCCACATAACATAGTTATACACTTATCCCAGCGTTCAACTAACGCTTGGAAAGCTTTGACTTGGAAAGATTATGGCAGAACCATTGTAGGGTATCATTCTTCACTTCATCATCAGTGTGGGAATGTTTTCCTCCAAGGAATTTTTCAGGGGTTCCAAGCGGGAGGAATTCACTTGGTGCTGTCAGGACCATATGGGGGAGGATGGTAATATCCCAAGCCAAGTTCTTTGATTGCTTGGAACGTGTGTAGAACAGTACAACAAATTATCATACATTTTGGTGTTTATTGTTTCTAAGAACAGATTACTCAGCCTTGCATATCACGACAGGCTATGCGGCGATTGTCTAGTATCATTTGTTCCTTGCGCTCACTCTTCTGAAAAATTACTACCGTAGGCTGTGATCCACCACAACCATGGTTTTATGGTGAAAGTATCAAAAGAAGACGATTTTCTGAACCACACATAAATAATGCCCAGAAAAGTGTTTACTTAGCTCAACAGCCCTAAACTAATCAACATTATATTTTAAATATCACAATCAGAAAACATAAAATTGTCTTTTGTCAATATTTTTAATTTTGACCAATAATGAATAAGGAAATGTTTAAAAGTATAGGAGAGGATGTTCTTGAGAATAGCCAGATAATTTAAAATATCAAGAATTCTTAAAACAGACTGTTATTGGGTTATGTACTAGCTGTAGAAAACAGAACAGATAAACCTTTCAAAACTTTTCATCCTGTGGCAGGATTTGATGGGTACAAAATGTTGGTTTGATGCTTTTTTTTTTTTTTTTTTTTTTTTTTAATTGGCATATAGAAAAAATTTCCCTTTTTACCATAGATTTCTAGAAAAGGTACAAGCACTAGATAGCCTGAAACTAATGAATAATATCTACAGAAACATATGAAGAGAAATGTTTTTTTATCTTATAGTAAATTTAAGTTTGATATTGTTTCTTTAGATGAATTTAATATTTCATTTACTTATACCATTTTTTATCATT
The DNA here is from genome assembly GCA_946811695.1 of Gonocerus acuteangulatus. Lineage (NCBI taxonomy): Eukaryota > Metazoa > Arthropoda > Insecta > Hemiptera > Coreidae > Gonocerus > Gonocerus acuteangulatus. The sequence continues at coordinate 106,140,106 of OX328132.1, forward strand.
GGTCACTCCTGGCATATAGGCTGTGGAATTGATTCCCACTGGGAAGGGGGGGTGGATAAGAAAGGTTTCTATTAGTTAAAAAACACACCTGTCCTACATTGTTAGAAAAGTGTAGTATCCTATTAATCTTGAAATTATTTTAGTACAAGAGAGGAGGCGAGGTTAGCTCAGTGGTAGAGCACTGGACCCAGATGCTGGAGGACCTGAGTTCATTTTTTCTTCTAGTGTCATAGTTCATGGGTTGAATTCAGCCTCCCTGACCATCCCTAGGCCACCTCAGCCTTTAATTAATTTATTAATGTGTACCTTTGTGCTAATGACCCTAGCAGTCAAAGCAGCAAAGGGGAAAATCAGGCGGCTGGAGCATAGTACTGACCACACTATCTCCCTAGTGTGCTGTATGGTCATGAATCAGATACCTCTATAGTATCTGCCCCTCGTGGCCTGTTACGGGACTGATTATTTTTTTTTTTTTTTAGTACAAGAGAAGAGGGCACAAATAAAATAATTTGTAATTCAAATGATATTATCTTACATTTTTTATTGTTGTGATATTCATTGTTTCATAAGTTTATTTTTCAAGAATTGATTTGTGGATAGGTTTTTAACTTGTTACCAGTTTTTCATAAGATGAAAGTTTAACTTTCTTTTTTCTTTTTTTTTTTTGTTTGTTTTTGGATAGAATATTCTTCACACCAAAGATAATCAAAAAAATCAAACTTATAAATCTTTCCATAAATGGAAGAAAGTTTTTGTTAAATTTATAATTGTTTGATCTGTTATACTAGGAAATTTTTGGCCTTACTTAATTGAGGCAATGAGACCCCAATTACAGGTATCTTCTAAATTCTGTACCATAAATTAACTTAGAGGACGAAACTATGGATAGGTTGACTTTTCTCAGTGATAAGCTCACTGAAAAAGACCCCTAGTTTACCATGGATGTTTAGAAAGGATGGTAACCAGTAGATATCTCGGAGCTTACAGCCGATGAAGTCAATACACCATAAAAAAAAGATTCTTAGAAAGATGAGAGGTTGATTTCAATTAAATACAGTGAAATAATTAGAACATTTCATTATTTTGCTTCAGTCCCTTTTTTACCTCTGCTGCTTTTTAAAAATAGATTTTTTCCCCCCTTTAGAATATTTGGTCAAAAATAATTTTGTGAAGTGTATATTTTTTAACAAAAAAGAAAAACAACTCCCAATGATACATAAGAGACTAATAATGTCCTCTTTATTGGCAACATTTTCAGGGACTTAGCCCAATTTTCAAGCCATGAAAACTTCTGCCATGATGTTATTCCCACTACAGACAGCCTGAGGAGCTTCATTCAATTTAGGATTTTTTGGATGGTGGAAATTGAAGTTCTCAATGATAAATAAAAGGCCAAAAATGTCCACTGTTCTTTTTACTGGCAATTTTTTTTTCAGAGCTTTAGCCCCATTTTCAAGATGCCATGATGTTATTCCAGCTATAACCATTTTTGGTCTCTCATTTATCATTGTAAACTTCCATTTTCTCAATCCAACAATTCTTATAATAAATTAAGCTTGTCGAGCTGTGTCGTAGCACAATTATTCATGGTTTTAAAATTTAACTAAATCCCTGAAAATGTTTGCCAATAAAAATACATTTTTGGCCTCTTAAATGTATCATTGTGACCTTAAATTTCCACCATCCAGCAATTCCTACAATAAAAAAATACTCAGTTTTTTTTTTTTTTTTTTTGCTTCGCTGCATTGGTATTTTTTTTTTATGTCCAACAGTGTTCTCAGGAAAGGGATTTGTGGACATTTGCAAATTTAAATTTGGGTATAGTCTATCTTCGAGGTAAAAGGGATGCAGAATTTAATGCATTGCTTGAACGTATAAATCCTGATACACTACCCTCACATTCTCATAGTTTGAGAGCTGCAGCTTACTATGTTCTTGGTCTCCAGTCATTTTTCCAATCACGGCATAATGAAGCTAAGTAAGTGCATTTGTATTTTCTTATTTTTAGACACGTTATTGTTGAAATGTATCATTTCAGTATATTACATAGGTCAACATTTGATCTAAAAAAACACTCGGAGTAGTATGGTACTTATGGGGTTTTTAGGGTCACTGATTACAATGAGCGGGTTCGTTAACCTTCATCACATCAGATTCAAGGTCATCTGAAGGTCAAATAAAGAAATAACAGTAATGAAAATCTGAAAAAATTCATGCGTTTTTGAGGTCACGGAGTCCAAATCCGTTGTTTGTTTGACCTTATGCCTTGGTTATGTGAAGGTCAATTAGTGAAAAAAACATTAAAAAATTCATTTTCTGGGTGGCAGTGCGAGTCAAACAAACTGCGGGTTTGGGACTCAGGGACCTTAAAAACATACACGTGATTTTTTGTCTCTATATGACCTTCAAATGACTTCTAGGAAAAGGGTTAAGGCCAAAAAAAACAAGGATTCGGGCTCTGGGACCTCAACAACATTCGTATAAATGTTTTCAGATTTTTCCTGTGTTTTTTTCTCTATTTTACCTTCTAATGACCTTGAATCTGATGAGATGAAGGTGAACCGACCCGCTCTTCATAATCAGCAAGCCCCAAACCCCATAAGGACCATTCCACTCCGAGTTCTTTTTAGATCAAATGTTGACGTGTGTTATTATTATGTTTTCTTCTATAGGGTGTCTGGTGACAAATTTGTATTTTTAAATACGATTATTTCAAAAAGTAATAAACAGTGCAGAGGGAGGGTGGTGCCGTTGGAATTATCGATTGTGCGGATTTGTCAGTCACGATGTCGCTGTGGTCAAGAGAGCATCGCAACGTCAACAAGCAAAACTGCCGTTACTGGTCTCCAAGAACCCGCAACCCTCGATTGAAACATCAAAAGCCATTGCATTGCCCAGGGTAACTGTTCGGTGTGCCTTATCCCCGCATGAGATAATTGGATCACATTTTTTTTTCGAGAACTCTCGAGGGCAGGCGACGAATGTCAACGGTGAAAATTATCGACGACGCATGATTACGGAATTCTTTTTGCCAAACCTGCGAAATCATCCATCCTACTCTTCACACACGTGATTTCAACAGGATGGGGCGACTACACACACAGCCAGAGCTTCAATGAATTTACTTCAGGAAAATTTCCCCCAGAAACTGATCAGTCGCTTTGGGGACATCCCATGGCCACCGAGGTCGCGCGATCTCACTCCCATGGATTTTTTTTATGGGGCTACCTCAAAGACAGGTTTTATAATGACAATCCCCAATCTTTTGTGGCTTTAAAGGAAAATATTCGTTGAGAAATCAGCTAAATTGAACCAAGTTTACTGCAGCGTGTGGCGCAGAGCACAAGGATCCATTTTGAAGAGTGTGTTCAACTCGACGAAAATCATCTGGATGGCATACTCTTTAAAAAATAAAATCCGCATTTCCATTCTATCGTTCAGTGCTCTTAATAAAAGTATGTGTCAATTATTATGTTTTTTATTTAAGTTTGAAAATATAAATCTGCCACCAGACACCCTGTACTAGCATATTTTAAATCATAACAAACTTCATTTAAATTGAAAGTAATATCTATCAAATGAAAATGTAATACTTACTCAATGAAATCCCTCTTAAAACGAAATAGAACTTAATCTGTTTGACAAATGAACGTAGATATTTGATACCATTGGTTTGAAATGTTAAAATAATCGTACATGAGAATGAACCTCTATGATGGAATTTATATAGATCAGCCTTATCGTCATTGACTACAAGGCTGAACTATATAATTTGATATTTTCATGACACTAACTTTGTATGGCTTCAGTTAAATATTACTCAATGCCTTCTATCTGAAGCCTAGTAGTCTCTTTGGTTAAGGCACCTGCAAGGTGCGAGAGGAACTGAGCTCAAATCCCAGCCTGGCAAATTAATTTTTTAATATCAACCATTTGAGAATTAATTCACTTACAGTGTAACTGATTTACAAGTATGGGAATTAGGCAATATTGACATCGGTTTAGAATATACAAGAAAATAAACTTTGGGCAAAATCCATGTTGTTCTTAAGTACTTTACCAATGCTTAAAGACATCTACAATTATATAATATTCTAAAATGAAATATTTACTTCCAGTCTCCAATTGTGAACATGTGGAACTTCAGAAAATGGTTGCTCTTTTTGTGTAATGAAACATTATAGTAATTTGGAAAAGATATCAGAGAAATAAAAATATTTTTTATTAAAATTCAAACAATGTTATCAACTTTGCTCATGTAATGCAAATAATAAGTTGATTTTCATTTGGTTGGGTAATTATTGTGTTATATCTATGCATTTACATATTTATTTTACATTTACTAATTGTGCTCAAGTTGTAAATTGTAATTTTGGATATTCTCAAAACTTCTTCTCATTGTACTCACAAACATCAATTTATCATTTTTTTTTTTTTTAATAATTAGGGAAATGATTTATACAAGATGTTTCTCTTAACTCCAGTAATGAAGATCGTTAGAATCACATGAAACATGGTAACGAATTTCTAATGCTTCAATGAGCATCCCATGTTTCTTATTACTTGCTTGATTCGTGTCTAAATAAAATAATTTTTATTTATTTCCATTAGAAACCCTATAGAGAGAGAGAGAGAGAGAGAGAGAGAGAATTTATTCTGCATGTCCCATGCTTTACATACAACATACACTTGCTTTGTTTTTTTTTTTATAAATAAAATAATTCAAAATTTAAATTGGGATTAATTGCAATTTTTTATGGAAAATCTAATCATTCTTCTATGATGTCACTTGAAAAATTAATTTAAATCTCATTTTTTAAGGCGATTTTTAAGAGAAACTTTGAAGATGGCCAATGCTGAAGATTCTAACAGGTTAACTTCATGCTCACTAGTGTTACTTGGTCACATTTTTCTCTCACTAGGCAACAGTAGAGAAAGTATGAATATGGTAACCCCAGCTATGCAGCTTGCCAGCAGGATACCTGATGTCCATGTGCAGCTTTGGGCTTCTGCTATACTGAAAGGTTTGCTGGTTACTAGTTTGCATGCATATATATATATATATATATATATATATATATATATATATATACATATACATATACACACACATATATATATTATATATATTAATATATATATATATATATACATATACATATACACACACATATATATATTATATATATTAATATATATATATATATATATATATATATATATATTATTAGAATGAATTATCTCATTCAGGAGAGAAGTGAATCTCTGGAGGATATGAGTAAACAATTTAGGCTCTACATTTTCTGTAATACATTGGCATTCCTCATCATCTTGTTCTCCCAACTCCGATTGTTCATCAGAAAATACTTCCTATTAGAACAGTATTTAACTCATCTGGTGATTTCAGGGACTGATAAATCTTTACTGTGCCCTACTGGTCGGATGGCAGACAGATCGTTAGGGTAGCTTATTATCTTCTTGTACTTTAAATTATGATCTACTGATCATAACTCAAAGTGAAATGGAGAGAGCCAAGAAATTATTCCGAAGATTGCTACTTTTGCAGTGTTGATATTAATACATTGCAAAAGTAGCAATCTTCGGAATGATTTCTTGGCTCTCTCCATTTCATAGGGGCAGCATATTTTAATGCTTTTTGGCCATTTGCATAGATCTTCAATACATACATAACATGCCATATGGGGCACCCAAAATTTATCCTGATCACCTAGTTCTGTTTCAAAGTATAGTATATAAACCTTTCTCACTAAGTCTGTAATGTTTCTTCGGTGTTTTTTAATCCCAAACTTGGCAAAAATATAACAAAAAACTGTCAAATGAGTTTTTTCAACCATGATGAGGAATTGTGCTGAGCACATGTACGGGAAACATGAAAGTGAGGTTAGGGTGACTGTAAACAAAACACCAGCTGCTAGTACAACCAACAGCAGAAAAATAGTATCAACCTTTTGACAAGAAAATGTGTTTCAGCAGTGCTACCAATGTCATTTACATTTATTAGACCTAGTTTAACAATTATTTCAATTATGTAACATCTGTTCAATTCTTTAAAAATCACTTAATTTAATAAACTTAACTATAAAATGTAAATAAACAGGAAACTGTCAAAGTATCATATTAAGATTCAGGGCCCTGAAAACATAATAATAAGATATTTGTAGTAAAAAAAGTTTTTTCTTCATAGGCTTTCATTATTCGCTGCTTGAGAAATGTTATGGGAATGAACAAATAAATGCCATTGTTTGTTGTTGCAATCCACTTAGGTTTTATTTTACCACATTTTTTTTAACGATTACAGTGTAATATAAAAAAAAGATCCTATGAACTGTAGTGGCTGATATATCAGCCCACAGTCTCAAAAAGTTAATATTCTGAATCAAAGTCTAAAATTAATATAAATTGTTAGTAAATCAGCACTTTCTCTACTCTTAGTTTTAAAGGGAGGGGAGTGGATTTATCATGAAACCAGGAAGGTACGAAACACAAGCATGTATTTTTATCACCTGAAAGGGATATGTATCGTATAGGGCTAAAATAATAAGGGTTTGGAGAATAATAAAAAGCCATGCAGAAGTTTAAACGGTTATAAACAATGTTTGCTTTTACTTCTCCTCCACTGTCAGCATCCCTGGGTATATATATCTTGGCTTTTATTGTTGAAAACTGTGCAACTATCCACATATATTTGATATTTAAAATTATTGCTGTCTAATTAACCATAATATTATTATATTTTAGTAATTTTGTGTTCTATTATTTAATGTGTTACCATTTATATTCTTTTTGTTTTTAGATCTATACAGAATGTGTGGTGACCCTGCTAGGGAAAATGAAGCGTATCAAATGCATTGCAATTTTTCTAGCTTATTGTTGAAGGATCATTTTCAGTCATCTCAAATGCCTGAACATAATCTTATATTTTGGACTGAAGGAGATATTCCCCATTTGCCTCCTTCAACAGCTACACCACAGTTGCTTTAATGCTAATTTTAATGGATGTGTAAAATTGTTCAAAAATGTATATATTTTAGAATGTATAAAGATATTTTTGTAGAAAAAATCTTTCAGAACGTAAAATATATTTGTTCTGCTTTTAAAGAAAAGTAAATAAAAATGTGTTATAAAGTGAAGTTTAGAGGAAATTACTAGGGTATGTTTGGAATTCATTGAAAGATATTCCCGTGATATTGGCAATTGGTATAAACTGAATGTTAACGATTTGGAGTAAAGGATGGATAATTAGATAAGAAATGTGTAATTTGGACAACTTGCAGTAAGCTATCCAAATGCAAGACTAAACTTTCCAAACTATAGATTTTTCGAAAATAACTGTTAGTTGTAAAAGACTATTCAGGCGACTCCCTATGGTCCACTATTTACAAATTTGTAAGACAATTTTTCTGATTCTGTAAGGCTGGAGAATCGTTGTGGTGCTCCTCTTGAAGATGACAGAATTACCAAAACAATATGTAAAATGGAGCCTCGTGAATTGAAGCCTGGAATGAATTAAACTGGAGAGACAGTTGTCTGACAAATTAGGTGATTATTCCAAGGCATGTAGAAGACAGGGAGTAGACTTGATAAAACCAAAGGCTGCTTGACGTGCCTGTTGTACAAGTAGACATAAAAATCATTAGGTAAATTAATTTTGTCCTGCATATGTTTAGCAAATGTTATGCTCATCATTTATAATATCCAACAAGAGTTGTTATAATTAAAGAATGGCTAACACTATTAAAATAAGAAAAAAAAAACTTTTTTGTAATGAGGAATATGATCAAATAAATGCATGCATTTATATAATATAATACAATGAATGACTAGCTGCCTTGAAGAAATGACTCAGTTTATAATTAAATTATGTATAAAAGATTATTTTATTAATGTTTAAAAAGATCAATTTAGTTTAATATTATTGTAATTAGGAGTGACTCATTGTGGCTCAGTGGTACTGCACTCGGCAAGTGTTGCAGAACCTGAATTCATAACCCAGACACATACTGAAGATTTTATCTTCTAGTGCTGTAATATTGGGTTGGAGTTGAGATTCAAGACCAACCTTAGGCCTAGCCAGCCTTTAAGCGGTATTTGCAAGAAGGGATTTCAGGTGGGCAAGCATAGTACCGATCACACATCAAGGAGTTGTGACATATCTCCAGAGTGTGCATTATGGTCAAAAATGAAATACCTGTACATTATCTGGCCACTCATGGCTTTGGATTTTTTTTTTTTGTTAATAATGGGCCAAAACCTACTGTTTAATTACCATAAAATTGTTATGTACTTGCAGAAAATATTTACATCAATAATAAAAATCAATTTTTAAAACCAGATAATTCATTAATTTTAAAACAGTTATAAAATTTTTGGACATCAAGAAAATCTTGTCATTATACCTTTAATGTTTCTTTTTGAAGAGATTTCAAAGTGTAGCGGAATCTTTGGTTTTTATGTATTTTAATATGAGTTTCCAATTATTTTTATTGTAAAAATGTTTGGCTTGATATAGCTCTTATCTCGAGGAACATATGGATGCATAATTATTCGCGTCACCCAGGACAACTTTGCCATTTTTTAAAAAAAGGATATTGGTTCTTGAACAAATATAGGTGCCATAGTTGTCATTGAGTATAGAAAGCCTTTAGTTTAGTGATAACTTTTTGACATATTCTCAAATTTAAGTGTTATTGTGCCCAACTTTTATATGAACTTTTATTGGTAGTCTATGGAATTATATTTTCCTATCCATTTATTCGCAATTATTTTACCTAACTATACTACATATTATGAACTATTATTACAATAAAAATAACAAAACTTTGCCCACCTTTAATTTTGCCATTTTCTCGCATTCCTGCATACAGGTCATTTAAATATCTCAAGGCTTTAGGATCAAGTTGGGTGCAAGTATCAAAATTATTACCACGCTGTACACTTGCTGCTTCTCCAGTTTTATTTAAGAAATTGAGCATTGAAAAAAAAAAAAAAAAAAAAAAAAACTAAAAGGCGTAATATTCTAGGCAGAATGATTGAAAATCAAATCAACTTAACCCTATTGAGACGGCGGGAGTCGTATGATAGAGGGTACCTGGTGACAGGATCCTCCCGATACCTGCGTGTCCCCCCTGATGGCTACTAGCTAGCTCCCTTCCATGCACGCTCGACAATTGTATTGTTTTCTTTTTTTGTTTTTTTTTAATTTGTGTTCTCGTATTAGTAATATATATATTCTTTAATTAGTGAGGAACCCTTTCCACGTAACACCTTTGTACTACTGATAGAAAACTTATATCCCTGGAAACTGTGATGCTTCCTCAGCAAATTACATTGTCTACGCTTCGGAAAAAGTCCACCGTCTTCGTAGAAATCCTTGAATGCTCATAAATATTACTTCTTGGAACTGGGGAAAGACCGGGCTGCGAATTTTCATCTTCCGAGAAGTCTCAAACACGTCTACTAAGTAATCTCACTAATAGTCTAAAAGAACTGGAGAAGCCTACCGCCCTTATTTTTTTTTAATTTAATTTTCGAGCTTTGCAACGACGGTGATTTGCTCTTTTTAAAATACAACAATTACAGTTTTATACAAAAATACAAACTTATAGAACCAAATACAACAAAAGAAACGAAGCAACCGCCCTTAAACGATATAGTGTGAGGTGGCTGCTGGATAAGCCCACCATCAGCCATTCACGGTCCTGTGCTGGCTGCTAGAGAATCCCACCGTCAGCCAGTCGCTGCTTTGTGCTGGCTGCTGGAGAAGCCCACCGTCGAGAAAGGGTTAATGTCTTCATTTATAAAAATTAGATCACTAAAGTACAGTGTGGAGACATGAAGAAATGATCCTTAACCCTTCAAACGTTCTGAGCTCATAAATGCGGGTGTGAAAAGAAGTGGCCCGGTAATCTAGACACATACATGCGGCCTGGGTCCTGCACTCATACAACTCATAGTTTTTCGTATTCCTTCATTCCAAAAAAAGGCAATGGTCAAAGGGGCATACAAAGAGAGAAAACCTTTGTTTTTAAACAACTTTAAGACAGGAAAAATGGTATAGAAGGATGAGGGCAGCCGAGACTGGGAGTGCAATGATCTTAACACATAGTTACAGTGTAAGTAGATCCAGCCCACCCTTCACATCTGTGGAGATGCTCCTCCCACATGACCATTAGCGGTTATAAGGTTGAATTTTCCCCACTTAAAAATAACTTACTTGGAGAGGACTGACCATGTTCTTTAGCCAGACCTCCTATTTTCTCTGTAAAAGTCCCCAAAGTATTTTCCGGGCACATTTTGTTATAAATTATTTATAATGATGTAACTTGTATAAAATAGTTGTATAATATCAGTTTGCAAAGTTGTCCCAGTTGGCAATATCTATTATTTTATTTGTACTGTTTTCAGAATCATTATTACTTATATTTTTTCATAAGGTATGTTTCCAATACTTTAATACGATACTCTAAGTTAAAGTGATTTAATTATAGATAGTTTAATTTGATTTAAAAAAATGTTTTTATTGTTATCCTACTGTTAGCTTGGTTTGGAAGCAATAACAAAATATATAATAAAAATTACTAGAACAATCTTACAAATAAATCTGATTTCTTTAATAACCTCTATTTTTGGCATTTGGAAGAACATGATTCCCTCATTCATAGGCAAGGAGTGCTGAAGTTACAATGTTAACACCATGTGACCTCCAACAGGTGTTCAAAAAAAAAATATTAAAAGTTGAAATTCAGGAAAGGTTTCAGGGGGGGGGGGGAGAGAGAGGAGATTTTCCTGGTTTTAATTTTATGACATAACATAAATATTTCTGGAGATGAGATCTGGCTTGAACTTGGTTTGAAGAACACACACAATGTGTAATGTGCTATATATATATATATATATATATATATATATATATATATATATATATATATATACATATGTGTGTATACATACATGAGAGTTTGGAGTAAATTTGATATCTAAGTAAATCAGCCCCCTTCTATAATTTTCTTTGATGCACTGTACAACTTCATTTATCTTACATAAATACAAATTGTTTGCCTCATTATTGCTTCTTCTTGTTTGTACTGGCTAGCAAAGCCACCATATTCAGTATTTTATGAATTAATAAATGCACTTTAAGTATTTTATCCAAAATATTCATTCGTCCTGGTGAAACAAATGTTCATATTATTATGATCAGAATTATCCAGCTATAAGATAAACAGAAAAATAAATTTATAGTGCAGAAGAAGCTGTTTAATTCATGAAAATTTAGTATTCTTATTAAGTTATGAAAATATTAAATCTAATATTGACAATCATTATTTAAAAATGAACAAATAAGGTTTTAATTATTCATACTATTTCAATAGGACATGAGTTCTAAAAATTATTTGAACAATCAAATAGGTTCTACTCTTCACAAAAAGCTAGAACCAGTGATAACCTGACTACTAACTAAATCACTCATTGATACATATTCAAGTGAGATAAAATAACAGTAAAAAAAATCCATTTATTTATGTTTTATTACAATAGACCCATATATTTATGAATCAGCCATATTGTTACTATACTCTAATAAATAAAAATGAGAAGTGAACAGTGAAATATATTGGTATATTTTTACCACAACTTCTTTCCTAAAATCCCTATAAGTTTTATTATCTATAACATCATTATTATCTACTTTGCATTGCTGTTTAATAGTAAAATAATATTTTAATCGTATAGAGGCAAAAGCAATTTCAATGTTTTATAGTATGATGCTTAAGGTTAGTGTGATTAGTCAGTATATTATTTGAGCTTAGGCACAATATATTCAGGAGATAATTTGAAATCTCCAAGTGGATCATTTTCTGAAATATCTGGAAAACAGTTGGGAAATAGTGATAAGTGGAAGGCTACTCACCACATTCGAAAGCTCACAAAATTCTCTAAGAAAATATTCTGAACTAATTTTCGAGCGGGCGATGTCAATCGGATAAGTAAGTGCTTAAAACTTCGAAATTGTTAATTTTGTTCTTTTGAACGAGTTTTTATATGTGTTTACCTCACTTTTAAATCTTGTAAATCAGACTGAAAAGTTCATTGGACCCCCCCAGACTACATCCATCCTGGGAATTAAGAATAATGTTTTTCATTAATCATTTCTTGAAATTATTAAAATAAATGAATAATTCTTCAGAAATTATTTGTTTCTTCAATATTTTCTAATGGCTGAGATATGAATTTACGTAAAACAGGAGATACTAATACCACGTGACTCTTATCTTCCTTTTGAGTTAGGTAGTATGCGCTACATCCGCTAGAGCGGTCTCTCTGCCAAAGCTTTTGTAGCTCTTTGTGTTATCTCTAAAATAATACATTATATGGCCTCCAAACAAGTTTATCTTATTGTTACGTAAAAGCAGGCGTGTCTTTCTTGTTAGTAGACGAGTCTGCAAGACTGTATTCTAGTCTCTTGTTTGTGTAAAATGTTCTACATTTATATCAGAAAAGCAATAAGGTTGGTGAGTTTTTTCACAGTATGACCTTGAACGAAGAAATGTCCTATTGGTGCAGAAGTCGTTTAATTTATAAAATACGTAAAATGTATCGATTTGGAAGCCTTGATCTAGATTGGGCCGTTTATAGCTTTTTTATCGAAACTTTTGTTTTTAGCTTTATTATCGTTTGTTTTTCACATTAAATAGGTCAGACTACTTCTTTTAAAAGCTTGTAATTTATTAATTTTATGAATGTAGATTCTAATGTGAAAGAGGCTCACGTCTTTCTATGACGTGTTTTCTTAAATTAGATTATGTGAAATTGTGCATCAAGTAGTTCCACTGCTCTAAGATTTAAGAAGGCTCCCAGGTGGAATATAATATCTAAAATGTACGTTTTATTTAAATTACCAGTTTATATATACACACATATATAAGGTATTTGTATTTTTAGCTACAGTACCGATTACTAAATTACAAGATTATGTAAAATTTAAATTAATAAAGCCTGTTTACACATAATTGTAGAATGTAATATTTCTGTAAATAAAGTTTTATAAAAAAAAAAAATAATAAATAAAATAAAGCCTGTATGATGGTTTTGGAATACGCGTAGATAGCTTGAGCTTGTTCTCTTTCTAAAAATAAAGCAAAATGGCGTCGAAAGAAGTCCAAAAAATGTTTCTGGAAGGCATATATCGGTATACTATCCGATGGCCCAAGATATTAACTATTTAATCCGTAAATCGTAGCCAAGTTTTTCGATTCTTTATTACATGTATAAAATTAGATGAGTCATTACTTAACCATGGAATAAACGCAGATTATATTTTATGCTACTCTTTCAGTTTTAGTGATAATTTATTTGATTAATATTATTAATAATATTGTAATTTTCATTGCTAAGTGATTTTACGCCCTGTAGATTATCTTTCACTAAAGATTGAACACATTCATTTCATTTCCAATTAATTATCTTATGATTTATTTTCCTGTAATCATTACTCACGTGTCAGAGAATTTATTTTTAGCTCAAATACAAATATATACACATGTATAAGGTATTTGTATTTTTAGCTACAGTACCGATTACTAAATTACAAGATTATGTAAAATTTAAATTAATAAAGCCTGTTTACACATAATTGTAGAATGTAATATTTCTGTAAATAAAGTTTTATCAACAAAAAAAAAAATAAATACAGCCTGTATGATGGTTTTGGAATACGCGTAGATAGCTTGAGCTTGTTCTCTTTCTAAAAATAAAGCAAAATGGCGTCAAAAGAAGTCCAAGAAATGTTTCTGGAAGGCATATATCCGTATACTATCCGATGGCCCAAGATATTAACTATTTAATCCGTAAATCGTAGCCAAGTTTTTCGATTCTTTATTACATGTATAAAATTAGATGAGTCATTATTTGACCATGGAATAAACACAGATTATATTTTATGCTACTCTTTCAGTTTTAGTGATATTTTATTTGACTAATATTATTAATAATATTGTAATTTCCATTGCTAAGTGATTTTACGCCCTGTAGAATATCTTTCACTAAAGATTGTACACATTCATTTCATTTCCTATTAATCATCTTATGATTTATTTTTCCTGCAATCATTACCCACGTGTCAGAGAATTTATTTTTAGCTCAAATACAAATATTAAAGACATACATTTAAATGCAGGGATTAATTTTTTTTTTTTTTTTATTTTTTAATAATAATATGGACCTGATTATTTTTAAACTACAAAGGCAAACAACATTCCTAGGTTAAAGTAAACTTTATCTTGTCTCTGGCCTATTATAAGATTGAGCCATCTTTCTTTGGGAATAGGAAAACGAACTATTCCTTGACAGGGTTTCTGGTCTCAGTACGCATTAATTTCTGAAGTAGCTACAACGTTTTGTTGTTTAATTAAAATTTGTAATTCTTTTCATGAAAAACTTTTAATTGTATTTGATGCTTATCGCTGTGATGTTTTGAACTAAAATAATTGAATAAGGCCACTGGATATACTGTAGTCAGCTGTGGGTTTGTGCGGCCATATTGGTTGGGAATGTTGAATTCACGGGGGGAGGCTGACCTTTTGAATGTCTATTCAGAACAAACACAACTCGTTCTCAGTTCCCGTTATACATCCCTTCTGGCAATATGGTGCTTTTTTTCTGAATCTTTATTTCAACTAACTAAACGACGTAGTTAATTAAAATTGACTATATTGGGTTTTTAGGTATCCTTACAAGTGAGTAAATTTTATCTATGGTCGTGGTATTGTTTGTTTTTTTTTTTTTTTTTTTTATCGGATTTCTAGATAATTCTGTAAGAATAAAAATTAATAGCTTTTTAAAATTTTATCTGGGGTAGAAATTCATATGCGAACTGAAAAACCACAATAACACTTAATGTGTTTTAAATTAATTTAGTTCAGAATTTTCCTATAAATATTCTTATTAGTTTTGATGCACACGTGGCGGATCGAAATCTCAGCTATTTTTAGAAATGAATTATAATTTATGAGCACATTATTGCCTGCCTTCGTCGCACTTTTGGACCACTTTTAAGTATTGCAGCCATTTTTATCTTTTACCATTTAGCCTGAACTAGGCGTAGAATTGTATATGCATATCGAAAAACATCAATAATGCTTAGATTTCCTTTATTCATGTAGAGACAGTACGATTTACTTTATTGATTTAGAGACGTTCTAAAATATGTCAACCTTTAGCGAGATCTGCTAAAATGAAAACGTATAATTCATTTTGCCGACTTGGCTGATCGGAATATTATGTATTCTTACAAACAGGAAAACTCCATGGTAGTTGTATTGCATTGTTCCTCCATTTTGGATTTGTTGATCGTTCTTTTAGAATCGAGGAAATCAATAGCTTTTATTGTTATGCTTGAAATGTATACGCAAACTGCAAATCATCAAATACTCTTACGATTTACTTTTTTGATTATGAGTCAGTATAGAATATCTTAACCTTTACTTTAATCGTTGTAAACATATATTATTAAACGTATTATTATTATTGATGCCGATTTTGCTGTAGGAAATCTTAAGTATTCATTATAACAAATAAATTTGATCCATTATTGTTTTATAATTGTGCTTGGTATTCCTTTGATTTGTAGATCATTCTTTTAGAATCTCAGTAATCAATAGATTTTATCATTTAGCCTGAAATAGACGTAGACATTTATATGGCAACATAAAATCATTAATTTTCTCTACGATTTACTTTATTGATTATGAGTCAGTATAGAATATCTTAATCTTTACTTTAATCTTTGTAAACATATATTATTAAACATATTGTTATTGATGCCGATTTTGCTGAAAGAAATCGTAGGTATTCATACAAATAAATAAATTTGATTGTATAATTGTCCTTGGTATTCATTGGATTTGTAGATCATTCATTTATATTAGAACCTTTTAAATTCCATGTCTTGCGATTTACTTCATGAATTCAGAGTCAGTATACTACAATAGTTTTAGTGACCATATGTTTACAAAAATACAGACGTATTAATAATAATTCCATAATAATAGTCATTATATGTTTAACGTCCTAAATATAGATTTTTTTAAACAAAAATCGTATTGAGGTTTCTTTAGCCGAATCCCAACCATTCCATCTTTACTTATCACCTCGATGGCTAACTATCTAATCTTCATAATAATAATTCCGTCATTGTGGATCTAAATTTAATAAAAATAATAATGTAAATTTGATGTTTGGCTGTAGTACTGCTTTGTACCTATTAGATTTGTAGATACTTCCCTTAGAGTAACAGTAATTTATGAATATATTTTCTGAAATAACACCAAAAACTTTATAAATTCTTATGGTTGGTTTTATTAATTAAGTATGAATATAAACTTAATGAACGTCTACAGTAACCATTATAAAAATTTAGGTACACATGCAGAAGTGTTGAAATTCTATTTATTTTTGTGGAATTTCTTTGCGTTTATTGGATTTGTAGGTATTTAATTCTCGTTGGATGCAGTCCAGGCAATGAACAGTTATAGATGGAAATTTTTAGAACACAATTTTTGACTTCGTAACTTTGTTTGGGCTGGATAGGAGGTGAACATATCATAAGTCCTCGCTCGTAGCCTTTGTGCCAGGGGGGAGGGGGTTTTAGAAGGTCCCATTTTTCGGGTTTTCACTTATATCTCGGAAACCCTGCGTCCTAGCGACATGACCATTCTATAACAAATGAAAACTGATTAAATTTCCTACAAGTTCTATTCAATAAAGTTTTTCGAGATATCTTTGATTTTCGAAATATCCGCTCTTGAATGTCTGTCATTTTGGGGAAAAACACTTTTGCCGCATATGTTTCCCCCGTTTTGACTGGATAACTCTTCAACGATGAACCCAAAAAATAAAGATCGGTTATAGGGTTGTAGAGTATCGCATTCCCTTCAATAATATATATTACTTTGCTATTTTATGTATTTTCCTTCAAACGTAAAAATAATTTCAGTGTTCATCGTGAAATCTGAAATTTAGCGACAATAGTCCTGGCAACTAACAAGGGGAGTATACAGCGGTGGGGTCACCGATCTGGACCATTTTTTTTCTGGTGATTCTACATCGAAAAATATTCGACATGTATCCCAGCGTTCCGTCCAAGGCGCCCTAGGAGCCGAGAAATAAAATAAAATAGGTTGAAAGGGCTTTATTTTTTATATCGAGTTTAGAAAATGATATCGACATGATTTTTTTCACCAATTCATTTGTTTTATAGAGTAGATTAAAGAAAAAATATAATCGTTAAAGAATAATTTATATCTCGACAAATAAACTCAAAAATATGCTTACGTTTTCAAGTAAGCTAGTATTATACATTTTTTTACACCAAAAATAATAGCAGATTTAAAAAACAGCACCCCAAAAAACCTTAATGTAGTGAATATCATTGAAAACAAAAAATAATGATTTTTCCCAGTCTGGAAGAGACTAAAAATTTGTAAGCAAAAAAGTAACGTAACGTTTTGAAATTCAATATCTCCCCTTGAGATAATCCGATTTTTACGTCAATGAAATCTTTCAAAAGAAGAAAGACTCCTTTTTGTAACCATATAAATGACTATCGTGTTATCTCAAAAGGTACTTGCAAAAAATGGGTTTCAAAATAAAAATAAAATGTAAACGTTTTTGTATATAACGTCGATCCCAGAACACTTAAAAACACCTCGGTTCAAGGGAAATGTGTCATATTTTGTCCTTTATTGACCATCCAAGTTTGGTTTAACCCTTAATTAGTGGCGTCGGGTCATATTGACTCGAATGTATTTGTTTATTCGAACTTTGCCCTTTTGAAATCTTTGTATTTCAATAAATATTGTTGTTTATTATTATTTATTTAAATTACTTTACCCCAAAAAAATAAATTTAAAGTTTGTTTCACTGGGGCCCCGACACCATTATTTATGGAAGAAAAAGCACGCCACTAATTAAGGGTTAAATCGGGTAAATATTCTTTGAAATATGGCCGGATTGGTGAATCTTTAACAAAAGTTTAAGGGTCCCCCCGTAGCGAAAATAAAAATACATTTTTTTTTATTTTTTGTAATATTCCCAAAATTTGAATTTAGGGGTTTTCAATGTGCTAAAAACGAATCTGACATCGGTTTTTTTTTTATATATATATCTTTATTCGAAAATTATACAATACATCCAGTATTTTTTATAATTATTTTGTAACATCCGTTTTTAAATCAATTTTTTTTTTTTTTTTTATAATGGATAAGTTTTTAAATGTAGGTATATGGAATATTTTTACCGAATAATGACTTCTTTAGAGTCGAGTATGTAAAAAAAAAAAAAAAAAAAAAAAATTATTGTTACTTTCAACCTATTTTATTTTGTTTCTCGGCTCGTAGGGCGCATTGGACGGAACGCTCGGACACGTGTCTACTATTTTTCGATGTAGAATCACCACAAAAAAAATGGTCAAGATCGGTGACCCCATCGCTGTATACTCCCCTTGTAGGTAAACATGAGACTAAGACAAAGAAAAAGAAAAATTGTACCAATCATTACCTTAATAAAATATTTTAAAGTTTCAATTGCACTAAAAGAAAATTTTCTTATAACAAGCCTTTGTCTTTTAGGATTATTTGAGCCTGTCTACATAACTAGTTAAAACTTAATTATTACAATTAAAAATCTCTTAACATTGGTCTTATAAGAAAGTTTAAACACACTTGTGTGAAATAAAAATCTGTTAAATTACTTTACTAAATTAATGGTACTTCCATAAATCAAGGACCGTAATAAAAATTAAATGTTTCCTAAAAATTATGACAAAAAAATTACTTCATAATTTATATTTTTAAAATTAATGAATAACTGTTATGAAATAATTTTTATTTTTAAGTTTTTAAAATAAAAATTATTAGAAATTTAAAAAAAATAAAAATAAATAAAATATATCAATTACGATGGAATTTTTATTTCCCAATAATAAAAATTAAAGGTTAAGTGAAACTCATTTATTGAATATCTCTTATCCTCGGAACAAATAAATAAATACTTGATTTGGAACCTTTTGTTTATTAGAAGTTATTTGTTCATGTGAGTGAATCAAAGTTCGTCTAAATCCAATTGATTTGTATGAGTATATATTGTATATTCTAGAATTTGTTTTTGTGCATTACTTTTTTTTTTGTTTTCGTTTCTATTCATTATTAGTCGCTATTTGTGCGAGCAATAAAATCAATAAATCTATTCATTATGGCACTAATATTGTTTTTTTATTTATTTAAAATAATGTTTAAAATTAAAATAATAAAAAATTATTATTAAAAATTTTTATAAAAAAAAATTTGAAATAACATTATTCAAATAATTTTTATTTTTAAGTTTTTGAATTAAAAATTATTAGACAATTTTTTTAAAAAAATAATACAAAATATAAATTACGATGAAATTTTAATTTTTATTTCCAAAAAATAAAAATTAAAGGTTAAGCGAAACTCATTTGAAATAAAAATTAATAGTTATTTCCGGTCCCTGCCATAAATATATCATTCAATGTGCTATGTTCAGAACTATAACTATTAACGAAATCATCATTCTAATCAAAATTTACTTGATATAACTTCTCATTAATAAAAATGAATTATTTTACTTTATTTAATAATTTATTCAAATGATATTGCTTATCTATGTATACTATACGTTGTATGTATACTTTAATTTAATCGGATCATAATATTTGTTGTTGGTAATTTATTGTTGTCTTATACTAAGATATATGTTTTTCGGTAAATTAATTGCTACTCATTTATCAATTCATTTAATTTAACTTAATATTTGTTAGTATGATGTTAGTAAGGTTACTCCTAAGTCGGCTCTGTTACGAAATTTCTCGTTGATTCTCCAACAATTTTAACGAATTCTAAGAGAATGCTTAGGATTTTTATGAAAGAAGTAACTCCACCTAGAAGCAAATATATCCAAATTCTGTTCCAGAAAATGTTTAAGCTGATAGCGCTTCGGTCGAACTTTAAATTCCTGTGTCTTTATGCACTCAGATGCTTGGTGTTAGATTCCTTCCAACTATGTTTATATGTGGACGTGAGTTTCTTCTTACTCTCAGAGGATTGTGAAGATTCACAGATTTTGCCTTCTCCATTTATAAACATGTCTGTGATGTTTGACTTGGACCATTTCATTACTTCTTGAAGAGAATAGGTTTTCCCTGCAATGATTAACTTATCCTGGATCAACTTCGCTGGAACATTCTCTCTCCTAGCTTTCCTCAAGTATGGAATAAGTTCTCTTCTTCTAGTTCTCACATCTTTAGAATAATCTTCGGATATAGCTACAGATTTTCCTCTTATTGTATTTTTTTATGTATTTTTTAAATGCATCTTCTAAATTTTTATCCTTTATTTCTAATTCTTTAATCCTATCTTTAAGGTAAATTACATCTTCTTTTATAAGTTCGGTTAATTTGGTAACTTCATCTATCTTCTGCTCTGAGGTTTTAAAAAGTTCTTTAAGTGATATCATTTCTAGTTTTAGTTCTGCTAGATTTAAACTTACAGAGATTTTCAAGTCTGAAATTGCCTTTAGTAGAGGATCCATTGCTATAAATCACAGTTTGAGGATATACATGTATGTGTGTATATTTCTGGTAGCAACCAATGCTTACTTGCAATGGCTAATGCTTTATCAAGTAGAGATAGCTTGAAATCCTTTGCTGTTTTAGAGTTAATAACCTTAATCCCAGCAGTTTGAGCGAATCTCGTAAAGTGTTTGGTGCTTTACCATCTACTAGAAAATCAGCTGTTGCATTGCTTTCAATGACCTGAAACAGTTATAAAGATGAAAATTAAGGTACGTCATAGTGACGTAACAGAGCACGTGACTTGCAAAAAATGGTACTTGCAAAAAATGGCTCTCAAAATAAAAATAAAATGTAAACGTTTTTGCATATAACATCAATCCCACCCAGAACTCGTAGAAACATCCTGATTGGAAGGAAATGTGTCACATTAGGACCTTCATTCACCCTCCAAGTTTGGTTTGAATCGGGTAAAATATTCTTTGAAATATGGCCGGATTGTTGAATCTTTATCTAACTATATTACCTATGACGTTTTGTACTTTTTGTTCCTTCGGAAAGCCATCATTCCTTCTGAAACCCATCATGTGGGGTATCAAATGAATCGTCTTGGCAAGGAGAACCTTTATTTGATGTTTTAAGGAACATCTAAACAACAACAGGTGTGACTTCTTTCATAAATGTTGTAAATAAAGTCGTAGGGGTTAACTGCATAATATACTTGAAAGCAGATACTAAGTTTTTCAAAGTCGAGTCATCTAAATTACAAAGTTTAGGATCACAAACCCAAAACGTATCGTCTTTGGTCTTATCTTTTTCTTGAAGGCCTTCTACACTTTTCCTATTGTGATCTTTATCCTCGGAATAAGGTTCCTGTTTTTTACAGTGTAATATGTAGTTTAGTTAAGAGAGCAATCAAGATGTCCACTAGAGTACTGTCATCTGGAAGAGCTTCTAACTTTTCTAGTCTGGTGATTAGATGTAGATAGGTATGCTACTTATTGGTATCAAATATCAAGCAGTAAGGAGAACTTTATGCAGAATCCAAAGACCCTGGTTTTATATGAAGCACAAATGCCAGTAGGTATGCGGTAACTAAATTTTAATTAATACTTAGAAAAAAGTAATGAGATCCCCCCCAAAAAAAAACATAAATGTGAAATAGAGGCCAAGGTCCTCCCCCCATCCTACACTCCAAAAAAGTAGTATAAGTTGGTGCATTAAGTGTACCATATTTTCAACCAAAAATATTTGCCAATACAAGAGATGATACAAGAAAGAAATGTCCAAGTTCATTACTTAGAAGACCTATTACTTACTAAGAATAGTAATGACATTTAACTGACCTTTAAAAACAACAATAAAAATACTTATATCCAGTTACTAAAATATCACTTTCCTGAAACAGGTATATTCTTAAACTTGGCAATGTTTAGTTTTCTCTCTAAAGATAATTTTGGCACAAATAAAACATTAAGTAAGTAATGAACTTGGACATTTCTTTCTTGTATCATCTCTTGTATTGGCAAATATTTTTGGTTGAAAATATCGCACACTTGATGCACCAACTCATACTACTTTTTTGGAGTGTAGGATGTGGGGGGGGGGGGGGAGGAACTTAGCCTCTATTTAACATTTATGTTTTTTTTTTTTTTTTATTTAGTTGAACTTCTAGCATATTTAATCAGCTTTCATTTGTTATAGAATGGTCATGTCGTTAGGACGCAAGGGTTTCCGAGATATAAGTGAAAACCCGAATAATTGGACCTTCTAAACTTCCATCCCCCCCGTCACAAATGCTACGGACGAGGACTTTTGATATGTTGACCTCTTAACTAGCCAAAACAAAGTTATGAAGTCAAAAATTGTGTTCCAAACATTTCTATCTATAATTCTTAGTTACGTGGACGATTAGTTGCTAAATTTCAGAATTCACGATGAACACTGAAATTATTTTTACGATTGAAGGAAAATGCATAAAATAGCAAAGTAATATACAGGGTGATTCAGGTCTAAGTAGCCAAACGCTACGAGGTGATTGTAGACATAATTTCCAACAAAAAAGTTCATTTAAACAATGGTCCGATTCCGAAAGGAAAAGGAGCTATGCCCTATTTTCTGTTTTTTTAACGTGTCCATGTTTTTTAATGAATAAGAAAGGTTTTCTCAAAAACTATTCAAAATAATTAAATTCTAATTATGCCATCATAAATTTGACAAAGTTTCCTTTAAAAATACATTAATTTAATTCACTACAACTATTATTAAAAGATACTTTCTGGACGTCCAATAACACACTTCTGTTTTTATCAATGAATCAGAGTATTTTCGCGATTTTTTTCCTCATCCCTCTAATGGACTACAGATTCAATACTTACAGGAAAATTTCTACATTTAGTAAGCATTAAATCTATGAAAATGAAGTGGAGGTTTATTAGGGAATAAATTGAACGATTGGCTACCTTTTGTCAAAAAAATGTGGAATGTAGTTTTGTTACTTTCAAATACCTTGTGTGAAGAAATTGAAAATTATTCATTTTTGAATGGCCAAACTGTGGGTATCCATTGTCCATTCCGGAAACAATAAATGTAACTGAAAGAAACAATTGGAAAAGTTTTTCATTTGGGAGATATGTCACAATTCATGTTTTTCAATTTTTCATTGATTTATGTTTTACATGATGCATTTGCACCCAGTTTTGACTAGAAAGTTTGAGCGGAATATTCAAAAAGATTTCAGGGTAGTTGAATAATTTTAATCCAGAATTTACCCATAATTTGAAATGTTTTCAAATAAAATTTGAAATGAAACTAAATTTGTGCAAAACATTGCGGGAGGAAAAATGTTAATCCTCAGTTCGGCCGTAACATTTTGTGGACATACAAGGCCACATTCTCACGGGATGTTCCAGATGGATTGCGGTCCTGCACACAGCGGCAGTGCTGTTAGTCAGCCGATGGATCCACTGCCCAAGTTCATAAAGGTCCAATTGCAAATTTAGCAAATTATCAAATATTTAAGAAAATATTTTAGTGCCTAAAACATCATGTAAAAGATAAATCAATGAAAATTTGTTAAACAGAAAATGCAACAGATCTCCCAAATGAAAAACTTTTCCAATCCTTTTTTTTTTTCAGTTACTTTTTATTGATTCTGGACTGGACAATGGATACTCACAGTATGGCCATTAAAAAATGAATAATTTTTAATTTTTTCACACAAGGTATTTGAAAGTAACAAAACTACATTCTACATTTTTTTGATAAAAGGGAGCCAATCTTTCAATTTATCCCCCAATAAACCTCCACTTTATTTGCATAGATTTAATGCTTATTAAATGTAAAAGTTTTCGTGTAATTATTGACTCTGTAGTCCGTTAGGGGGCCGAGGAAAAAAATCGCGAAAAAACTCTGATACATTGATAAAAACAGAAGTGCGTTATTCGACGTCCAGAAAGTATCGTTTAATAATGATTTTAGTGAATTAAATTACTATATTTTTAAAGGAAATTTTATGTATTTTATGATAGAATAATTAGAATCTAATTATATTGAATAGTTTTTGATAAATCCTTTCTAAATCATTAAAAAACATGAGTACGTTAAAAAACAGAAAATTGGACATAGCTTCTTTTCCTTTCGGAATCGGACCATACTTGAAATGAACTTTTTTGTTGGAAATTATATCTACAATTACCTTCTAGAGTTTGGCTACTTAGACCTGAATCACCCTGTATATTATTGTAGGGAATGGAATGCTCTAAAACCCTATAACCGTTATTTATTTTTTGGGTTCATTGTTGAAGAGATATCCGGTCGAGAATAGAAAAAAGTGCCTGCGGATCTTAGGGATCTGAATGAACCATTTTCATTTTCGGGATCTTTGCGACTTGGAATCGGCTTTACGACGTATCGCAGCATTTCGGGGATTCCCGATGCTTGGAATGGGCAAGGGCCGCTTCAGCGTCCTACCCCGTATTTATGAATACAATTTTTATTTTAACATCCTGGGTTCATGTTTAGTAAATGGATGCCCCCCAGACTCCCAAATATAAATTTAAAAAATTCAACATAGCTAGCGAAATGTGCCCGTTAAAGGGCTAAGAAAGGGTGTTCATCATTCAACAAAATGATTCCCTTTAGTCTAAAGTAAAAAAGAAAAGAAATAAAATATGGACCGATAACATGCTCCTATCTGGGGTCTTCAACCGCCCGCGAGTGTTAATAATAATAATAATAAACCTTTATTTGTACTAATATTACTTATTATAAAATGAAACAGTTTTTTTCCCTCAATGTACAAAATCAGCAACTTGCTGAGGTTTTTTAGAGTTCGTTTAACTATAAACCGTATATCTCAGGGTACTAGCCTGGTAGTGAGCTTCGCCCAGCCTTTTCCATTCACTTCTTTCAGCTGCGTCTCTCTGCCAGGTAGCTCCCCCGCATGTTGTTCTCATTTCTTGGTCCCAAGGTATAGGAGGTCGTCCTCTGCTTCTCTGGTAGCCACGGGGGTACCAATTAATAATATCCTTAGACCATTTGTCATTTCTGCTCCTCACTAAATGCCCTGCCCAAGTCCATTTTCTCCTCTGGATGATTTGTGCTATATCTGGAAACATGGCCCTCAGCCTGATCCACTTTCTTGTTTTAGCGCGGTTCCTCCCTCCCCCATAGGGAGGAACCCCGCTTATAAGGTTGATCTCATCAATCAATGTTTTTGTAAGTCAGTATTTTTTTTAGAATCGCAGGATTCAATTGAAATATTTTCTACATCTTGGAAATTAATCCCAACTAAGATGTTTAAATTTTGGTTATATTTGGAGTTAAGGAAGTATGCGAAACAAATTATTTTATTATTAGACATGAAAAGTTTTCGGATCTTCATACATTTTTCGTAAATATCTCGATAACGGTTGGGAAATCGTGGTAAGTGGAAGGTGACCATTCGAATGCTACTAAATTCTCTACAAAAAAGGTCTGAAGCAATATTCGATGTGGCAACGTCAATCAAAGATATAAGCGCTTAAAACTTAAAAAGTGTTTGTTTTGTTGTTTTAAAAGGGGTTTTCTCTTTGTTTACCTCACTTTTTAATTGGTTGTTTTTGTTTTAAATTGCATTTATCAGTAAAATTAGTATTGTAGTAAAATAAGCTAAGAAACGGTGAAAGGTATTTGTAATAAGTTTGGAGTGGCAGTGGTAATCAAGATGGCTGTGGCTAATCATGATGACGTATGCATAGTTTGTTTTGAATTCTCCTATCTATATAACCTTCCTCATAGCCTCCAACTGATGTTATCGTTATTTCTTATTTTAACAAAAGATTTAACCCACGACAGAGTGGAATTTTATTCGCCATGAACCACATATTTACTGTTGATTATAACAGTAAAAGGAATTTGATAGTAAAACACGATACTTAAAATGACAACGAATTTTTGGTTGTTTAGAATAGGGCTTTCTCAGCAGTAGTCGAAAAATAAGTACGTTTTCTGTACCTAATTGTATTGACTTATCTATATATATAAAAATCACGTGTCTGTTTATTTGTTTGTTTGTTCCTTATACAAATCTACAACATTTGACCGATATTAACCCAAATTGACACACAGGTAGGTCTTGATACGAGAAATCTCCTAGGCTAGGTCAAAAAAATCTGCCAGCTGTCTGTCTGTATGTTTGTCCCTTATACAAATCCACACTGTTCGTCCGATTTTGACTAAACTCGGTACACATGTAGATCTTAATCTGGGGAGTGTCGTAGGCTAAGTCAAAGACGTCTACCAGCTGTCTGTCTCTATGTTTGTCCCTTATACAAAACCACACCGTTCGTCCGATTTTGACTAAACTCGGTACACATGTAGATCTTAATCTGAGGAGTGTCGTAGGCTAAGTCAAAAACGTCTTATAGCTGTCTGTCAGTATGTTTGTCCCTTATACAAATCCACACCGTTCGTCCGATTTTGACTAAACTCGGTACACATGTAGATCTTAATCTGGGGAGTGCCGTAGGCTAAGTCAAAAACTTTATTTATTAGATTTTAATAATACTTATTTGGTTTCTAATTTATTTAGGATTTTCTATATGCAGAAAGTAGGTGTAGCATGGCACGCCGGGTACCAGCTATACAGATTAAGAATTACCCGCTTCTGAGTAAGTTGGCTACTGTCAGTTTCCTGTGATTTGTGATGCTAATCTATTCTATTTCTTCGAGATGTACGTAACCGCGCTAAGATGATGCAGTTCCTGCGAGTCGGACTTTTATTTTTGTCTCTGTTTACCTTCGTTTTTATTTTTTTCTCGGTTTGCCTTAGTTTTTAATTGCTTGCTGTTATTTTGATTGCATTTTTTTCAATAAAACATGACAAGTGATTGAGAAGCGTGTTTGTATTTTGAATTGTCTTTGAGAGACTTGCTTTAGATTGAGGAATTTCCGCTTCTAACCTGTGGGTGTTAACAATTTTCATGAAATATATAAAAAAAAAAATCTATTTTAAGCTTTCCAATATGGATAAGAACGGACACGTCTTAAGATGACGCAGTTCCTGCGAGTCTGAGAATCAGTGCAAGGGTTTATCTGCCTGCTGTAGGACAATAAAAGCTGAAAATGTAAACATTCTCTGTGTAGGGTCAGACATCCCCGGGTCGAGGTACTAGGCAGGCTTCAGGTAGGCTTTTATTGCACTTCATAAATCAAGATGCATCCTAGGAGAGCTGACAGATATTTTACCTGTAGGAAGTCACACAGCCAAATGCTATAGTAGAAATATAATTATATTTTGTGGTTGTATGTGGCGTAGTTCATTAAAAAAATAACACTACACTCTCATTTTATTGCACAATTTTATTTTGTTTAATTGCATTTAACCGTAAAATGAGTATTTTAGTATTTTTAATTGCATTTAACACTAAAATGGATATGTTAGTAAAGCAACTTGAGTAAATTAGAAACATATTCGTAGTAGAGTCTTTGTAGAGCGAAACTTGGGACGGCGGAAAGAGTAATTTCCGCTTAGCATGGGCGTATACAAGGGAGGCTGCAGCCCCTCCCGAAATTTTCATTTGATGGTAAAAATGTGTCATAAAAACCTTAAAAATAAATTAAATAAGATCACTTAGTTAATAAAAAATAGTTTATTTTAGGTGTAATGGCGTTTTAGTTGCCTAAAACTATTCCAAGCTCTAAATTTTTCATATTCCATACCCCGGAAATGGTCTTAGCCCCCCCCGAAATTTTCCCAGCCCCTCCCGAAATTATTTCCTATATTCGCCCAAGCCGCTTAGAGTAGATTCTTGTGCCTTGTCGACAATCTTGCTATTCTGTGGAATATGTGTTTTCATTAAGAATGATCTAAACAAAGTAATAACTGTTTCTATTCTAAGTATACAAAATGACACAAGGGATACGAATGGAACCGCGCTAAGATGATGCAGTTCTTGCGAGTTGGACTTTTTTTTTATTTAGTAAACATGGATACGCCCTGCCTTCGTGTCCCGTGATAAGAGGTTGATCTTTGAGGAACAATATCTCGAAAACGAGTACCACCTGGAGGGTCCTATCTTTTACCAATGCATACAGGACACTTTAATTAATATGTAGGCAAATTCATAAAAAAAAGTCCGACTCGCAGGAACTTCATCATCTTAGCGCGGTTCCGTTCTTATCCGAAGTGCGATTAGGAAAGGAATAGTAGCTGCTATCGGTAGGTTTTGATCTTTCGTTAAAAATATTAAATAAAATCTCAAAGAGAAGGAAGCTTAAAGCGCCACATATGGAAACTGACAGTTTTCTAAGCGGATGGGACTCTTCCGTCATCGCGACGCTCACTCTAGGAAAACACTACTACCAATATGAATCTTATTTTCTCAGCTTTAATGAAATACTCATTCCACCGTTAAATAAACTTAAAAAACAAAAGTGAGGTAAACAGTGACAAAACCCCGTTTAAAATAACAAAACTAATACTTTCGTAGTTTTAAGCACTTACTTCTCCGACTGACATTGCCCCATCGAAATTTGCTTCAGAATCTTTTTTTTAGAGAATTTAGTAAGCTTTTGAATGGTTATATCGTACTTCCCACGATTTCTTAACTCTTTTGAAGATATTAAGGGGGAAAAAATGGTGCTAATACCTGCCGATAGCTGCTATTTTCCTTCACTAATCGCACTTGAGATAAGACGGAACCGCGCTAAGATGATGCAGTTCCTGCGGGTCGGACTTTTTTTTTGTCAGACAAATTAATGTATTATGTTTATATTATAATATAAATATTGTGTTTATAAGAAGAGCAAATCACTTTAATTGCGGTGTAAAATATTGTTGCTAGCTAAATCTAAGTATTATATAAGCTCATAAGGAAAAAATGGTGCTAATAGCTCAGATTTCGATGCACCATAAAAGAAAAAAAAAAAAATTAAGGACAATATAAGAAGATTCCGAACCATTTCATGTCTGTTAATAAAATATTTTATTCTAATCTAAATAACGCAACACTTATACACAAATAAACTTTTTTTAGGTACCTATTTACCTATACGTATAAAATAAGATTATAATGAGGGATCCGCTGTGGCATACACCAAGTACTACCGTGTGGAGTACAACTAGTATAGACCGGTACGTCAGTACCACTGTGGTATGTAAAGAGCGGCTGTTCTGATACTGGCAAAAATTAGAAATCCTATATTCCTGAAGTTGTTTGGAGGCTTATCTTTATGACCCTAGAAAGGAACTTACAGATGACGAGGGTACACTGGGCGCTACCTGTACTGGGAATGCCCTCCACCCTAAGCCTCCTAGCTCCTCACCTTCAAATTCATATGATTTTGTTCAATGAATTTAAAAAAAATAATAATAAATAGATGAAAACTTCTGAAAATAGGGAATACCAAAAACAATTCTTAAAAACGAAATCAACACCAGTACAGTAATCTAGATATTCATAGGGCATCTTCGAATTCCAAGATGCCGTTGAAACAAAATATTGTTTCTATTTATACGTATCCTGTTTTATTGACTAATACATCCGACTACTGTAAGCAATCACAAAAATAACGAGCAGTGAAAAAAAAAACTGTAGGAAACACACAAAAAGATTCGTTCAAATGAACGAAATTACCTATGTTTTAAGCACTTATTTCTCCAAATATGACCATCCCATCTCAAATGTCTTCAAAACATTTTTTGTAGAAAATTTAGTAACCTTTCGAATGGTAATCTTTTGCTTGCCAAGATTCCAAACCGTTTTCGTGATATTAATGAAAATATACGAAGTTCCCAAAACTTTTCATGTCTAAAAATGAAATATTTTATTTTAATCCTTCCTTTACTCCAAACGTAACCAAATTTTCAACATATTAGTTTTGATAAAATTCAAACATGCAGAAAATGTTTCAACTGAATTCCATGATTCTAAGTACCAAAATTAAAGACAAAAAGAACAGTTCGAATAAGCGAAATCAATTACTTTAAAGTTTTAAGCACTTATTTCTCCGATTTACATCTCCTAATCAAAACTTTCATCAGAACCATTTTTGTAGAGCATTTAGTAAGCTTTCTAATGGTAATCTTCTATTTACCAAGATTCTTAACCTTTTTTGAGATATTAAGGAAGGTATACAAAGTTACCAAAACTTTTTATGTCTGTTAATAAAATATTTTATTCTAACCCTTCCTTAACTCCAAACGTAACACAAATTTCAACATATTAGTTTTAATGAAAGTAAAACATGCAGAAAATGTTTCAACTGAATCCCATGATTCTAAGTACCCAAACCAAAAACGGTATTCGAAAACTATTTTTCCAATTTTCTCAAAAACGGTTAAAGCTATCGCCTTGAAAATGGTTTCATTCGTTTTCCTAGCCCAAGAAGCCTATAAAACGAGTACTTACAAGCTTATGAAGTCAAAAACGTAAGCGTTACGATTTTTTTGCGCGAATTTCGCCCCAAACGCCATCTTTCAGTGGGCGGATTCTGCTGGTTAACGAACTTGACCTTTCAAATTGGACGACGGATTTTTGTACCAAATTTCATCACAATCGGACCATTAGGGAAGCCAGAAATGAGCGAACAGACAAATATATATATATATATATATATATATATATATATATATATATATATATATTTTTAGATAGAACGGCATTTTTCTCCAGCGGTGGTACTCCTCCTCACTTCTTCCCGGAATATTTCGCTGGATTCATCTCCATCTTCTTCAGCCAGGTACTCGTTTCTTCCTCGGTGGTAGCCAAGGGAATGACATTTTTCTCGATCTGGGCTCCTTTTCTCCCCTCTAGCCACAGTATCGGCGGACAAATGGTGTTGAAGCTCCCTGGTGTAGTTGGGATTCTGTCCGTTGGCGTTCCATCTAAAAATACTATCCCAGCGACGAAAATTAACATCAAACATATATATATATATATATAAATATATATATATATATATATATATATATCCATGGGCACAAAACCCGAAAGTTAAAACTTTTGGGTATCCGAAGTTTTGCATTTTTAATTTTTACAAAATCCCAAGTTTGAATGGTTTCCCAAGCCATTTGGCAGTAAAAAAAAATACCTATCAATTATTTTTCGAAGACCTTTCGAACGAAACCACATTTGACACTCCTACCCCCCCCCCCCCCCCCCCCCCCCCCCCCTCCGCCAATGGGGGCGGGGAGGAAGCTTTTTTTTTTGCAATTATCGTGTATCCATTATCATTTGAAGATCTTTTCGAGTGCAGTACACTGAAACCTTGTCTCATACCCTTAACCCACCCCCAACCCCTTGGGATATGCTCGTCATCATCAAAACATCAAATATCCGACTTCTTACTTGCTGAATCATACGTTAGATGCAGCTCATTGATAGCAAACGAAAAGTCAAAACAGTTGACAATTGTCTAAGAGACAAAAAGCGGCCCTTTTCAGGGCTACTAATCTACAAATCAGGGCTACAAGTACAAGGCTGCTAACAGAACACTTTTTTTTGCGAAAAATGGTCTTTTTTTGAAACATACGAGCTAGAGGTGGGGTTGGGGTTGCGGTGGGGTGGGGTAAGGGTGTGGGGCAAGTTTTCAGTGTATTGCCTTCGAAAAGATCTTCAAATGATAATGGATAGACGATAATTGCAAAAAAAGCTTCCCCCCAATCCCCCTGGGTGGAGGGGGGGGGGGGGGTAGGAGTGTCAAATGTGGTGTCTTTCGAAAGGTCTTCGAAAAATAATTGATACGTAATTTTTTTTACTGGCCAAAAGGATTGGGAAACCTTTCAACCAGAGATCTCGAGATTTTGCAAAAATTAAAAATGGAAAACTTCGGATACCCAAAAGTACCAAAAGTTTTAACTTTTTGGTTTTGTGCCCATGGGGAGGGAGGAACCGCGCTAAAACGTAAGCGTTACGATTTTTCTCGCGCGAATTTCGCCCCAAACGCTATCTTCCAGTGGACGGATTTTGCTGGTTAACGAACTTGACCTTTCAAATTTGACGACGGATTTTTGTACCAAATTTCATCAAAATCGGACCATTCGTCTTCGACCTACAGAGCGAACAGACAAATATATATATATATATATATATATATATATATATATATATATATACAAATTTTAACTACTATCATTTTCGGTCTCTATGGGTTCTGAAACGCAAAATTTTCTAGTCGGCACTTCCGGATTGCGTCATGAGATCAACCTTATAAGCGGGGTTCCTCCCTATGGGGGAGGGAGAAACCGCGCTAAAATTCACGTTTTTGCTTATATTTTTGTATTTAATAGGTCTTCTAATGCATACAATTTATTTATTATTCGCGCGAATTTCGCCCCAAACGCTATCTTCCAGTGGACGGATTTTGCTGGTTAACGAACTTGACCTTTCAAATTGGACGACGGATTTTTGTACCAAATTTCATCAAAATCGGACGATTCGTCTTCGACCTACAGAGCGAACAGACAAATATATATATATACAAATTTGAACCACCATGATTTTCGGTCTCTAGGGGTTCTGAAACCCAAAATTTTCTAGTCGGCACTTCTGGATTGCTTCATGAGATCAACCTTATAAGCGGGGTTCCTCCCTATGGGGGAGGCCCTATGGGGGAGGGAGGAACCGCGCTAAAAAACAGTTCGAAAATGGAAGCTTAATTCGTTTTTTAGGTCGTTTATTTAATTTACTTCAATTGATACATTGCTAAAATAAAATTTGGGGAAATTTTTTAAGAGGTGTTTGTTTTAGCGCGGTTACTCCCTATCTCCGTAGGGAGAACCCGCTTATGAGGTTGACCTCATGACGCAATCCGGAAGTGCCGACTAGAAACTTTCACGTTTCAGACCCTATAGATCACGAAAATATAGGCGGGCCAAATTTGTATATGTATATATATATATATATATATATATATATATATATATATATATATATATGCTTGTCTGTTCGCGCTCTAGCAAGCTCAATAATGGTCCGATTTTAACGAAATTTGGTACAAAAATCTGTCATCTAATTTGAAAGGTCAAGTTCGTTAACCAGCAGAATCCGCCCACTGGAAGATAGTGTTTGGGGTGAAATTCGCGCAAAAAAAAATCGTAACGCTTACGTTTTTGAGTTTATATGCTTGCAGGTACTTGTTTTATAGGTTTCTTAACATAAGAAAACGAATGAAACCATTTATAAGGCGATATCTGTAACCGTTCCTGAGAAAAGTGGATTCAATGTTTTTGTAAGTCATTATATTTTTGTGAATACTTAGAATCACGGGATTCAATTAAAATATTTTCTACAACTTGGAAATTAATCCTAACTAAGATGTTTAAATTT
The DNA here is from genome assembly GCA_946811695.1 of Gonocerus acuteangulatus. Lineage (NCBI taxonomy): Eukaryota > Metazoa > Arthropoda > Insecta > Hemiptera > Coreidae > Gonocerus > Gonocerus acuteangulatus. The sequence continues at coordinate 106,173,526 of OX328132.1, forward strand.
TGGTTATATTTGGAGTTAAGGAAGTATGCGAAAAAAAATATATTATTAATAGACATGAAAAGTTTTCGGATCTTCATACATTTTTCGTAAATATCTCGATAACGGCTGGGAAATCGTGCTAAGTGGAAGGTGACCATTCGAATGCTTACTAAATTCCCTACAAAAAAGGTTCTGAAGCAATATTCGATGGAGCAACGTCAATCAGAGATATAAGCACTTAAAACTTAAGAAATGTTTGTTTTGTTGTTTGAAAGGGTTTTTCTCTTTGCTTAACTCACTTTTTAATTGGTTGTTTCTTGTTTTAAATTGCATTTATCAGTAAAATTAGTATTGTAGTAAAATAAGCTAAGAAACGGTGAAAGGTTTTGGTAAGTTTGGAGTGGCTGTGGTAATCAAGATGGCAGTGGCTAATCATGATGACGTAGTTTGTTTTGAATTCTCCGGTCTATATAACCTTCAACAGAACATTATATTATAACAGTAAAACGAATTTGCTAGTGAAACAAGATACTTAAAATGACAACGAATTTTTGGTTGTTTAGAATAGAGCCTCCTCAGCAGTAGTCGAAGAGTAAGTACGTTTTCAGTACATAATTGTATTGACTTATACAGATTAAGAATTATCCGCTTCTGTGTAAGTTGGCTTCTGTCAGTTTCCTGTGATTTGTAATGCTAATCTATTCCATTTCTTCGAGATGTACGTAACCGCGCTAAGGTGACGCAGTTCCTGCGAGACGGACTTTTTTTAGAAAAGTCCTATATTAAAAGGGCTGTAACTCCTCTTCAAATGGACCAAAAAATGCAGAGGTTCTTCTGACACCAGATTCAGCAACCTACATGGTCTGGTCTCTAGGTCCGGAGACCTTTTTTTTTTCTCTATGTCTTACTTTAAGGGAATTATCCTCAAATCTAATCAACACAAAGCAGTACTATATGAACGTATGAAGTGTTTTCTGTTTTATTATAAAAAACACTGTCATTATTTCAGACAGAATGAGAAGATAGATGATTGAGAAAAGATAATCATAAATTTACAGTTGCCCTAGGGAACTGCTTACAAATCCAATTAACGCAATGATATTACCCAACAACATATCGAATTTACTCATTTTACCTCTATAATATACAATTTCAGAATCAATAATAATACTCCTAAATGTATACAATTGTCACTGTAATTGTTCATATGATTTCAGGAACAGAGGCACAACTTTCCCATGTTCACAAAGAACAGAGGACAGAGCCAGGACAAAGACGGACTGACTGCAAGTTATGTTCGACAGCTTATCTAGCACATCAGCCAAGTTTAGTCTCTTAATGTGATAAGAGCAACTAGTTTTTCTCCAATTTCTTTACGCACGCTCGCGCGCACACACACACACACACACACACACACACATATATATATATATATATATATATATATATATATATATATATATATATATATATATACGTGTGTGGGTGTGTTGTTTTTTTAAGCTACTTCGCTGGGAATTCCATGTGTTGGTCATTCAGCATCTCTCTCTAGCGGTTTTCCTCCTGCCTTCGCAATATTTCGCTGGATTCCTCTTCGGCTTCCTCATGTTGTCACTCATCCTTGCTGGTTGGTAAGGGAATGAGTCCGTCCTTGGGCTGGCCCCTTTATCCGTCTTGGTCGGGGATTATGCGAGCCAATAAGATTGAGGGGCAGTTGGCCAATGGGGAGTCAGCTGTCTTCCTCCGCTTCTTCGTTGTCCGTTCGGGGCGCTGGTGGTCTAGCGTTGGTGGTTTTTCTTCTATCCTCTATAGGATGGGCCGCCATTTGTTAGAGAGTATGAGCTCATTCTCTTTATTGAAATTGCCCGGATACTTCTGGATTTCGTAGCCTCCCTGATTCGTCTCCTAGGAAGTGTATCTTCTTTAGCTTGTTCAAACAGAATTTGCATGGAGCACTGTTCTCCATGTGTTGCCACTGCAGAGGATTTCGTCCGCCCTAGCCTGTAGTCAGCAGCTTGCTGTCCAATACAGGGTGCTACCTTCTTCCCTGTTTACCTTCCCACAGTCTTCTGAATAGACTACCTAACTGTTCGCTGACGCCACTGACGTATAGTAAGGTAATCCTGCGCCATTTTTCCGTTTCTCTCCGGTCTTCATCTCGGTGTCAATCCTCCACTATCCTTATGGTTCGGGCCAGTTTTTTTCCTCTCATAACCATTGCTGGCCAAGTCCTCCGTCAATTGTTCAAGCTCAGCTTTAGGAGTGTTTGGTTGCTGCACAGGGATATAGCTCTGTTTGTCCCAGGGTTTTTATTCCTCCTGTTTTTTGCGCCATGTGATGGTGAAATTCGGCGTAGAGATATCTTCCTGTGGCCATAGGTTTTTGGTAGACCGTGTGTTCCAATCTCCCGTTGGTGCCTTTGATGATCAGGAGATGTAGGAAAGGCAATCATCCGTCCTTCTCTTATTCGACGGTAAATCTGATGGCTGAGTGCGAGTTGTTCATCAGATGAAGGATTCTTTTGAGTTCCACTGCACCATGATGTCAGATTGCGAAGACATCGATCAGTCGCCTTTTAAGTCCTCCATAAAAATGTCAGCCACAACTGGTAATAGGGGGTCCTCCTTCTGCTTATAGATTGTTCCCTAATACTGGAAGTACCAGGAGGTAGCTCTAACTCAGGGAGTTCCCTCATCCCTCCTTCCAGGAATTTGTCGGCCTTTATAATCTGGGTCGCATCTTTAGCTGGAAGGTTGGTGAAGAGGGAGTCCACGTCAAAACTCAAATAAGTCTCCATCATCCAGTTTTGTGTTTTTTAGGATTTCCACCAGATGAATCACATTTCGTACTGCCGAGAAAGACTGGCCTGTGTACGTGAGCGCTCCAATCATTGAGACTATAGGTCTGAGTGGTGCTCCTTCTTTGTTTATTTTAGGTAAACCACAGATACCAGGTATTCTGGAGTCACCGGGAGCCATCCCTGCAATTCGTGAATTCTCCTTAAGATCTTATTTATTCGATTTTCAATTCGTTTGGTGGGGTCCTTTAAGTTCTTTTCGTAGGGTCACTTTGTCTTCATAATATGTTTTTCGAGGATAACCGTCACATTTTCTTTGTCGGCCTTCGTGGGCAGCTCCTAATCTGATCGTTTCAGCCTTGTCCTTATCCTTATGGAAAAGAGCGGCCTCAATGCTGCATACAAGCTCCTCCGTCGGGTTGCGTTTTGGTACCACTGTGAAATTCATACATTTTTCGAAGACTTCCGTGGCTTTTTGAGACAGCTTAATACAAGCCAGGTTTACGATGACCCTTTTGTCCACTGGTGGATGTGGTTGTGTCAGTGAATAGTTATCTTCAACGGCCCTATTGAGGACTACCAAATGATTTTCGTGCGAATTTGTCCCATTTGTTTGTTTTCCTTTCGGCGGTTTTTTACCCTTCTTTTTAGCGCTGTTCCTCCCTCCCTCCATAGAGAGGAAACCCTATGGGTCAAATCTATTATTAAGGTCTCTAATACAACTGCAAGCTGTGCTTACAGACACAAGGTAATTTTTTTATATAACATACATTTTTATTGTTCCATAATATTAAGATTTTCATAGCCAACCAAGTTCTGTATGCTTTTGAAATTCATGACTAATGTCTCAATTTACTGGAACCTATTACGACCCGAGATTTTGTGTTTTAAACAAGCTCAATTCTATTTTATTTTATTTAATTAATTTATCTATAATAAAGAAATCACTAAATTTATGGCCCTACCAACGTGGGGCGTAATTTTATTACATTTCGAACAAATATACTTATTTCAATACATAATTAATAAATATAAAAAATAAGTAAATGACTACATTTATGGCGCCCAATGCTGGGAAACGCAAATTAGAGAAATAAAGAATGATTTTTTTTTTTTTTTTTAATAAAAAAATAAAGAATATACAAATGCGTATTATTAGTTTAAATTGGGGAAATTACAAAAAATGTCTGAAGTTAATAATGAAAATACGGACAGAGAAGAATCGCCTGTATTCACAGGATTTCAAGAATCAAGTCAAACACAGGGCGAAATAAATTCTTCTAATAGTTGAGCTTTTCTCTCAAAAATGAGGGTTGGAAGATTCAAGATTTCAATCCGTTACTAGCTGGGAACTATCTCCGGAAAAGGATAATACCCAACATCCGCAAGTCTTGGAAGGGATGATATTGCTATAAAATTCGATGAACAAAATAAGAAGTTCGACTAACTCAATACAAAACTCAACGAATTCAAAGCAGAAAATGATAAAAAAAAACTCAACAAACAAAATAAGACTTTCGATAAAACACTTGACGAATTAAATGAGTTAATTGTTAATCTAGAATATAAAATATAAAATAAATATAGAATCATTCCATATCAAGTGATCCAATATAAAGGAAAACATATTTTCTTAATCAGCTATTTGTAGACTTAGCGGTTTGCCTCCGCATCAAAAGTTGCCTTATTTAATGAGCTTTAAAATGACACCCTGTTGTTTTAAAAACAAAAATTATTTAAGCCCATTTTTTTCTGATTTCTATGTCAAAACCAATACATTTGCTTTAGTGTGAAGAAGCTGTTACGAACACATTATTAAATTTCACGCTAATATGGTGATGTCCCATCCTGCCAACATTAGGTACACACACTTTTTGCTCTGATTAAGGATTAGGGGACATTATTGTCCCAAAGAGTGAAAGATAACAGAAGAACATTTTGGAAATAATCACAATTATTGTTAACATAATAAATACAGATGTTATATTTTTATGCTTTGAGGGTCTGGTTTTATGAAATTTCTATTTTTAAGAGTAGTATAATAGTCTTTTCATTTAAATCTATTTTTTTTGCTTTATATTTGCAGGAGAGAGTTTTTCAGTACAATTTCTAATGATTGTAATGAATAACCCAGTTGCTTATAAGCAATAACTTATAAACAGAAATTGTAGTGTCTAATTTTATTATATTGAATAGAAGTCAAAATAAAAATTTAATAAAACAAGACACTCAAAGTATTAAAATATAAGATCTGTATTTATTGTGTTAAAATAATAACAATAATTGTGATTATTTCAAAGATGTTATTCTGCCATCTTTCACTCTTTTCAATGTGTCCCCTAATCCTAAATCAGAGCAAAAAATGTGTGTACCTAATGTTGGAAGGATGGGGCATTACCATAATCGCGAGAAATTAAATAATGTGTTCATAATGGCTTCTCCGGATTAAAGCAAATGTATTGGTTTTGACTTATAAAACCATATTATAAATTACAATAAAATAGACTTAAATAATTTTTGTTTTTGAAACAACAGGGTACCATTTTATAGCTCATTAAATAAGGCAACTTTTAAGACAGGGGCAAACCGCTAAGTCTACAAATAGCTGATTAAGAAAATATTGAATGAGTTAAGAAAACCCTAATAAAAATAGTTCACATCTATATGGCTCTTATTGAAGCTCGTAATTTACATGACAACATTTCAATAACTGGTGTTTCCTATTGGAAATTTAATGTAGATTCTAAAAATGTGGTCGTCATTTACGATACATAAACCAGAAATCCGGAAAACGCAGTTTTTCACAAGAAAACCCAATAGTTTTGAAAATATACAAAAGTTTGAATAGCTCTGCTGCATGTTGAGATAGGACACTCATTTCAGCGTCCCTGAACTACTAATGAGGTGCAGAATAAACCCTTAAAGTTATGTCATCTCAATGTGGGACACCCTGTATACACGGTGTCCCCCAAAAAACGACCAAACTTCGGTAATCGATGTAGGATGAAAAAGAGAGAAAAATCTTGTTTTTGCTTCCTTTCCAAGAAAAACATAAAAAAAAAAAAAAAAAAACTAAATCCACCTATTTCCCCTCCCCCCCCCCAAAAAAAAAATCTTGCTCAAAAAAATTAACTGATTTTATGTAAAGCTGTAGGTTCAACATAATTTAAAATAGCTCTTTTCCTTCGGAGGAAAGTGCTGAAACACAAAACATAAAAAACTTTGAATTCTTAATAAAAATAAATTTTCAATTCTTAAAAACTTTTAAATGTTACTCTGGATGCATATACATACAGGGTGTATCACAAGTTAGTGACAATCCTTGAGGGGGTGAAACTAGACAAAAAATGTAGTTCAACACTACCAACCACACATGTCTATCTCACACCGTTCCAGACATATGCCGTTCTAAAGGTTGTTTAGAAAACCCTGTGTTTTTTGTAGTACAACTCCTATTTTCTGTGCTTGTACACATTTTTTTTCCAACAATTCTTTACATTTTTAAAATCAGCATTAAATGTGCTTTAAATCTAATACAGATTCAATGTTCACAATTATCTCATTCAAACCGTAATATCACTCCCAAATGTAGAAATTAACAAAGCCTTCTGATTAGTAACAAATTTTCGAAAATCACTACTCTTCCAAAATAAATTCAGCAGACTGCCGAATCTCACAAAAGTTGTAAATTTTAATCAGCTTTCCAACGGTATACTCAAAGCTACAGATGTGGGTTGGAAAATTTTCCAGAAAATTTTCAGCTGTTTTTCCGGAAAATTTTCCGTTTACAAAAGGCTATTTTTTGGTAAATTTGTTCTAGGACATATATAAGCAATCCATATTCTCTTATATTAGCTAATTTCTGAACCATTTAAACAAAAACTACAGGTTATAATTCAACTTTTTAATCCACATGAATAAAATTAAATGTTATTATGTTTTACCTAACAATTATCATATTGCTTATGTAATAACTCATAAAAAGGCAATTCACCCTATTTCATAATAAAAGAGCACTCACAGAAAATGAATCGCTCTTTTCTCTAAATATTTGATAAACAAGGTTGTAGCGGAAACCAGTTCCACCACTCTGTACTAGCTGCAACAGTTTTAAGAAAATTCACCTCATTTAAACAACACTAGATTGGAATTAAAAAAAAAATAAAAATACTGCTCTCTGTCCAGAATAATGGTTAACCAGAAAATAACAAATGTGTGGATGTTCTACGTTTTGTAAAAGTCCAGGAAGGCAACAAAATTATAGGTAAATTGTGATGTAAATAGATTGACAGATTAACACAAGGCGAAGCTGATATCAGTACCACAAAACCTTCATTTGATGAGCGATGACAAAGTCATCAAGTCAAATACTGCTTCTTCTTCTAAGCAGAGAGAGAAAAATGTTATTTTTGAAAAAGATTAGTTGCTTAACTCTATTGGGTTGCTTTCCATACATAGTACTTATCAACCAGTAGGAATAGGAACTAAAGTTTAATATATAAGAAAAATATGCAAATCGATAAAACAAAAAACTAAAAATATAATGATGAAAATGTTTAAAAAAATAAATTACTAATACAAATAAAATTAAAGAAACACACATTCTCGAATTGTTCATTCCATTTAATAAAATCATAGTATTCCACAGTTAGATTCTTGTAAAATTGCGATCAAAATCATATATGTATTTGATTTCTTCCCATAAATCCTTGAATGTATAAACTTTGATTTTAGCGCGGTTCCTCCCTTGCTCCATAGGGAGGAAACCCGCTTATGAGACCTCAAGACGCAATCCGGAAGTGCTGACTATAAAATTTCTCGTTTCAGGCCCATTTATCTCAAATTTATATATATATATACAGAGTGATTCAGGTCTAAGTAGCTAAACTCTAGGAGGTGATTGTAGACATAATTTCCAACAAAAAAGTTTATTTCAAGTATGGTCCGATTCCGAAAGGAAAAGGAGCTATGCCCAATTTTCTGTTTTTTTTTTTTTTTTAACGTAGTCATGATTTTTAATGAATAAGAAAGGTTTTCTCAAAAACTATTCAAAATAATTAAATTCTAATTATGCCATCATAAAATAGTCAAAATTTCCTTTAAAAATACATTAATTTAATTCACTAAAACCAATACTAAAAGATACTTTCTGGGCGTTCAATAACGCACTTCTGTTTTTATCAATGAATCAGAGTATTTTCGCGATTTTTTTCCTCATCCCTCTAATGGACTACAGATTCAATACTTACAGGAAAACTTCTACATTTAGTAAACATTAAATCTATGAAAATTAAGTGGAGGTTTATTAAGGAATAAATTGAACGATTGGCTCCTTTTTGTCAAAAAAATGTCGAATGTAGTTTAGTTACTTTCAAATACCTTGTGTGAAGAAATTAAAAATTATTCATTTTTTAATAGCCAAACTGTGCGTATCCATTGTCCATTCTGGAAGCAATAAATATGTAATAAGTATGAAACGATTGGAAAAGTTTTTCATTTGAGAGATCTGTTACATTTCATGTTTTTCAATTTGTCATTGTTTATATTCCGATTGCGGGAGTGTCATTTCTGCTTAGGATACTGTCAGTTTCCTGTTGTGGTGCCTTAAACTTCCTCCCCTTGGAGATTCTTTCCTTTACTAATGATTCTAGGGATACGAACAGAACCTTCCTAAGATGATGCAGTTGGACTTGTTATCATTGGGTCAGTGTCATATATACAAAATTATGTTTATGTTCTTGTAGAGAAGAGAATATGCAGTTAGATTAAAATATATTTTGTTTTCATTTCTGATATCCATTCATCAATTTAGCAAATAAAATATTTTGTCCAATATGGTATTCTTTCATTAATTACTGAAATATTAAATATGCATAAGAGTTTTTAAAGAATTGCTATACTTTAACTTTTCAGCTATGTACATGATTAAAAACTTATAAATCACATTTCTAACCTTTGTTCATTATAATTTTGCTTATTATTTTGGTTGGAAGGGGGAAAAATCAAAAGGGCTAACTATCCGTAATATAATATAGTTAATAAAAATACTCCAGTGTTGCTTAATTGAAGTATCTAGCAATCAAAGTTTATTTTACAATACCGCGAACAATGTGGCTTGGAAAATTTTCCAGAAAACCCACATCTCTACTCAGAACACAGATTATCTTTCAATTTTATAATGAATGAACATTATCTTTCAACATTATCAGAAATAAATGAAAATTATTCTGCTTAAAATTAATATTTAATGATTATAGTTAGTCTTACATATAAAAGTTCAATATAGAAAAAAAGAAAAAATACATACAAAATGCCTTCTTGCAGAACATACTGACAACCCCTGGTCATCTGCAATCTTATCATGGTTAGCTCTCATTTCTAGAAATGATTCGTAAATCCTTGCTCTATGAGATAGTTTATGCCCTAAATGGGCTCTTTGTAAACTTGCGACTTAAGCCATCCCAAAAACCCTAATGTGTCGTAGCTTAATTTTAGTGCGGTTCCTCCCTACCTCCATAGGGAGAACCCGCTTATGAGGTTGATCTCACAACGCAATCCGAAAGTGCCGACTAGAAATTTTCTCGTTTCAGACCCCATAGATCACGAAAATATAGGTGGTTCAAATTTGTGTGTGTGTGTGTGTGTGTGTGTGTGTGTATGTATGTATGTATGTATATATATATATATATATATATATATATATATATATATATATACATACATATTTGCCTGTTCGCTCTCTGGCAAGCACAAAAATGGTCCAATTTTGATAAAATTTGGAACAAAAATCTGTCGTCTAATTTGAAAGCTCAAGTTCGTTAGCCAGCAGAATCCACCCCCGGAAGATGAGGCGAAATTTGCGCAAAACAAATCGTAACGCTTACATTTTTGAGTTAATATGCTTGCACGTACTTGTTTTATAGGTTTCTTATTATAGGAATAAGAATGATACCATTTTTAAGGCGATATCTGTATATGTGTGTGTGTGTATGTATGTATGTATGCGTGTGTGTGTGTGTGTGTATATATATATATTCTTAAAAGCATCTAATCTAACATAAGATAAAATATATTTTTTCTTCATATTCATTTTTACTTCTTTACAGGTAATAAAAAAAGACGATGCCCACATTTCTTCAGCCTGCCACAATTGGTGCGTCTTTTGCGCAGGAAAAAGAAGGTTAAGAATAGTCAAAGATATGGCCTTAGGATTGGGATGTGGATGGATATCCAGCAAGCACTACTGGGATATAACTGTGTCAATGACAGGATCTGCAGAATCAGATTGAAGGGAAGATTCTGCAATATACCATTGATCAGTGTTCACTCACCTTGTGAAGACGCAGAGGAACAAGATAAAGAGTCTTTTTATGGCCGCCTTTCCTTGGTGTACGATGAGATTTCAATGCACAGATCGGCAAGGAAGAAATATATAGACCCACTGTTGGGCAGTATAGCAGGCACGAGGCAACAAATGATAATGGGTTCCGAATAGTTGAGTTTGCTGCATCTAAAGATATGAAGGTGATGACCACTATGTTTCAACACAAAGAGGTCCATAAAGAAACATGGATAAGCCCAGGTGACCAAATTAGAAGCCAGGTAGACCACATTTTAATAAATGAGCAAAATATCAGCAGCATCTGGCATTTAAACAGGGCTTTAGTCAACAACCCGAATTCTGTCTGGATCAGCGAGGAAACCTTCTCACTGAAAAAGAGCAAATCAAGTGCAGGTGGGCTCAGTATTTCAATGAGATACTGAATACCGGTACAGGTCACATGTCAACACCCCAGGCGTACCAAGCAGACAATGATGAGGATGTTCCACCGGACAGAGACGAAATTATTGAAATAATCTAGCCCTTAAAAAATAATGTCGCCAGGGCCCGATGAAATGCCGGCAGAGTTATTTAAATACGCCGGGGCAGACATATGGGAGGAAGTATTTCAGGTGACATGGGATATATGGACAGAAGAAAAAATGCCAGCTGAGTGGGGAGACGCTATTATTGTCCCTATACACAAAAAAGGAGATAAGCTTAAATGTGAGAATTATAGGGGCATAGCGTTTCTCCCAACGATCTACAAAATCCTGTCAGTGGCAATATGTCGGAGGTTAATGGAGAGGAGTGAACGACTACTGGGAGAATATCAGAGTGGATTTCGCCCGGGAAGGTCGACTATAGATCATTTGTTTTCCATAAGACAGATGTTAGAGAAAACGTATGAATATAACATTGATCTGCACCACCTCTTCATTGACTTCCGACAGGCTTATGACAGTGTTGATTGAGGAAAGTTGCTGCAGGCATTACAGTCACTGGGAATACCTGGGAAGCTAATAAGATTGACGAGGATGACTCTGGAAGGAACAAGATGTAAGGTCAAAACCAGAGTAGGCGTCTCTGATAGTTTTGAGGTAAACAGTGGCTTAAGACAAGGGGACCCATTATCACCTGTATTATTCAATCTCACCCTTGAAGTCGCCATCTGAAAGATAAGGACAAACCCAGGGGCACCATTTACAATAGGCTCACTCAGCACATGGCGTATGCTGATGATGTGGTAATTACAGGGAGGACCACAGCAGCTTTGGCCGGTGCTGTAACGGAATTCGCTCGTGCAGCGCAAGATTTAGGACTCACTATAAATAAAGGAAAGACCGAATATATGAAGACCTCGAGACAGACCAGAGAACAAGGAAGGACTGTGGATTTGGGCAAGGACACGTATCATAGCTGTAGCACATTTAAATACCTGGGGGGAGTAGTAACGGAGAGCAATAACCTGGAAGCGGAGGTTAAGGGCAGAATGGTGGCGGGAAACAGATGTTTCTATGCGTTGCAAAAAGCTCTCCGATACAAAAGTCTCTCCAGGAAAGCAAAAATTTTACTATACAAAATTGTAATAAGGCCAGTTGTTGTGTACGGCAGCGAAACGTGGACTCTGATCAAAGAAATGAGGAGAGGTCTGTTGGTCTGGGAAAGGAGAGTCCTAAGGAAGATTTTTGGAGCCGTAAGAGAGCAGCACAGGTGGAGGGTCAGAAGCAATGCTGAACTTACAGAAATGTATGGCGAGCCTGACATCCTCTATGTCATCAAGAAAGGTAGACTAAGGTGGTTAGGGCACGTGGAGAGAATGGAACCCTGTAGGCTACCTAAATTGATGCTATATGGTGCACCCGGGGGAAAAAGAAAGAGAGGCAGACCAAGACAGAGGTGGAAAGATGACTTGGAGGACTTGCGGACGCTAGGGATCCGAAATTGGAGGAACCTAGCAGCAAACCGCGTGGAATGGAGCAGGATGGTGGCATAGGCCTAGGTCCTACAAGGACTGTAGCACCCAACAGTGAGTGAGTGAGTGGGTGGAAACGAGACAGAAACCGCTCTCTAAAGCTGATGGGTTTTACACATACATTTACATGTGTATCTCTATATGAGGTTTAATTACATAATGCAATAAAATAACAAAAAAAGTTTATTGTTTTTGAACACATTTGGGTATCAATATTTACAAATATTCTTTTCCTCTTCATGCGATGTTTGTCTGAAGAAATGTATTGGACATAAATGATCATCTCTCAAGTTAACTAGTCATCTGTAAAAAAAAAAAAAAATAAAAAAAATAAAATAAAAAAAATAATAATAATATCTTACAACATAAAACATACAAGAATACAAGCAAAAGAAAATAATAAAATGGGATTTAATAAACATTGACAGGCAATTTTATGAATTGTGTACATGAACAAATTAAATTATGATAAACTGTTTTGTATGTTAAACAACTTGCAGTAACCAAAAATTCAATACTACAAATATTCTCACTGATACCTACACATCTCCTGATGAAGAGTAAAATTATATAAATTAAAAGTTAAGGTAAGTCAATATTATATATATATATATATATACGTGGGGTGATCAAAAAGTTCCAGGACTGTTTAGATTGCGCGGCAATGGAGTGTCATAGAGCAGTGCGGTTGGCAGCATTGTTTATCGTGACTCTTCCTAAACTCAGCTGTTTATTCAGATTGTTGATAACCTTCTTCATTGTAAAGTTACTGCTGTGTTCGTAAAAAAAGTTTTTTGTGTTCGGCGATTTCTTGAAATGAATGAAAAGGAAGAGCAACGCGTTTGCGTAAAGTTTTGTGTGAAGTTGGGTAAAACGTTTACTGAAACTTTTCAAATGTTGCAAGTGGCTTTCAGTGATGAATGTCTGAGTCGGTCAAGGTGTCATGAGTGGTACAAAAGGTTCAAGGAAGGCCGGACATCGTGTGAAGATGATTCTCGTTCAGGGCGCCCATCAACTTCGACTGATGACGATCATGTTGCAAGATTGAACAGTCTCGTGCGTTCTAATCGTCGACTAACCATTCGTGAGATGGCTGAAGAATTGAACATTTCATTTGGTTCGTGTCAACAAATTTTAACAGAAAATTTGCAGATGAGAAGGGTGGCTGCAAAGTTTGTTCCGAGACTGTTGACTGAGGAGCAGAAACAACACAGAGTTCAAGTTTGTCAGGAACTTCTTGAAATGGCAAATGACAATGAAAACTTGTTAAAACAAGTCATTACTGGAGATGAAACGTGGGTTTATGGCTACGACGTCGAAACGAAGGTCCAGTCATCACAATGGAAGACAAAATCCTCCCCAACCCCCAAAAAAGCACGTCAGGTCAAATCAAACGTCAAGGTCATGCTTACTGTTTTTTTCGACTGGAAGGGTGTTGTTTACCATGAATTTCTTCCACGAGGTGAGACCATTAACCGCTTTCGTTATCTTCAAACCCTGAGAAATTTGCGCGAGGCAATAAGGAGGAAGAGACCAGAGTTGTGGCGGAGCGGTGAGTGGTTCCTGCATCATGACAATGCGCCTGTTCATTCCGCACTGCTCATTCGCGACTACTGCACCAAAAATGGAATGACGATCATTCCCCAGCCTCCATATTCACCTGACCTTGCCCCTGCAGACTTTTTCTTGTTTCCAAAACTCAAGAGACCCATGAAGAGAAAGAGATTTGAGTCCGTAGATGACATTCAAGAAAAATCGCTGGAGCAGCTAAACACCATTTCACAAGATGATTTCTCAAAGTCCTTCACGCAGTGGAAACATCGTTGGGAAAAATGTATAGCTTCCCAAGGAGAGTACTTTGAAGGGGACGACGTCCAATAGCCTGTAGATTTTTTAAATAAATTAATAAAAAATCAGTCCTGGAACTTTTTGATCACCCCACGTATATATATATATATATATATATATATATAATATATATATATATATATATATATATGCACACAGACATCAGCCTCACATAATTTTTGTGTTTTATCACACCTAGTACTAAAATGATTCATTCAGAATCATTAATTGGTGTAACGATGATAGTTTAGTGCATTTTCTTCTACCAGAAAGGAAAGAAATGTTGAGTATTAACCTTTTAGGAACTATCTAATACGAGCGTATTGTGGGCCTGCCAGCCTGAAAGTCCAGGGTGGCTGATGTGCCCTGAATGCTTTTTAGCTGTACTCATGTTTTGTTTCTTTATACGTATAATTTTTGTTTTGAAGTTTCCCATCACCCTTTTTCATCCGAGCTACACCTGAAGTATCCTGAGTAGTCCCCAGAGAAATATTTCCTTCATACTCAAAGTCCGATGAAGAATTAAAAGAGCTCTCAGATTTACAAGTCAGTAATTCCAATAATTCTTTATCAGTATACACTTTTCTAGACTTATTGAAAACAATATATGACGGAGATAAAGAATGCCAGTACAGACTGTACAAAACCAGAGAAGAGACTGAAGGCTAAAACTGCAAGAGATAAGGGCAGGTATAATTATAAAGTCGAGGAGACAAAGGACAAGGGGTTGTAAAGGATCCATATAAGTGTATAAAATGCATTTCCATGAACTCTAGTGGCAAGGAAAATTACTAGAACATGTCCTGTCAATTATTAGATGGAGTTAGGGGCAGAACTAATATATCAGGCTACAGTCCTCTAACCGAAAAGAGCAAACTGATATATCAGTTTACAGGCCACGGGGATCAGCGCGCTTTGAACTGATTTATCAGTCTACAGCCCCGAATACGTTAGTAGGAACAAACTGAGGGCCACAATAAAAAATACCTACCTTCAAGAACCCATTGGTAACAAAAACTCAGATATTTTAGAATTATGAGCAAACGGGAGTGCGTATACATTGGTTCTTTATTTGTAAGAAGTAAGTCACATTAATATGCTTTTGGATATGTAATATGGGCAAGTTAGAATTAAACTGCTGCAGAATTTCCATTTTTTCTTATTGCATTGGTTAATCTGGAAAGTTTGTAGTGATTTTGAATATAAGGCCTACAAACTTTCTCTGGATGACCCAATATATTGATTAGTTTTATTTGATGGAAAAAACAGTAGAATAAAACTAAATTCAATAATGGGAAATCGAGTAATTGTCTTAAGCAGAAAAAGTCAATTTATGCATTGCTATCATGGCTCAACCATGCAGGGTAATTACCTTGTGGGTTTCTATTATAATTGCAAAAATAAAATAACATAAGTAACAAAATAAAAATCAGTGGTATTGAAATGATAGAAGTAAACATTCAATTATAAATATATATTTTTATAAAAAAAATGAAATAAATATATAAGTACAAAACCAAAAAATGAGTATTATATTATTCTGTAATAGCCAATTATAACAGCCGACCTGACCTAAGACATTATATGACCATTTTTGGAATGAGGTGAAGTAGAAATAATTTCCAAAATGAAAGCTAATTACAACTTAAGGAGAAAACATTTTTAATGTATAGCTTTAATATGGATTGATTATAATTTAGTTTTTCATATTTGACTTTGGTTCTCTGTTTCTCTTATCTACAAAGAAATTTCAGCGTTGGTTGATTAAATCTTTTATATTGAATGTTTTCATATAAAAAAATAAGGGACTTGATACACAATTTATTCATATTAACGTTATTTTTGGAGCTACTAATATTCTACATATAGATATATAAATACAGATAGTCCATAATAAACGTTCCATAAACTTGGCAAATAAAAAGTTGTGATTCTTACTCGACAAGCAAAAACAAGAGGTAATAATACTTAGTATTTTAATTCATAAGTTTTATAATTTAATTTGATTTTTCCTAAGAAAAAAAAAACAAGAGCAACAGAACAATAAAAAATAAAGTGTTGAAAAAAAATGTACCAAAGTTTTGGAACAATTTCTTTAACACTTTCAGGACCGATGGCTTCGAACAAAATTTTCATCAAGGCCCAAGTCTTCCATTTGTATAGTTTTTACGGCAAACATATACAAAAATAAGTGAAGAATTTTTTAAATGATGTTATTTTTGTGAATTAATTACAATTTAGCAAAATGCCAAATACGCGACAACAGCAGGCCCACTGAAGGATTTTTTCGGGCGGATTCAGCATCATACGATACCAGCCCGCGAACCTAACCGGGAGTACATAATGAGCTCTCAAATCAAATTCGAAGCGTAGAGGACAAGGCCAGGAGTAGCGGGATAGAAAGACAACTAAGCTATCTGCTGAGGCATATGCCACGACACTGGGCCCGCAGACCACATATCTCGGACACATGTGCCCAAACGTGTTAAATGTCATTAGTAATTTGATATTGGTGTTAAAATAAATACATTAATAATAGTTTGTAGGATTACCCTTGGCTTTTATTACCTCCCTCAGCCAATTGTCATAGAAAAAAACAGCTGATGTCGGTATCTTGTATGGACACTTCATAATTTCTGCCTTGAAACTTAATTATTTGCCATTTTTAAATGATCCTAAAGATGGTCGAGTCAGGATATTGAGGAGGTGGCCTGACCAATTTTAGGAAATTTTAAAGGTCACAAGGTCGGGTGATTCGACTTGTATGTTTTTCAGAATGCCACAATACATTCATTCCCCATGAAGCATCCAGAAATGTTTGTAGCAGTTTTAAAATAATAAATACGTTAAATATTAGACATACGCAGTTATTTAACCCTCCGTCGACCACCTGGGGTCTAGGCAGACCCCACGCACACTATTTCCCCCCTCCCTTATAGCCACCGGATCTTTTCCTTTCTGTTCTTTGAGTAGCTTTCTAATCAGTAGTGCTCCGAAGATCAGCATGAAGAAATCGCTCATAAAGGATAGTACAGGCCTCAAATTGATTATTTTTTGTTAAAAAACGGGGTTGGGGTCTGACCGTTGGCTTCCGTGATAAGCTTTTTTAGGAGATTTACATGAATTTTATTTGTCCAATTTAATTAGTTTGGGTAATGGTAGTATCTGGTATCAAGATAAAACTGAATTCGTCCAATTTTACAATCTGATGAAAGGATTCCATTCTCCTGTGTTATTTTCGTTCTGTAATGCAATTTCAAATCCTATGACCACAATTTTGGATTCTGAGACTCCATATTTGGAGGGTATCTTCACAGACACCTACAAATCGATTCAATATTTTTTGAAGGTAGTTTTATGAAGTATTAGCACGTTAGCACTATAAATGTAAGTGGGGTCCTAGTGGACCCCACGTGGGCGACAGAGTAACTCTCTTACGTGATCGACGGAGGGTTAAGAAAAAAGTCTGACTCGCAGGAACTGAGTCATCATAGCGTGCTTCTGGTCTTATCCTTAGGGTCATTGGAAAAGCTTGAAATAGAAACAGTTATTATTTTGGTGAAATAATTTTATCGCCCCAGAAACATGAAAGAGAGCAAGGGTACCCTTCCATGCCTGGAAAAATGATTCCTCGGGCTTTAAAAAAAAAAAAATACAGGTCCAGAAACCTTTGTTAATCATATCTGTGAGTATGAATGTATATATGTGTGTGTGTGTGTGTGTATGTATATATATATATATATATATATATATATATATATATATATATATGTATATCCACGAAGGACAAAACAAGGAAGCCTGACGAAGTCAGAGATGAACCTTATGACAGCTTTATTTGCTATCTTTTGCCCGACATGTTTTGTGCTTGTGTCGCACCTCTTCACGTTCATTAATTACGCCAGACTCAAAAGAGTGAACATGATGAGAGGACTTCATGAGATAAGAATAAGAAGATATTTTTATTTATTTATATATATTTATATATATTTATATATATATATATATATATATATATATATATATATATATATATATATATATATATACACGCATGAAAGGGCACTTAATGCTCAATAGGCTGCCTTTCAGACAAGTAATGAATAAGTATCATAAAAAAATATTTAAAGAAAATGAAGGTGACTAAGAATAATTCTTTATGCTTGATTTCATGTTACGTACTCAGCAACTTATTTAGCTATGCAACAGCCGTAGGAACCGTTTTCCCTATGGCAATTGAAAACTCATTACTAATTCTGTCACAAGCATATTTTCTTTCTTTAATAGCAGCTGGTATTTTAGATTTTCCATTACCACAGGATCATGGAGTAATACTGTTATAAAAAGTGACCAATCCAGGTCGGTATAGGCATATATAGAAAATAATTGGGAATAGGAGAATTTGGGGGGTATGGAATATTATCAATCTAGAACTTGGAATAATTAGCCAATTAAAAAGTAAAGCGGAGTTTTCTTTGGATGACGATGAGTGTTGTGATAATGTATACCAAAATGTTTCTGTTGGAGAAACGCCTGGAACAAGTGGAATGCAAAGTACAAGAGAGTTATCTTCTGACAAAACATCGTGTGACAAAAGTATTCAACACACGGGGCACTCTAGGTGCTAGGCTATCCTATACACTCTAGCCCTACGAGTATTACGCAACCTAAAGGTTAAAGTTACTAACAAGTTTGAAAACCAAAGAATTTAAATTTGTTATTAAATTCTTTGGATCAAGGTTGTTGCTTCTGTTTTCTTGCAACAAACCCCAAACAAAACCTTAAATTGAAATATGGCCCTAAAGGTAAGTTAACATTTTTAAATACAGCCAAAACAATTTGTTTAAACTTACGACAGATTATAACAAAGAAAAAAAATCATTTTGTATTCGATGTAACAGTTCCCTTGCTAACGTTTTTCATTAATTAGCACATTCAAGATACACTTTATGCAACGCCAGTTGATACTTCTTACTTAAAAAGATATCTGCTAATAAATCAGATGTTGTGGCCCTAAAGGTAAGTTAACATTTATAAATACAGCTGAAGCAATCTGTTTAAACTTACTACAGATTACAACAAAGAAAAAAAATCATTGTGCATTTGATGTAACAGTTCCCTTGCTGGCGTATTTCTTTAGTTAGAACTCTCAAGATAGAGTTTATTCAACACTTACATAATAAAATATCTGATAATTAGATGTTGTGGATAGCAAGAATGAAAATTATCTTTGTTCTTCTAAAAGTTTTTTTTTTTTAATTTTAATTCCAAAGAACAAGTAATATAAAATCCACTATGGGAGAAGAATAGGAGTAGGTGTTACTCAGTATAAGGTAGATTAATTTTCATGCCACAGGAGAAAGAGATAAGTCTGAATGTTACAAAATTCTAGAACCATATTTTTTTCTGGAACAGATGATGCTACTATAATTAGTGTTTCAAGTTAACAAAAGGGAATTTAATGAGCTTTTGAACAACTATCTTGCTTCAAGATATGCAAAATGAATTTAACATCCGAACAAAAACGTTCACTACTTTTTAAGGGACATATGAGGATATAAACTAAAAAAAAAAAAAAAAAAAAAAAAAAAAAAAACAGCTTAGTCGATTGAACAGTTTTCCTTGAGATTTTACGTCAATCACTTCAACATAAAATCTATTTTAACTTTCATTTTTTTAAACTAAAGTTCATAAAAGAAATGACAATTTCTAAACATGCAAAAATTGGAACAAATTTTGTTGTAGTTACCTAAGGCAGAAATGGGATTTTGCTTGGGTTACAATATAAGGGAAGTAATAACTAGCAAATACATATTTTAATATTCAGTTCAGTGTTTTCTGGCTTAATTTGTTTTGTACAAAACCTGAGAGCATAAATATAAAAGTCATGTACATAAACTAAGGATATAAATAGATAAGCTAAAAAATTTTATAGGATTGGGAGGTTTTCCCCATAACATAAACATCATAAGCAGATTCTCTTCCTACAAAAAAAAGGAGGTCTGTAAGAAATAATAATATCTCATTTGAATAATATTGTTCTTGAGTATTTTATCAGTGAGGTAAAAATGTACATACCTTCTAAACTGTTGGTTGAGATTTTCAATTATAATCTTATGTTTTTAACTTCCAATTATATGAGGTTTGCCCAGAAATCGGATGACCGATTTTTAGTAATAAAAAACAACAACAAAGAATAGGGGGAAAAAAATGAGTTATAAGAAGGCAACCCTAAAATACAAATTTTCAACTTGGTCTGCATATAACTTCAGGCATTTATTAGAGCTGGGAACAAGTTTTGAAATTGTAATAAAATTCAACAGCCTCAGAAACATTTTGAGCTCAATGTTCCAGTATGCTAATTATTATGAACTTATCTAATTCAATAAATTTGCTTAGTTTAATAATATATCAAAATACAACTGAATTGTTAACGCCTTCACTGCCCACGCCCCGGGAGCCGAGGCGAGCTATACCTTTGCCAGATGCCCTCGTCCTGGCTCCCGGAGTCTTCTACTACCTCCCGTTTTATTGCTGTAGCACAGACTGGGTATCTGACAAAGGGGTTTAGATTGCTTCTGGGCATTGCTAAGTGAACAAGTCTTGAGGGAATGTCATTGGTTCCTGAAAAATTTACTTTTTGTCTACAATTTCTTTAAACATAATGTGTGTATGCAATAATATTAATAAAAATTTGTGAAACCTTTTTAAATTTATTCAGTACGGTTAATTACTGTAGAACACTGTTCTTTAGATCCCAGGATTTTGGGCGTAGTGGGAAAAAATAACAGAGGTAATGGTTTTTAATGGTTTATGTCAAGGTCCTCATTTTTTATTAATATATACATAACAAACAAATCTCCTCGTGAGAGTTATAACAGATGCTATTGCTTTAATTCTGATTTAATTAAATGAATAATTATTCGTTAGTCACTTTATTGGTATTTATACAATGGATTGTCCAACAAAGACAATGATACGAACTATTTCACGTAACTGTGTGAGACTAGAGTTGGTGCCCACACTCCGGCTACCGGAGCGAGACTTCGCACGGTACCCTCGCCCCGGCTCCCAGGGCGTGCTTCAAACCGGATGTTAGCGACATTAAAAACGCATTTTAACTCATTATATTTTATACTCTCAGCTAATTATAAATGAAAATAAGAAAAAAAAGTAGTCTGCTCCGTGGAAAGTTTTAAAATTTTAAGAGGCAGTGAATGTGTTAAGCAATATTTACTTTAGAAATAATATTAGGGAATCCTTAAATCATGTTATCTCATTTAACTTTTAAACTATGTTGCATTCAATAAAAATACAGAAACTGTGTAATATCCTATCTTCCAAAATATATTTTGGAAGTATATCTTCTTTCACTTCTATCTTCTGTTTTCATACTTGACTTGAATGGTCCAAAAAAATCAAAAATAAGCTCAATCAAATACTATTTTTTCGCTGAGAAATTATTCTCTGAAGCACCTTTTCAATAAGAAAGTCAAATTAAGTGTTCATTAATTTTTGTTATATATAAATATGCATGGTCGTTAATTAATAACTTTAAATATTTTAACAAAAAAAAAAAAATATTGACATCTCAAATTTAATAACTTCAATGAGTTAAGTAATAATTTTAAAACTGAAATTAAATCCGGACTTGCTTAATAAGATAATTTATTTATTGAGAGTACTCAAGAATGCGATTTTCTCTTTAAGTCTATATGTGAACAAAGCTAAATATTTCTTATACTATAGACGCTAGAAGGCAATCAAATGGAAAAAATACAAAACGATACTGTAATAGCAGAAAACATATATCATTGTTTATGAAAACAAAATAAATAAATAAAATAATAATGACAAATAAAAATTATCAGAAAAATTATAGGGAGGTTTTCTAAGAATCTGTAAAAATAATGCTGTGTCCATTAGTATTTCTAATATTTGAAAGGGCCAAATGAATTCCGTTAAGTTCTGCTGTGAATGTGCTTGTGTTATTTGGTAATGTTGAGTGATATGTTTGTTGTCAATGTGTGCTGCAGATGCTGTCCCGTGTAGTGTTTTGGATCCGACAATAAAAATGTATTGAGCTTCAGGGTTCCCAGACAAAATTTGGTTGAAATGATATATGTAAAAATGAGATGATGTGGGGTTGTGTTTCTTATATTTTGTCATTATAATAATTTTTTGAATTCTCTAAGGTGGCTGTGGGAGGCGTGACCACAGAACAGTGGTATTTGGAGAATATTTGAATTATGTGAATATTTTTAAGTTCTTTTATTGAAAGGCTCTTGCTTGACTTGATAAGGCCTTGTGATTTTTTTTTTTTTTTTTACACCGCATGGACAATTCTTGCCCATTAGCACCGAAATCCAGGGTGCAGCCTGGAATTTTCTCAGCAAGCTCTGAGATGAGAAAATTCCTGTTGCCGGTGGGGATCGAACCCACCATCTCCCGCTTATGAATCTAGCGCGCTAGCCACTAGACCCCAAGGCCTTATGAAATCTTCAATTATTGATTTTATACAAGGCTTATTCAGGGTTTTAAGGTTTATGAAGTGCTTTAAGCAGAGGAGCTGACGTCTATACTCTAGTGGAGGTTCTTTAGCTTCAACACCTAGGCTTTTGCATGGACTTGACCTAAATGCACCTGCTGCTAGTCGAATCCCGGTTATAATGTCCAATAGTTAAAAACTATCTATTACAGTAGCACCAGGAGGTGGGATATATTTCAGTGTTTTTTCCCACCCATAGAGAGGAAACCCATGCTTATTACATCAATCAAATAATCCATTCAGAGGTTTACGACTACAACAGTCAACATTTTAAACCCATATTAGGTCTCAGGCGGATATGAAACACCAATATATTGGAGCATGCATTCAAGACTGAACACCACTTCATTTGATTCACTGACTGTAGGGGGCTATCTAAAATCCTAACTCTCTTACGAAGCATTAATTTTGGGCATTCTCTTTTGAAGGTTTTTGGGTTTTATCCCTGACGTCTAACTCGTAACTCCCTCGCTGCATGAAACTGACTCCAGCTCCTTTTTCCTTATCATTTAGTCTGTGAGTCGATCACACTTCGCTTAAATTCTCGAACTTAATATTAATTTTAAAAAAATTGAGGGCGGGGAAATTTTGAGCATCTTGATCAGTCATAGTGAGAGGAACGTGGGTGAGACTTTTCAAAATAAGATTGCAGTCTGGACCTTTCTCAGTTCCAGATCTTATTCCAAGTGTTGTCGAAGGGCATGCTATGGATACCAAGTACATAAAGCCTTTTACAAAGTAAAAAAAAGTAAATTTGCAACAAGGCCATCGAAATTTGGGGTAAATAAGTTTCTTTCAATGACACTTTACTATGAATTAAAAGTGAGTCAGCTAATAATATATAGACAATTTAACAAATCCCCCCCCCCACAAAAAATTTTAGAGGCTGATCTGCAAGGTCAAGATGTACAAAATGGAAAAATACCATCCCACAACAAATATAATTATTTTTTCAAGCAAGAGAAGTTGTTTCAGTGTTAACATGTTTGTATTGTGCGACTGTTTGACCAGGAACCTATTGTACTTCATAATGTATACCGGGCTATCCAGTGAACTTGGTTGGCAAGGGCATTAGTGTGCCATAATAGGTCGGTACCTTACATGTAAAGGTTTTTGCACTAATTGAAGAATATATATTTTTCAAATAAATTATCAATAAAATCTAAAAAAATAAATAATAACTTATTTTAATTGATTAATAATTTAAGTTAAAATTATTTGATATTAAACTTTTTCTTCATTGTTAAAGTCACAATTATAATTTATATTATAGAGCTGTCTGAGGGGTGAAGGCAGGGTCACCTGTTATAATAATTATTTCAAAATTGTATGAAATTAATCATCAATCATAAATATAGTTTTTTAGTCTTTAATCATGGAGAAATATGATTGATCAATCATCAATCACACATTTAATCATTAGTCATTAATTACAAAATTAATCACAGTTTGCCCTGCTCTGTATTGAAGGTGGTATTAGGAAGGGTATTGAACGTAGTATTAGGAAGGGTATTAAATGTGGTATTGGGAAGGGCATTGAATGTGGTATTAGGAAGGCCTTTGAAGATGGTATTAGGAAGGATATTGAAGATGGCATTTAGAAGGATATAGAAATTGGTATTAGAAAGAGTATCGAAGGTGGTATCAGGAAGAGTATTGAACATGGTATTTGGAAGGGAATTATTATGTTCTATAACTGTATGCTAATACTAAGACAGTAGTCCAGTCACCTAAGATAAAAAATGGGGCGAAGGTCGCAAAAAAACGCGTAATGCTGATTTTTCGGGGCCACCCCAGTAGTGTGTACCCAATTTTTCAGCTTCAAAAGACCTGTGCTAAATGCGCAACAGTCGAAAAACAATAACATTTTTAGAATTTTTTTTGTTTTTTGCTTGTAGCTCCTAAACCATGCATTGTACAACAATTTGTATTCTATGATTTTTAAAATTAGATCTTTAGAAAATCTTTTGACTCTAAAACAAACTCTTTAGGTAGAATAACATCCGACATACAGAAAGTTTGGCTACTTCTACCAAAAAGTGTAAAATTTAACTATTGGGCGTGTTTGGGGGGATATGCAAGCCGGAATAATCATCTTACAAAATACTCCTAAGAATGGAAGTTACAGTAAATTTTATTAGCTTCAATTGAAGTGCAATTGGAAGTCTATAGACCAAGTGGGTGTCTAGTAATGTTTAAAAACCAAACATCCTTGTTGGGACTGGCTGAGCCTGGCGAATAGCACGAACCATTACAACCCGTTTCAAACATTTTTTGTAACTTTTTGAGTGGACTGGGGGTTGAGAAAAGGGTAGGCAGAGGGGGGATGTGGTAGTGGTGAAATGGGGGGGGGGGTGTCAAAAACCTCACCATAACTTGTGGCATCGGGTACCCTTTGTCCTATATTTTAAATGAATTTTCCAAAAAATAATTATAAACTAATAGTTATTGAAATACTTGTCGTTTATTAAAATAATACAATACTTATCAAAATTTACATAAACATTCCTTAAAAAAAAATTGTACTGAATTGAAGTTGAAGATGTGAAAATGAGAACGTTTACAAAAAATTCCAATTTATGTTGCTTTTATTTAATAAGGAAAAATCAAAAAAACTAAGGCTTATATTAATTGCAAATAATGCAGTCAATAGGCCCAGTGGGTGATTAGTTATATTTAACCCTATAGAGACGGCTGGAGTGGTATTACTGGGGGGTTCAAAAATATCGAACAGTGGTATCATTAATTGCAACAGGCCACTCAATAAGTTACCAGTTCCACCGTCAATGTAATTATTGTAATATTTTAAATTTATTTTTTACAACTCATTATATCATTAACCCTTAATTACTTGCATTGGGTCATATTTACCCGAATGTATTTGTGTATTCGATCTTTGCCCTTTAACTATTTTTAATTGTCTGCCATTTCCATTGTTATCTCCTAGAACTGTCCATAATGCTTCAGTTATTTCTATTTGACCGCTGTATAACATGTTATGCATGGGCATAATAATATTGCTGTTTATTGTCCATAAAACAAACATCCTAATCCTAACACATGATGCTCACTTGACCCGACTCACAGTGTGTCGTCTCACTAATCTAGCTGGACAAAATTATTTTTCGTACATTTTCATCTGTATCAACCAATCTAGACATGTTATAATAAAATATAATAATTTTATAATTTAAAAATTGACTCAAAGAGGATTGCCAGGAGAATAAGTGGATAACTTAAAAACAAAAGTATATCTTCTTTGAATGAAGCAGAAAGAAAACAAAAAGGTATAGTTTTTGTCCTTCCACTAAAGACTAAATGTTCTTCATTTTGTGACACGTGTGTGCAAGGAACATTATTCACTTGTTTACAATTAATGTAAGCCTTAAGTTGTTTGATGTTTCCTTATTAAATAAAAACTACATAAATTTGAATTTTGTAAACGTTCTCATTTTCACATCTTCAACTTGAAGAAATGTTTATGTAAATTTTGATAAGTATTGTATTATTTTATTAAACGACAAGTATTTAAATTACTATTAGCATTTATAATTTTTTTTTAAATTAAATTACTCAAAAAAAGGTCATTTAAAATGTAGGACAAAGGGGACCCGACGCCACAAGGTATGGTGAGGTTTTTGACACCCCCCCCCATTTCACCAATACCACATCCCCCCTCTGCCTACCCTTTTCTCAACCCCCCAGTCCACTCAAAAAGGACATTGTTTGGTTTTTAAACATTATTAAACACCTACTAGGTCTATAGACTTCCAATTGCACTTCAATTGAAGCTAATAAAATTTACTGTATCTTCCATTCTCAGGAGTATTTTGTAAGATGATTATTCCGGCCTGCATATCCTCCCAAACACGCCCAATAGTTAAATTTTACACTTTTTGGGAAAAGTAGCCAAACTTTGATGAGCTGTATCTCGGATGCTATTCTACCTAAAGAGTTTGTTTTAGAGTCAAAAGATTTTAAATTTTATCTACTTTTAAAAAGCATAGAATACAAATTGCTGTACGATGCACGGATTAGGAGCTACAAGCAAAAAACAAAAAATTTCTAAAAATGTCAATGTTTTTTATACGCATTTAGTACAGGTCTTTTGAAGCTGAAAAATTGGGTACACACTACTGGGGTGGCCCGAACAACACCCCAAATAATCAGCGTTACACTTTTTTTGCGACCTCGATGTCTTAGGTGACTGGACTAGTGGTATTTGAAAAGATATTGAAGGTGGTATATGGAAGGATACTGAATGTGGTATTACGAAGGGTATAGAAGATGGTATTAGGAAGGATATAGAAGGTGGTTTAGGAAGGCTGTGGAAAATGGTATTAGGAAGGATAAAGAAGTTGGTATTAGGAATGGTATTGAAGTTGGTATTAGGAAGAATATAGAAATTGGTATTAGGAAGGGTTTATAAGGTGGTATTATGAAGAGTATAGAAGAAGGTATTACAAAATATATTGTAGGTGGTATTAGGAAGGGTATTAGGAAGAAATTGGAGGAATTAGGAAGGGTAAGGAAGGTGGTATTCAGAAAGATATAGAAATTGGTGTTAAGAATGGTATTGAAGTTGGTATTAGGAAGAATATAGAAGTTGGTATTAGGAAGGGGATTGAAGATGGTATTATGAATAGTATAGTAGTTGGTATTAGGAAGGGTAAGGAAAAAGAAAATAGAAATTGGCGTTAGGAAGGGTATTGAAAGTGGTATTCAGTCCTGGCAACGAATACTCAAAAACAGCTATAGATGGAAATGTTTGGAACACAATTTTTGACTTCATAACTTTGTTTCGACTAGTTAGGAGGTCAACACATCAAAAGTCCCCGCCCGTAGCCTATCAGCCGTAAGGGGGTGGGGGGTGCTACTAGTTCTAATCAATCAAGTTTGTCGAGATATCTTTAGTTTTCGAAAAATATCTGCTCTTGAAAGTCTTGTGATTTTGGGGGGGAAAAACACTTTTCCACAGATTTTTGCCCTTTTTGACCGGATAACTCTTCAACAATGCACCCAAAAACCTTTGATATGTTTGATATATGGGACTTTTGATATGTTCATCTCCTAACCAGCCCAAACAAAATTACGTAGTCAAAACTTTTGTTCCAAAAATTTCCGTCTATAACTGTTCGTTGCCTAGACTGATTAGGAAGGATATAGGATGGGGTTTTAAGGGAGGTATAAGGTTGTATAAGGAAGGGGGTATTAGGAGAGACGTAGAAGATTGTAATAGGAATGATGTAGGAGATGATATTAGGAAGGCTATAGAAGGTGGTACTAGGAAGGTCCTAATACTACCTTCTATATCCTTCCCCACGTTTAATGCCCTCCCTATAGACAGGTATAATGGGAAGAAAGAAGGTATAATAGTCAAAATGTAATTTCTAGTAAACAATAACTACTTTCATGTAATTAGTAGTTAACTTCATAAGTAGTTTCAATTATTTTTTCTGAAAGTCGTCAACTACACAAGAAGTTACAATTACTTCTTCCTAAATGCAGTTAACTACATTAGAGATGGATCGCTCACTACTGATCCGGTTCTTTCAGAAGAGTGAGTGAGCCGTGGTTTAGTAAAAAAGAGCGGCGGTTCAGAAACAGAACAAAAAGAGAACGATAGTCAGTAGAGATCGGGAGTGTTCAATAGAGGCGGATCCATATTCATTCTCGGCTGGCCAATCCCGCACCACCTGTATCCACTCTCGCTCTCCGGTCTTTCGATCCCCCATATATATATATATATATATATATATATATATATATATATATATATATATATATATGCTGGTTCTTTCTTCTGAGTGCTCAGAGCCGCTCTTCGAGGTGAGTCGTTTTGCCCATCTCTAAATTACGTAGGTAGTTACAATTACTTTTTCCTAAAATGGTTTACCACTAGCCGCAAGTTGAAAAAAAGTAGTTTTATATGAATAACTACAAATAACTAGATGTAATTATAAAATCTAACTACTCAGCTACTAGTAAGTAATTGAAAATGTTGTTAACTACTCGAAGTAGTCAACTACTGCTTGGCACTGATATATATATATATATATATATATATATATATATATATATATATATATATATATATATATATATATATATATATATATATATACAGTTTGATTCAGGTCTAAGTAGCGAATCTCTAAGAGGTGATTGTAGACATAATTTCCAACAAAAAAGTTCATTTCAAGTATGGTCCGATTCCTAAAGGAAAAGGAGTTATGTCCAATTTTCTGTTTTTTTTAAACGTAGTCATGTTTTTTAATGAATAAGAAAGGATTGCTCAAAAGCTATTCAACATAATTAAATTCTAATTATGCCATCATGAAATAGACCAAAGTTCCTTTAAAAAGACAGTAATTTAATTCACTAAAACTATTATTAAAAGATACTTTCTGGACGTCCAATAACGCACTTCTGTTTTTATCAATGAATCAGAGTATTTTCGCGATTTTTTTCCTCAGCCCTCTAAAGGACTACAGATTCAATACTTACAGGAAAACTTCTAACTTTAGTAAGCATTAAATCTATGAAAACGAAGTGAAATTTTATTAGGAAATAAATTGAACGATTGGCTCCCTTTTGTCAAAAAAAATGTGGAATGTAGTTTTGTTACTTTCAAATACCTTGTGTGAAAACATTAAAAATTATTCATTTTTTAATGTCTAAACTGTGGGTGCCCATTGTCCAGTCCAGAAGCAATAAAAAGTAACTGAAAGAAATGATTGGAAAAGTTTTTCATTTGGGAGATCTGTGACATTTTTTGTTTAACAAATTATCATTGATTTATCTTTTACATGATGTTGATGGCACTAAAATATTTGCTAATATATTTGAAAATTTGCAATAGGACCTTTATGAACTTGGGCAGTGGATCCATCCACTGTTTAACAGCACTGCTGCTATGTGCAGGACAGCAATTCATCTGGAACCATGAATCTATGTGCTAGCGGAACGTCTTCCAATGCAATAGGTCAGTTGTATTTAAATCGTGTGGAGGTTTAAACGCCTCTTCAGGAGCACTTAATCTAAATAAAATAAAATATGCTTACAGCCTATCCATTAGAGAACCTTCCGCAGGTAGGGCCACGTCTGGACTGATTCCCTTTCTTTTAAATCATCTTTAATTCGGCTGTAGCTTTTTACGATTTTGTCGTGATATATCCAGGAGATTCTTCCTGGGTCTTTACATTTTTGTTTTATCTCATTGGCAAATATGGGATTATAACGAAAGGTAATCCATCCACTGTTTAACAGCACTGCTGCTATGTGCAGGACAGCAATCCATCTGGAACCATGAATCTATGTGCTAGCGAACGTCTTTCAATGCAATAGGTCAGTTGTATTTAAATCGTGTGGAGGTTTAAAAATATGATGAATCAATCCTGTCAGGAATAAGGATATTCGTCCAAAATCCCGAACCACACGTTATCTTGGAACTGATACTGATTGTGGATCTTCACACGGCACAAGGATTAAAACAAAACCAAGTATGCGAAATTGGGGCTGTTAAATATTCTATTCCGTGTGAATGTGGCTTTGTCTGTTCACAAAATGTTGCGGCCGAACTGAGGATTAACATTTTCTCTCCCGCAATGTTTTGCACAATTTTTAGTTCAAATTATGAGCAAATTCTCCGCTCAAAATTTCTAGTCAAAACTGGGTGCCAAATACATCATGTAAAACATAAATCAATGAAAAATTGATAAACATGAAATGTAACAGATCAAACGAAAAACTTTTCCAATCGTTTCATTCAGTTATATTTATTGCTTCCGGAATGGACAATGGATACCCACTGTTTGGCCATTAAAAGATGAATAATTTTTAATTTTTTCACACAAGGTATTTGAAAGTAACAAAACTACATTCCACATTTTTTTTTACAAAAGGGCCACGTACTAATTGCGGGCAAACTAACAGGAAAAAGCCTGTAGGTAGAGCGATAATTGTATGAGAGAACATAAAGCCTTGTAGTCCAGTCCACAACTTTAAGGGAGTAGCAGTGAAGTGGATAAATAATAGTAGGAAATAAGGAAGACGAAGGTTAAAAATGTCATATTTCTAGGAGTATGGTAACCACTTGGTCTGCTTTCCGATGGATTGTATTCTATATTATTTACTTCATTTATAGTGTTTTCCATATGGCCTTCTAATACAACTCTACGTTCTATATATAGTATTGTTAATTTCAAACTACCATTTATAACATATACTACTTGTAGAGTCTTCTTAAATCTTCTTTCCCTGCGGCACATCCTAGGATATAACTCACTCTCTGAATCAGAAGAGATTACAATAACTTCTTGAGGAACAGTATTTCCCTGAAAAAAAAAGAGATTAATAAATATGTAAGAAAATATAATGGCGATGAATTATTAAAATTAACTATTTAATTAAAAAAGAATAGATAAAACAGTTTTAATAAGGTATGATAGCTCTTTTACTTTAATGGCACTGTTAACACTTCTCAATTAAACATTGCATTTTTTTGCGTGCTGACGACTGAGATCATTATCATGAATCATTTTTGACTGTAATATTTTCAAAATACATCCGTATGGGTGATTTTTACAAAAACCTCACCATAACTTGTGGCATTGGGTCCCCTTTGTCCTATATTTTAAAAGAATTTTTCAAAAAATAATTATAAACACTAATAGTTATTGAAATACTTGTCGCTTATTAAAATAATACAATACTTATCAAAATTTACATAAACATTCCTTAAAAAAAAAAAAATTGTACTGAATTGAACTTTTCCCAAAAAAATGCAATATTTAACTATCAGGCGCGTTTGGAGGGATATGCAGACCGGAATAATCATCTTACAACATACTCTTGAGAATGAAAGTTATAGCAAATTTTATTAGCTTCAATTGAACCCATGTAGTGGTTCAAACATGGCACAGAGAAAGTGTTTTTTTTTTTTTTTTTTTTTAAAAACACTTATCTTCCTAGACATCCTTCTTAGCTTTCTTCTTCTTCTTGAGGCGCGATGTTCGGTGGACACAAATCCCCAATCGTACAGAAAAATGCCTTTAAGCGCTCTTCATATTTATGAGCACGTTTGAAGAGAATAAAAAATTCGTGCAACTTCATTGCTATTTTTTTTTTTTTTATAAAAGAAGAGTATGTTGACAATTAAAGTTCAGCAGGCGCGAATTAGAACGAACTAATAATTATAAAGGCATTAGCTAATTATTTAGGGATTTGTGTGTGATAATACTTTTCATGAACAAAACAAGAAATATGAAGTGTTTCATTATTTAAAAAAAAAAAATGGTTGTGAATAAATAACTGCTGATGAATTTAAATAATTGATGGCAAATTTCAACTAAACTTCTTTATTATGAACATTTCCATACGCACACATGCTCATGTTGACAAATTTCGTTGTTTACATTAGCTCTCATAATCCCCATAACAGTGAACTTTAGTACTTAATAACTTCTTTCCTAGTTGAATGCGAACTTTTTTTTAACGGATTCGTGTTTAGTGCATCAAAATATGTTATTGTACAAAATTTGAAAGAAATCGGTTTTGAGGACACTCAACTTCAGTTTTACCTAACTTTAAGTATGGCTAACAGCAGCCGCACTTAACGTGTTAATGAAATATTTCTAGTACTTCCTAAACTCCAAATGGAACCTGAATTTATCTATCTTAGATTAGGCGAAAATCAAATGTCTGGAACAAGAGTAGGTTGAGACGCACTATGACTACATTTTATACTGTGACGTGGCGCCCTGCGAGAACCTGCTTTCTCTACCTCTTTGGACTGATAACATTTCACGTTTTATATTTTATTTGGAATTCGCACCACTTGTAAATGTTTACTATCCACAAAAGATAGTCAATTTCCTTCTCCATTTTGGATGTAACAGTTTCGTATATAATTTAAGATTTTTATTCTTTTGTTTTTTTTCCCGTGGTCGGTAGGCCTTGGGGAGAAGAGGCGTCGGTTCTAGGGGGGGTCTGTGAAAAATGGCGTAGGTAGACGCTAGTGCCAGGGAAGAAAAGTTTTTTTTTGTTGCAAGTATGAGGTTTCCAGCTTTTTAAGGAGGGACTGAGGCGTCCTTTTTTTGTTAATAATGAAACTGAAGATCCAGTAGCACGAAGAGGCGGCATTTGTCTTCTCCGTTTATCGTTTTGGCCGAACATGTGATTGGAACTCCATGTGGTAGGCTTTTAGAGCATATTGTGGGACAAATGAGTGAGTAACCCATACATTTTATCTTCTGCTGGACACCAGGCTCCACGTTTTATTAATCTCCAGGCCTCATTATGTCAAATTTTGTCGTTCAATTACTGCCATGAGTGCAAGTAACTATATTGTGCATAGTTTAAAAATTTGGGAAAAGTTAAGTTTATTATCGCTAAATAAGTTATTGGCAATGCCAGATTACCAAAATTTTGTGTTGTAATTTGATATTGGTGGCTATGCCAGGTTGTGGAATTGTACATGTAGTTGCAATTCGATAATTCTTCAGTATGTGTTTTCTATGCCAATTTGTTGGATAGTTATGGACTTCAGTTTTATCGTCATGTATTATTCTCAAGTAGTTATTGGCCAGGCCAGACTACGGGATTTTATGAGTTTTTGAGAATTGTGTTTTTCCCAAATTAAATGTTATATTTCCATATATATATATCTATGCTTTTATTAAGAGTCTAATTTTGTTCTTCCCAGATTACTGATAGTATCTGGTGTATATACATATATGTTTATCTATCGATACCTTTTGCTATATTATTCAATACTTGAATAATATTGATTCTTCTTGTGATATTTCTATATATATATATATATATATATATATATATATATATATATATATATATATATATATATATATTTATGCTTTTATTAAGAGTCTAATTTTGTTCTTCCCAGATTACTGATAGTATCTGGTGTATATACATATATGTTTATCTATCGATACCTTTTGCTATATTATTCAATACATGTATTTGTTATCTTACTGGGAACATTTTGTACTTATCTCAATATAGTTACCAGCTCTTGAGTATCTTGTTGTTTTCTCTTTTTTTATTTGGATCACCTGGGTTTCATACCTCATTGAACCTGGCTATCCGTTGGTCTATCCGGATAAATTGTACCACCCCAGGTGTTGGTGAGTCTTGCTTTAAATTGTGTTTTTTTTATAGTTTTAATATTCTTTCAAATCAAATTTATTTTGGTACAATACCAACAATGAGTTGTGTTTCTGCCAACGATTTGACTTGACATTCAAGCCTTCTTCAGGGCTGTAAACAGTGATGCATATGGTATACTGATTATCTAGGTGCACGGTAGTCAAAACAACAACTCTCACTCTTATGAATAAAATCAATTTTACCAGAAAAAAGAATTTATGGAGTACGATTAAAAGTAAATTAGAAAATCATTTTTTGAGGGTTTGTTGGAGGTTAGAATTGAGACAGAGAAAAGAATACTTATGGAAATAGTATGGTTAGGTGGAGAGTATGGGAAAGTAAAATATTGTATGTACTGTATCCCAGAATAATTTCTTCCCTTCAAATAGGTCTCCGTCCTCAGAATTCTTCTGTTCCATTAATTTCTCCCGAGACACAAGTAAAATCACGATTAATGAACTTGTCATTTAAAGGTACTTTTTAATATTTTAATGAATTTTCTTTTTAATTCTACAAATGTTTTTCATATCAGACCATCCTTGACCATCATTCTAAATATCTTTTACAAAATGTGTAATTCTACTCACTTCAATTTTGTTATTCGAACCTGAAGATTGTTCTACAGGTTCCTCAACTTGTCCCTCATTTTTGTGTTCTGGAGCACCAGGTTGATCCGGGGTCCCCTAAAAGGCGAATAAAAAGAACTTGAATATATTTTCCCTAAATATTTTTATATAAGATATATATTTTTGCCTTATATATATATCCTATATCTATACATGTAAAAATCATGTGTCAGTTTATCTGTTTGTTCCTTTTACAAATCCACACCGTTTGACCGGTTTTGACCAAACTGGGCACACAGGGCATCTTGATCAAGGGAGTGTCTCAGGCTAAGTCAAAAACGTTTACCAGGCCAAGTTGGAATTGCACAAATAAGTAAGAGTGTATTATTAGGTTCTTAACAAGGTATGAAGAGACTAAATGTTGGCCCAATAGTATCATATCATAACTTTCAGTTTTTGGGAGGGAGGCCTGGACCTTGGCCTCTTTTTTCAACGTTAGTTTCTTTAGGGACTGAATGAATATATGAATATATATATATATATATATATATATATATATATATATATATATATAAATATACATAAAAATCACGTGTCTGTTTATCTGTTTGTTCCTTATAAAAATCCACACCGTACGACTGATTTTTACCAAACATGGCACAGAGGTAGATCTTGATATGGGGAGTGTCATAGGCTAGGCCTAAAACGTCTACTATCTGTCTGTCTGTATGTTTGTTCTTTATATAAACCCACACCATTTGACCAAACTTGGCACACAGGTAGATCTTGATCAAGGGAGTGTCTTAGGCTAAGCCAAAAACTTTTACCAGCTGTCTGTATGTTTGTTCCTTATAAAAATCTACACCATTCAACTGATTTTGACCAAAAATGACACACAGGTAGATCTTGATATGGGGAGTGTCTTAGACTAAGTCAAAAAATTTTACCAGCTGTCTGTCTGTAGGTTTGTTCCTTATAAAAATCCACACCATGTAACTCATTTTGACCAAAAATAGCACACAGGTAGATCTTGATGCGGGGAGTGTCATAGGCTAGGCCTAAAACGCCTACTATCTGTCTGTCTGTATGTTTGTTCTTTATACAAACCCACACCATTTGACCAAACTTGGCACACAGGTAGATCTTGATATGGGGAGTGTCTTAGACTAAGTCAAAAAATTTTACCAGCTGTTTGTCTGTAGGTTTGTTCCTTATAAAAATCCACACCATTTAACTCATTTTGACCAAAAATGGCACACAGGTAGATCTTGATACGGGGAGTGTCATAGGCTAGGCCTAAAATGTCTACAGAGAAAAGAACAAACATACAGACAGACAGCTAGTAAACATTTTTGACTTAGCCTATGACACTCCTCGGCTCAAGATATGCCTTTGTGCCACGTTTAGTCAAAATCAGTTGAACGGTGTGGATATTTATAAGTAACAAACATACTGACAGACAGCTGGTAACCGTTTTTGACTTATGGAACTAGTATATATGTATAATGTACACAGTATATATATATATATATATATATGTGTACTGTATCCCAGAATAATTTCTTCCCTTCAAATAGGTCTCCGTCCTCAGAATTCTTCTGTTCCATCAATTTCTCCCGAGACACAAGTAAAATCACGATTAATGAACTTGTCATTTAAAGGTACTTTTTAATATTATAATGATTTTTCTTTTTAATTCTACAAATGTTTTTCATATCAGACCATCCTTGACCATCATTCTAAATATCTTTTACAAAATGTGTAATTCTACTCACTTCAATTTTGTTATCCGAAGTTGAAGACTGTTCTACTTGTCCCTCATTTTTGTGTTCTGGAGCACCAGGTTCATCTTTGATATTAGTGTGCCCAAAGTCAAGCGGGTTCCACTATAAGACGAATAAAAAAAACTTGAATATATTTTCCCTAAATATTTGTATATAAGATATATATTTTTGCACTATATACATACTATATCTATATGTACGTGTCTGTTTATCTGTTTGTTTCTGTAAAAAATTGGTCCTTTTTTAAATCAAATTTTTTTTATAATCGAAAACTTTTTAAATGTAGCTATATGGAATATTTTGGCATAATAATGACTCTATAGAGTCGAATATGTAAAACAATTTTTGATTTAAAAACGGATGTCAGATTCGTTTCTAGCACATTGAAAAACCCCTAAATTCAAATTTTGGGAATATTCCAAAAAAAACAAAAAAAGTATTTTAAATCTCGCTAAGGGGGACCCTTAAAATTTTGTTAACGATTCAAGAATCCGGCCATATTTCAAAGAATATTTACTCGATTCAAACCAAACTTGGAGGGTCGATAAAGGCCATAATGTGACACATTTCCGTCCAATCGGGGTGTTTCTACGTGTTCTGGGATTGACTTTATGAGCAAAACGTTTTCATTTTATTTTTATTTTGTGACCCATTTTTTGCATGTACCTTTTGAGATAATACAATAGTCATTTATATGGTTAGAAAAAGGATAGATTTCAATCAATATCTTTCGAAAGATTTCAATGACGTACAAATCGGATTATCTCAAGGGGAGATATTTCATTTCAAAACGTCACATTACAATACAATACAATATTTCCGGGCTGACCTCCTCAGTGGGAGCGCACCACGGCCAAGCGACCTATTGTGCTTACCCGTCGTTGTCTCCCCTCAGAGTATTACCTTCCAGTCGTCCAGAAGTCTCCTAATGGATATTTCACTTGGTTCAAGATTGGTATCCTTTGTGTCACCAAAGTACCTAAACCATATATGATCTAACCGTTCACAGTCACGGATGAGGTGTAACGGTGTCTCTTCTTCTGCTCCACACTATCTACAGGTGGGGGAGTTGACCAGCTTCATCCTATAAAGGTGCTTATTCAGTTTGCAGTGTCCCGTAATTATTCCAATTGCTTCTCTGAGTTCCATTCTGTTTAGGAGCTTCAGCTCCTTCCAGGGTTCTCCAGAGGGCTTTTGAATAAAGCATTTGGTGTGCCTCAAAGTCTGGTTCTCCCAAAGGTTTTGCTGCTTCCCACGCAGCCAATGGTGAATTATCCGTTTGAATAATGATGGTGGTGCCCCACAAAAGGGAGCAGGGCCAATTGGTACAGTAGCGGCACCTCTTCCTGCAAGTAGGTCCGCTCTTTCATTGCCAGGGATTCCACTGTGCCCAGGTATCCAGTGGATCTCAACACAGTTTCTGTTCTTGGCCAATTCATTTAGTTCCATTCTACATTCCCTGACCAGTTTAGATTTAGTCATTGGGTTGTTTAAAGCTTTACAAGCAGCCAGGCTATCCGTTAGAATATTAATTCTTTTCTGGCTGTGTTGTGTTCCTCTCAACTGAATTGCGGCAGCAAGGATTGCATATACCTCAGCCTGGAAGACCGATGGCTCTCTTCCTAAGGCAATGTGGGTGCCCCCCCTTGGCACCCCCTGTACCATATTCCTGAGCCAGTCCCCTCTGAGGTCTTCGATCCATCTGTGTAGACGTTGAATCCATTGGGTATGTTCACCGGTGTGGGCACCAGAGATTTCCGCTCCACTCCAGTGTTGACTCTGAAGCTTCTTTTGAAACCATATTCAGGGATGATTGCATCCGACGGAATACCCAATTCCGGGATACTTTCAATAATCCTAAAGATTCTTGAATGTCCTGCCTGCGCCTGAGGTGCTCTAATCACATTTTGCGAGGTCAGCCTAAGAGCTGTAGTCATGGTCATTCTTGCTACATGCAAATGTAACGGTGGTATATCCAGGAGTGCTTCCAGGGCGAGAGTGGGCATTGATCTCATTGCTCCACCTATAAGGAGGCATCCTTGTCTTTGTATTTTATTTACCATGGCTTTCATATGTTTGGTGTCCAATCGGTGCCACCAAACTAATGCACCATAGGCAACAATTGGCCTGATTACATTCAAGTATAGCCATCTGGCAATGTGTGGTTTGAGACCCCAGGTTCTACCACACAGCCTCTTACATGTCCACAGAGCAAACGTGGCCTTGTTCCTTACATGTTCCAGGTGTATTTTCCAAGTTAGTTTCTTGTCCAATAGTACCCCTAAGTACTTCACCGAATTGCTCAGAGGAATAATATTCTCTTGAATTCTTAGGGTGCCGTATACCAGTCGTCGCTTTTTTGTAAAAGGGACTATGACCATCTTACGTGCATTAATGCTGAGTCCTGACCTAGAGCACCACCTTGTGACTCGTTTAAGTGCTTCATTCATAAGGTCCGTTATCACCGTGGGTACAGTGCCTCTAATTAGAATGGCAAGGTCATCTGCATAGCCCTGTGTATAGAAGCCTGCATTATTTAGCTCCTTGATAATGGAATTGACTACCAGGCACCACAGCAGTGGTGATAAAACCCCTCCTTGTGGACATCCCCTTGTAGCCTTGACACGTATGTTAGCCTTCCCCAGGTTGGCACAAATTGTTCTTTCACTCAGCATTGCCAGTGTCCACCTGGTTGTGCTAAGATCGATGTTAAAACTCCCCATAGCTTCTGCTATTGTGTTTAGTGGGGTATTGTCGAAAGCTCCCTCAATGTCTAGAAATGCTCCAAGAGCAATTTCCTTATTATTGATAGACTCTTCTACATTCTGTATTAGACAGTGCAGCGCACTTTCGCATGATTTGCCAGATTGATAGGCATACTGCGTTGTTTCTAGTGGTACATGCCTAAGTATATTATCCCTTATGTGCCTGTCCACCAACTTCTCTAGTGTCTTCATTAGGAAAGATGTCAGGCATATTGGTCTATAAGCTTTAGGGTGATCGTGGTGGTTCTTACCTTGCTTTGGTATAAACACAACCCGTACTTCTCTCCAATTCGTTGGTATGTAACCGTAGGCAAGACTTCCTCTCAGTAGGTTAACAATCCTAGAGAGCAAACTGCCCAGGCCTTTTTGTAAAAGGCAAGGGTAAATATTGTCCATTCCTGGTGACTTGTAGGGATGAAAGGACCTAATGGCCCATCTCACTGATTCAGCTGTTACCAGTTCTTTAGCTAGAGTCCAGTCTGGGGCTCTCAAAGGTTGTCTAATCTCTGTAGTGAGTTGACTGTGTGTTAGGCCTTCCTCGTTGTTTGGGAAGTGAGTATCCAGAAGGAGCCGAAGGGACTCTCTTTCCTTCGTTGTCCTTCCATTAGGACCTGTCATATCGCCAATCATGCCGTTGCAGTTCGACTTCGATATGACTTTGCTTAACCTGCAGCTCGTGGTGGTATCATTAATTTCTTCACAGAAGTTCCTCCAGGTATCCCTTTTGGTTTTCCTAAGAGTATTGTTATATTCTGTTAGGGACCTTTTGTATAGGTCCCACGATCCAGTTCTCTTTGCTTTGTTGAAGAGTTTCCTAGTTCTCTTCCTCATTGCGTCTAGTGTGGAATTCCACCATGGAACAGCTCTAGGCGTTCTCTTGGTGGTGAGTTTACAATTTTCCTCAAAGGCCGTGAAGTAACGTCACATTACTTTTTCGCTTACAAATATTTAGCCTCTTCCAGACGGGGAAAAATCATTATTTTTTGTTTTCAATGATATTCACTATATTATGGTTTCTTGGGGTGCTGATTTTAAATCTGCTATTATTTTTGGTGTAAAAAAATGTATAATACCAGTTTACTTGAAAACGTAAGCATATTTTTGAATATATTTGATGAAACATAAATTATTGTTTAACGATTATATTTTTCTTTTAATCTACTCTATAAAACAAATGAATTGGTGAAAGAATCATGTCGATATCATTTTCCAAACTCGATATAAAAAATAAAGCACTTTCAACCTATTTTATTTCATTTCTCGGCTCCTAAGGCGCATTGGACGGAACGCTCGGACACGTGTCGACTATTTTCCGATGTAGAATCATCAGAAAAAAATTGGTCCAAATTGGTGACCCCATCGCTGTATACTCCCCTTGTAAGTCAAAAACGGTTACCAGCTGTCTGTCAGTATGTTTGTTACTTATAAATATCCACACCGTTCAACTGATTTAGACTAAACATGGCACAAAGGTATATCTTGAGCCGAGGAGTGTCATAGGCTAAGTCAAAAATGTTTACTAGCTGTCTGTCTGTATGTTTGTTCTTTTTTCAAACCCTAACAAATATAATAATATATATATATTTTTATAAATACATATAAATAAATTTGAATGATCATTAATTTTTTTATCTAAGAGTATTAAAACATGGACTTTTCCAGTAGGCACTTTTGGGGATCATCATAAGGTCATCATGAGCGGGTTCCCTTCCTATAGAGGGAGGAAACACACTAAAATTATATATTGTTCATCAAGTTATAGAATTTCATGATTTCATTTGCAGTTTTATGTCGGTAAAAGAAATTGAGTTCTCAAATAAGAATAGTTTTGGCTTTATAAAACAATCTGGTAAGTCTCTGATTCTTCAGTGTGTATATGTTTTGCATTGAGTACATAATAGTTGTTGCAGACAAAATTATTTATTTATTTACTCCTTAAATAAATAAATAAATAAAAAATAAAAAAACAAAAAAAAACAAGTGTTATTCAGAAATCATATAGACCTCAATCCTACCTCCAAATAGTTATGTACAAATAACTAAATTCTTAGAAAGTGGTTTATAAGCAGACATGATTCAAAATCTAGTAATGATATCAATTGATCAGTGCTTAGTAGTAGTTTTTCTTAGAGAAAAGAGACATTCAGATTAGTGAACTAATAAATGTTCTCTCTTCACTGGATACATTACTAATCAATTGAAAAATGATGGCATATGTGATGATTAAGAGTGATCTGGAGAGCTGAGAATTTTCTTTGTCAAAGATAAATGGAGTATTTTAGAAAATGAATGCTGATTTGAAAATATTGGCCGCAAAATTATTTATTTATTTTTTTTTTTTTTTACGCCGCATCTACTTCTAGGTCATTAGCGCCGACATCCAGGGTGCAGCGAGGAATTTTACCAGCGAGCCGTGGGATGATAAAATTACTGCCGGAGGTTGGGAATCGAACCCACCATCTCCCGCTTATGAATCCAAGGCGCTAGCCATTAGACCACGGGAGACCCCACAAAATTAATGAAGTAAATTAACTTAGAGCCTGAGATACCTGCTAGGCTTGAAATCCAACTGATCATAAGAACAAATTAAAAACCAGAGTAAATAGGAAATCAATATCTATAAGTAAGCAAATTATTATTAACTGGATCACATTTGTTAAATAAAATTAAAAAATCCTAAAAGAAGATTTAAAAATCCTTTATAAGTAAAGGCCGTAGCCGGGTAAGCATGGGTTGTCGGCCCCAGAAAGGTTTTTGCTTGAAATTTGGAGGATCAAACTAGTTCCTTAAAAGTGGCCTAAAGCCAAATTTTCAGCTCTGAATTCTCACCCCCCGTCGAATAAAAAAAAGAAAACCGAAATTCCTTTGATTATTTATATCTCAGGATTAAGTTGTCGGATCAGAATGAATAAAAAAGGAAAATACGCATCATTCTTAAGGCTTTTAGAATAGAAATAATTCGGCTTTCGATGACATCGCGTTCAATTGTTTTATGTGTTTTTATTTTTTAATTGTTTTTTATATGGAGTATCCATTTTGGTACACTCACCAAACTTTTTGTGAAAGTTCTCTTACCATCCGTGTACTACCTCAATTTTTTTTCAGGACGCTCCGAGCGGTACGCCATAGTAAAAAAAAATCTATTCTATTTTGGCATATATTATGGAAAAGCAAGAGGGTTATATTTAATTGTAATTTAATAATTAATTATATATATATATATATATATATATATATATATATATATATATATTTTCGACTAGGTATTAAATGTTTGTTGATAAACATTATTATCCGTATTATCAATGGATTTTTTTTTTCTTTTTTTTTTTGCTGTTCGACAGCTAGGCCATTATTTCCGTTTCATCAAAGGTTATTGTTTAGAATAATCCTATTATTTCTTTATTTTACATATAGACTCCACAACTAAGACGATTAGCAGGTAACGAAGTGTGTGACCTCTGAGTTTCACTGAATCAAGTTAATAAATAGTGTAAATAAAACAAGTAATCCTACTAAGAATCATTTAATATCTGTGATCCGCTCCTTTTCTATTTAAATAAGCGAAGGTTTCTGCGTACGATAAAGGCTGATTCACGCTAGACCGTGTCGGGTCCAGGCCGGGCCACGGTGAAACAAGCACACCGGCATTTTCAATGGACTAGTTCAAGCTACACTGGGCCGGGTCCGTGTTTTTTGCATGTGTGATTGCTGCACAGTGGCCCGGATTGGACCCGACACGGTCTAGCGTGAATCGGCCTTAAGTCTCATCTGTGTAATATTTTAGTGCAGTTCTATAAAGTGACATGCGTGTTTAGTAAGCATATTCATACTTAAAATATGGCGTATTTAAGAACAAATAATCCAAGGTGTCCTATTTGTGAAAAGCCCCCCCCCCCACAGGAT
Organism: Gonocerus acuteangulatus; assembly: GCA_946811695.1. Classification (NCBI taxonomy): domain Eukaryota; kingdom Metazoa; phylum Arthropoda; class Insecta; order Hemiptera; family Coreidae; genus Gonocerus; species Gonocerus acuteangulatus. The sequence goes on from OX328132.1 coordinate 106,216,187, forward strand.
AGCACAGATTCTATATTCTATAAGCTGCTATTTTTTAATAAATGCCAAACTTTGGAAGCATTTTATTGTCTAGTTTTTTTTTTTTAACAAGAAGCTTAAATTTTTGCTTTAACTTGATTCAATGTACTGATTTAACAAGCCAACGGATTTTGTTACAAATCTAGATTCGTTTGATTCAGCAGTTGTTAATTGCTTTTGTTTTCCTTCCTCGGCGGGCATTTTTACTGTATGCCCTTATTTTCTAAATCCCACTTTACGTCCCGAAAACCTCGGTCCACTATCACCCTGTACCATCAATCTGCATAAGCCTCCTGGATCTTACTGCCTCTTTTGCGATACTTGCATCATTCACACAGAAATTCTTTCTGGATTTCTATCAATCAGTGCTATCCTGGGGAGGGGCTTTTCACAAATAGGACACCTTGGATTATTTGTTCTTAAATACGCCATATTTTAAGTATGAATATGCTTACTAAACACGCATGTCACTTTATAGAACTGCACTAAAATATTACACAGATGACCGGGCCACTGTGCAGCAATCACACACGCAAAAAACACGGACCCGGCCCGCTGTAGCTTGAACTAGTCAATTGAAAATTCCGGTGTGGTTGTTTCACCGTGGCCCGGCCCTGACCCGACACGGTCTAGCGTGAATCAACCTTTATCGTACGCAGAAACCTTCGCTTATTTAAATAGAAAAGGAGCGGATTACAGATATTAAATGATTCTTAGTAGGATTACTTGTTTTATTTACACTATTTATTAACTTGATTCAGTGAAACTCAGAGGTCACACACTTCATTACCTGCTAATCGTCTTAGTTGTGGAGTCTATATGTAAAATAAAGAAATAATAGGATTATTCTAAACAATAACCTTTGATGAAACGGAAATAATGGCCTAGCTGTCGAACAGCAAAAAAAAAAAAAGAAAAAAAAATCCATTGATAATACGGATAATAATGTTTATCAACAAACATTTAATACCTATATCTGTGATGTATGCAGCGTTATTTGTGGAGTTCTCGATTTCGTAGAAGGTAGAAAAATAATGTCTCTCCACTGTTTTTCAAAGTATTTATTAGCAAAAGCTTTTCGAGAACATGGTTCTCATCGTCAGTGCATCTACAATTTTCACAAAAACACGCATATATTAATTACATAATAAGAATACTTATAAATATTTCTGTAATTAATATATGCGTGTTTTTGTGAAAATTGTAGATGCACTGACGATGAGAACCATGTTCTCGAAAAGCTTTTGCTAATAAATACTTTGAAAAACAGTGGAGAGACATTATTTTTCTACCTTCTACGAAATTTAATACCTAGTCGAAAATATATATATATACATATATATATATATATATATATATATATATATATATATATGTAATTAATTATTAAATTACAATTAAATATAACCCTCTTGCTTTTCCATAATATATGCCAAAATAGAATCGTTTTATTTTTACTATGGCGTACCGCTCGGAGCGTCCTGAAAAAAATTGAGGTAGTACACGGATGGAAAGAGAACTTTCACAAAAAGTTTGGTGAGTGCTTTTTCTTCCATAACTAATGGTGTCGGGCCCCAGTGAAACAAACTTTAAATTGATTTTTTTTTTTGGGTAAAGTAATTTAAATAAATAATAATAAACAATAATATTTATTGAAATACAAAGATTTCAAAGGGCAAAGGTCGAATAAACAAATACATTTGGGTCAATATGACCCGACTCCACTAATTAAGGGTTAACAAATAGTGCTGGGAATTGGAGACAAAGAGTACAAACGAAAATCCTTGACCTGCTCCATCAGTCGTTATCGTCAGGTCTTCCCGGCATTTTTAAAAAGCTAGATTACTAGACCATAGAACACAGGACAATTTACTTTGATGGTAATAATGTACAAGTTTTCTAAGTAAAACTTCATTTAAGCACTGGGTCATTCCATGTCAAATCAACACACTTTTCGGACTTGATGTCTCAGATTTTCATGATTTTTGGTATACAGTAACATATCATAGACATATGAAAAAATACCAAATTTCAGCTATGTAGCACAATTATTTTTTATGTTATTAATTTTTAAAGATTAAAATTTTTATGAAAAAGTGTCATATTTTGGTACCTTTAGATGCCTATAGGCTCGCAACCAGTGATGATATAAACCTGGGAGTGGTTTCATTTTAAAGCTATTGAATGGGGCTTTAATATGATATGCCACAAAGTAGTGGTTGCATTAAAAAAAATTGGAAATTTTAAATTTAAATCTTAAAATTTAAATTTATCAAAAAGTGGCAATTTTAAAAATTTCAAAAAATTACCAAAAATGGTTTGTAATGTCTAAATACATATGGCAAAATTTTATCATGGGATCTCAATGGGATCAGGAGATACAGGGTTTCATAAATACACGTTTTGTCAAAAATACCAGAATTATTAGCGTTTCAGAAAATTTTGAATAGTTCATTGAATGAAATAAGCAATGGATATTAGCTGTACATTTTTCTAATGGAGAAAGGTCACATAAACAGTGCCTCAAAAATACACATGTGTTGTAAGTAATGTACCAAATTAGTAAAATTATATTTTTTAATTACTAATTTTCTAAGTAGTGTGCAGGACACTAGAAAATTAATAAAACCCAATGATTACTTTATTGTACCATGATTGGAAACCTCTCTTTAAATCACTTCGCCATCACTTCATAGCAAAATAACAAAGTTACTTTTTGAGACATACCAAGGAAAATCTCCTGGAATGTGAAGTGGCTGTCATTTGTGTCTTTTCTGAGAATTATTCCATCATCTTGCAAGATGAGGCACAATCATACCATTGGTCAAATAGTCAGGCAAGCATTCACCCTTTTGTAGTGTATTTTAAGGAGATAGAAATCAAACATTTAAATTTTGTAGTAATATCTGACTGCCTCAACCACAACACTACGTACGGCCTTCTACCTGTTTCAAACAAAGTTGATGGAATATCTGAAATGTAAGTTTCAAAGACCTCCCAAAAAAAATTTCTATTTTTCTGATGGCTCTGAGGCCCAATATAAAAATAAAAAAAAAACCTTTATAAACTTGTGTAATCACAAGCAAGATTTCGGAGCTGAGGCTGAATGGCATTTTTCAGCAACAGCACATGCCAAAGGACCATGGGCTGGGGGCCACAGTAAAAAGTTTAGCAGCCAGAGCAAGCCTACAAAGACCATATCAGGACCAAATTATGGATGCAAGGCAACTGTTTAAATGGTCACATCAAAACATATCAAACATAGACTTTGTATTTGTGACCCTTGAAGAATACATTAAAACTGAAGAACTGTCCAACCGGTAAAATACAGCTATACCTATTCCAGGCACCCAGAAATTTCATGCCTTTATACCTCTCAAATGTGGAACCAAAGTAAATGTAAAATTATTTTCTTCCGCAGTTGTTTCAAGCATATTTCCTGTTGTAAAGGACAAACAGCAGATATTATTTGCAGATATTAGTGGGTATGCAATATCAATCTATGGTGACACTTGGTGGTTGAGTTATGTTTTGGATAAAGATGAAGATTGCAGTAAAGTGGAAGTTACTCTCCTCCATCCTTCAGGTCCATCGCCCTCATTTATACATCCCACGCCACCTGATATAAGGAGGATCCCTTTTGCGTGACACAGACTGGCCAAACATATAGTTTATGAGACTGTGAAGTGAACAAATGTGTGGGTCTCTTCTAACGATTAAAGTCTCGATGAACTAATTTGTTAACTTTACTAATAATATTGGACTTCTAATGGTATGTGTTTATGTGACCTTTCTCCATTAGAAAAATGTGCAGCTAATATCCAATGCTTATTTCATTCAATGAACTATTCAAAATTTTCTGAAACGCTAATAATTCTGGTATTTTTGACAAAACGTGTATTTATGAAACCCTGTATCTCCTGATCCCATTGAGATCCCATGATAAAATTTTGCCATATGTATTTAGACATTACAAACCATTTTTGGTAATTTTTTGAAATTTTTAAAATTGCCACTTTTTGATAAATTTAAATTTTAAGATTTAAATTTAAAATTTCCATTTTTTTTTTAATGCAACCACTACTTTGTGGCATATCATATTAAAGCCCCATTCAATAACTTTAAAATGAAACCACTCCCAGGTTTATATCATCACTGGTTGCGAGCCTATAGGCATCTAAAAGTACCAAAATATGACACTTTTTCATAAAAATTTAAATCTTTAAAAATTAATAACATAAAAAATAATTGTGCTACATAGCTGAAATTTGGTATTTTTTCATAAGTCTATGATATGTTACTGTATACCAAAAATCATGAAAATCTGAGACATCAAGTCCGAAAAGTGTGTTGATTTGACATGGAATGACCCCACTGATTTCTAGGTTTTGGGCTATGGCTCCATATAAAATATTTTCAAAGAACTGAATGATCAGAACGTAGCAGCAAAGAGGTAGAATTAAGAATTATTTGATCTGTAAAAAAGCGTCCAAGTACCTAAAGATTTGCTGGAGGTTACATTAATAGAGTAAATAACCCAGGGCAAGATTTATCTTAAACATCGACATTTAAGGATTGAAAACAAGAAAAACAATTGTTCTTATTTATTAACCTTTTGGCTATTTCATTATATTGAAGGCATACAGAAGCTCAGTAAAATTTAATATTAATTGAAAATTAAACTTACATTTTTTGGATCATAAATTTCACCCGTTAAAATGTGCTCCTTATATTTGTATCTTCTTAAGTAGACACACAATCCATCTCTGTCATTAGTTTGAATAAAGGTTATGATTTTAACTATCTGACGAACAACTACAAAAACCAGCTCTATTTTCATTTCTTCTTGCCTAGAAGCGTGCGGAACTCCTTTAACAGTCATTTTTATCTCTTTCCAACTTCTTTTTTTATCTTGAAAAAGAAATACAAATTTTACTCCAAGACACAGGATATAATTGGTAAATTGAAAAATAAAGGAAGCATTACCTTTTAAAGACATCGAGAGTTGCAAAATCAGTTGTAAAACATTAAAAATGTAGTCATGAAGAAGTTCACTATGTTCCTAAAGCATAATATAAAATTAAATAAATACTAAAACATATATTAAAAAAATGGCTTCTTTAGTATTTTAAATTCCTCAATATTATAGTTTTGTGATATTATATTATAACAGTTGTTACAACAACTGTTAACAATATCCTTTTATAAAAAATAATTAAATAAATTAATTAAAAATCATACATAAATCTATAGATTAACTAATTAAAAATTTAATACAGATTCTTGTTTGCAAAACAAACATTGCCGAGCACAATATCAAAATAATATTGTTTTGTAGGACAAAGCTTGCAATGTAACATAAAAGTCAATAGAAATGAGAAAAATGCCTTGTAGAAATCAGTGGTTATGAATGATTAAATGAGAGAGCTTTCCACAAAAACTTGAATAAATATCCAAATAAATGCCATTTTATTTTTGATAGAACTATCTAATCCAATTTGTTGTTTTGAAAATTACAATTTCTAATCCTTGGCAAGGAATTATTTAAGTCAAGGCATCTTCTATGGGATGTGTTTTTTTTTTTTTTTTTTTTTTTTTTTTTTTTTTTAAATGTAATTTAAATTTAATTCCTTTTATCATCCAGACAATGATAGCTTGTGGCATGATAAACATTTGTAGGTAAAGAGATAACAAAAAAAGTTATATTATATATGCGTATATACAGACACAGAATTTTTATTACTTTTATTTCTACAACTGGATCATGAACTCCATCAAAGCCCAGTTGCTGCTTAACAAATTTCTGTAACAAAAAAAAAAAAAAGTAATCAAAAGGTACTGGTAAGGTAAAACTGAAGGAGAGCATCCTCAGCACCGATTTTCTTCAAAGTTTACACTATAATGTATTTTGATGCACTAAACACAAAGTTATTTTTAAAAAACGTTCACTGTTATGGAGGTTACAAAAGATCGCATAAACAACGTACTTATAAACACGTGCTTGCGCAATAGTCCTTATTAAAGAAGTGTAATTGAAATTTACCATCAATTATTTAAATTTACCAACACTTATTTATTCAGAAACATTTTTTTAAATAATGAAACATTCGTCAAATTTCTTGTTTCCCTCCTGAAAAGTATCATATAATAGAAATCCCTTAATAATTAGCTAATGCCTTTATAATTTGTTGCCTTTAAGCTCTAATTACTTTATTGTCATTATAGGTTTTTTGGAAAAGTGTTAAATAAAAATTAAGTTACACGACTTCATAATTTTTATCCGATTGCGGATTTATATCCACCGAACATAGCGTCTGAAGATTTCTAGGAGGATTAGAAGAATGCCTAGGACGACTTTTGGGCATACGTGCTATGCGTTTCCACTCGCTCAAGAAGATATCAAAACCCTAGTCAATCCAACTCGCAGAAATTAATAGAATTTTATTAATTTCTGCGAGTTGGATTGACTAGGGTTTTGACCCCTTTTTGAGCGAGCATAGCGAGCGGAAACGCATAGCACGTATGCCCAAAAGCGACAGCTTATGACAGGTCAGCTACGGCAGGCGATACTAAATTTCTCTAAGCTAAGTTGCTCTCAACTAGGAAAGAAGTTATTAAGCACTAAAGTTCACTGTTATGGAGGTTATAAAAGACGGAGTAAGCAGCTTATACGTAAACACGCGCATGCGCAATAGTCCTTAATGAGGAAGTGTAATTGAAATTTAGACTCACCTGTGGTAGCTGACTAGGTCGTAAACTGTTGCTTTTGGGCATACGTGCTATGCGTTTCCGGTCGCTAAGCTACGCTCAAGAAGATATCAAAACCCCTAGTCAATCCAACTCGCAGAAATTAAAAGAATTCTATGCCCAAAAGTCGTCCAAGGCATTCTTCTAATCCTCCTAGACATCTTCAGACGCGATGTTCGGTGGATATAAGTCCGCAATCGCACCGAAAAAAGCATTTATGCGCATTATCACTTCATTTATGCGTATTATCACTTCATTTTTTTGAACACTTTCTACAAAAAACTGTAATAACGATAACAATAACAAGCTAATTACAGCTTAGAGGGAATTAGAGAAGCTTAGAAGGAACAAATCATAAAGGCATTAGCTAATTATTAAGGGATTTCTGTTATATAATACTTTTCAGGAGCGAAACAAGAAATTTGAAGAATGTGTCATTATTTAAAAAATTGTTTCTGAATAAATAAGTGGTGGTAAATTTTAATAATTGATAGTTAATTTCAATTACACTTCTTCATTAAGGACTATTGCGCGAGTTTACAAGTACGTTGTTTATGCGATCGTTTGTAACCTTCATAACGGTGAACTTTAGTGCTTAATAACTTCTTTCCTAGTTGAGAGCAACTTTTTTTTTTAACGGATTCGTGTTTAGAGCATCAAAATACATCATAGTGCAAACTTTGAAGAAAATCGGTGCTGAGGACGCTCTCCTTCAGTATTACCGAACATTCTTAATCTTAATTAGGAGAAAACAAAACAATTCAAAATAGTTTTAAGAAACAGAAATACTACATATAAGTACATACAAATTTTTAAACAACCGGCAATGACTTAAAACAGCAAATTGTACCATCATTGAAAAAAAGACCATGGTGGGAAGGGAGCAAGAATCTATACAACTTTGAAGAGAACAAAATAAATGTTGATTTCTTGAAATAGAGTCTGTTTCTGGATAAATTCAGGAAGACATGAAAACAAGATAGACGGCCCCCATATAATGACATTGTTCACAACCAAGGACTGGTACAAGGTAGTACTGTAAGCCCCAACTACAGAGAAACACCCAGGGACAAATTTGACAGACTCACGGGCATAAAAAAATATTCAGATTGAAACAAATATTAACAAACTGTATGGATTATGAATTTCTTGATTTTCTTCCCCGGGGCCGAAATTGGTATGACATTCAACCTAGACCTTTGCCTAAGAATGATTACAGAATTACACATTGGACACAATCAGTTATTGAATGTTATTTTTATTTCACTGGTTCTCTTAGCATTATCATCAGTAGGCTAGTCACTTTTTGAAATTCATCTCAATTTCAGGTTATATTACAACTACAACAATTTACAAGATGTGTAAGATTTTATAAGGTCTAAGAAGAAAAACGAACAACATCAATGCAGTACATAAAAAGTAAAATAAATCGTTCGATTAAGGTAACCAAATAATATTACAAAAAATAATACAAGTAGGCAAATAGAAATTTAAAATTTGTAAATAAATTGTTTAATGAGGCAACAATCTTGATTAGAGAATTACTAATACCTGAATATCCTTCGAATTCGTACAGGCAACCCCAATAAGCAACATAATTTCATCACGTTTTCGGTCAGTAAGTAACTGACTATTTGCAGCTTGTTCTGCATCTACTTTCTTCTGAACAACTTTCCTTCTAGGCATTTTGAGGCCCAATTTTGGTTTAAAGAGAGTTAAGATTTGAATTATATCAACACAGACGTTGCATTAAACCAAGCGTGTGATCCAATGTATAAATATTCACGCATGCGCATTATGAAAGCAAAGAGGACTGCATCTAAGAGGTTTGTTTTTTTTTTTTAGTTCCTGAAGTGATTAGATACGTAAATTTCAGCTGCGTTGTAAAGAAGAGAAGGTGGCTCAACTTGTTGAGGACTATTATTTCCTGATGTCATCAGCCTCCCTTTCCTTTTGTTTCTGTACAGTTAAGAACAAGATGAAACCTTACCACTTCAGTATAATCAATTGTACAATAGTCGAGTTATTTCGTAATGAATGCAATGTTATTTAGTTGTCTTATAAAACTAAAAATGCCTATCACAAAAATCGTTAAAATTGGTAATTTTCCCTCCATAGCACAGTGTCACGAGTAGGTATATGGGGTAAAAAAAATCAAAAATTGTATTTTTGTCTAGACAAGGTATATTATTTTTTTCTGATATTAAAAACCACAAACAAGGGAGAAAAAAAGAAGTTTTGACAGACTCACGGACATAAAAAAATATTCAGATTGAAACAAATATTAACAAACTGTATGGATTATGAATTTCTTGATTTTCTTCCCTGGGGCCGAAATTGGTATGACATTCAACCTAGACCTTTGCCTAAGAATGATTACAGAATTACACATTGGACACAATCAGTTATTGAATGCTGTTTTTATTTCACTGGTTCTCTTAGCATTATCATCAGTAGGCTAGTCACTTTTTGAAATTCATCTCAATTTCAGGTTATATTACAACTACAACAATTTACAAGATGTGTAAGATTTTATAAGGTCTAAGAAGAAAAACGAACAACATCAATGCAGCAAATAAAAAAGTAAAATAAATCGTTCGATTAAGGTAACCAAATAAAATTACAAAAAATAATACAAGTAGGCAAATAGAAAGTTAAAATTTGTAAATAAATTGTTTAATTAGGCAACACTCTTGATTAGAGAATTACTAATACCTGAATATCCTTCGAATTCGTACAGGCAACCCCAATAAGCAACATAATTTCATCACGTTTTCGGTCAGTAAGTAACTGACTATTTGCAGCTTGTTCTGCATCTACTTTCTTCTGAACAACTTTCCTTCTAGGCATTTTAAGTCCCAATTTTGGTTTAAAGAGAGTTATGATTTGAATTATATCAACACAGACGTTGCATTAAACCAAGCGTGTGATCCAATGTATAAATATTCACGCATGCGCATTATGAAAGCAAAGAGGACTGCATCTAAGAGGTTTGTTTTTTTTTTAGTTCCTGAAGTGATTAGATACGTAAATTTCAGCTGCGTTGTTAAGAAGAGAAGGTGGGTCAACTTGTTGAGGACTATTATTTCCTGATGTCATCAGCCTCCCTTTCCTTTTGTTTCTGTACAGTTAAGAACAAGATGAAACCTTACCACTTCAGTATAATCAATTGTACAATAGTCGAGTTATTTCGTAATGAATGCAATGTTATTTAGTTGTCTTATAAAACTAAAAATGCATATCACAAAAATCGTTAAAATTGGTAATTTTCCCTCCATAGCACAGTGTCACGAGTAGGTATATGGGGTAAAAAAAAATCAAAAATCGTATTTTTGTCTAGACAAGGTATATTATTTTTTTCTGATATTAAAAAACACAAACAAGGGAGAAAAAAAGAAGTTTTGACAGACTCACGGACATAAAAAAATATTCAGATTGAAACAAATATTAACAAACTGTATGGATTATGAATTTCTTGATTTTCTTCCCCGGGGCCGAAATTGGTATGACATTCAACCTAGACCTTTGCCTAAGAATGATTACAGAATTACACATTGGACACAATCAGTATTGAATGCTATTTTTATTTCACTGGTTCTCTTAGCATTATCATCAGTAGGCTAGTCACTTTTTGAAATTCATCTCAATTTCAGGTTATATTACAACTACAACAATTTACAAGATGTGTAAGATTTTATAAGGTCTAAGAAGAAATAAAAGTCCGTCTCGCAGGACTGCACCATCTTAGCGCGGTTCCGTTCATATCCCTAGTCTAATTTGGAAAGATTAAAATAGAAGCAGTTATTATTTTGGTTCCACCAGTCTTTTTTTTTTAATTAATTATTATAATGGCGTGTCAACCCTTAAGGTCACTAACGCCATTCCTGTGAGTAGTAAAGTCTTGAAAGGTCATGATTTACAATCTTACCTGGAAGGGTCCGCTACACTAGAAACAGACCCGCTAGTGACAAGGTCTTGGAATCTTGGAAATCTATATTTCTAACAATAAATTGTTTTAGTTATTTTACTTAACAAGTTTTATTGTCAAATACATTATCCAACTATAAGCAATTAAAAAATAACAAGAAATAAAACAGACAAAAAGAACCATTGGAATAAACGAAATCAATTAATTTAAAGCTTTAAGCACTTTTTTCTCCGATTGACATGGCCTAATTAAAACTTTCTTCAGAACCTTTTTTGTAGAGGATTTAGTAAGCTTCCGAATGGTAATCTTCCGCTTCACAAGATTGTCAACGGTTTTCGAGATACTAACGAAATTATACAAAGTTACCAAAACTTTTTTTGTCTGTTAATAAAATATTTTATTCTAACCCTTCCTTTACTCTAAACGTAACAAAAATTTCAACATATTAGTGTTGATGAAACTCGAACATGCAGAAAATGTTTCAACTGTATCCCATAATTCTAAGTACCGAAATCAAAGACAAAGAACCCTCCCTAGGAAGGACGCTAGGCAGTTGAAAAGCTATATATCTTGGAAATCCATATCTCTAACATTAAATTGTTTTTCTTATTTTTCTTAGCCTGTTTTATTTTCAAATACATTATCCTACAATAAGCAATTAAAAAATAACCAGGAATAAAAAACAGACAAAAAGAACAGTTCGAATAAGCGAAATCAATTACTTTAAAGTTTTAAGCTCTTATTTCTCCGATTGACATCGCCTAATCAAAACTTTCATTAGAGCATTTAATAAGCTTTCTAATGGTATTCTTCCGTTTACCAAGATTTTCAACCTTTTTCGAGATATTAAGGAAAGTAAACAAAGTTACTACAACTTTTTATGTCTGTTAATAAAATATTTTATTCTAACCCTTCCTTAACTCCAAACGTAACCAAAATTTCAACATATTAGTTTTGATGAAAGTAGAACATGCAGAAAATGTTTCAACTGAATCCCATGATTCTAAGTACCCAAACCAAAAACGGTATTCAAAAACTATCTTTCCAATGTTCTCGAAAACGGTTAAAGCTATCGCCTTAAAAATGGTTTCATTCGTTTTCCTAGCCCAGGAATCATATAAAACGAGTACTTAGAAGCTTATGAACTCAAAAACGTAAGCGTTACGATTTTTTTTGCGCGAATTTCGCCCCAAACGCAATCTTCCAGTAGGCGGATTTTGCTGGTTAACGAACTTGACCTTTCAAATTGGACGAAGGATTTTTGTACCAAATTTCATCAAAATCGGACCATTCGTCTTCTATCTAGAGAGCGAACAGACAAATATATATATATATATATATATATATATATATATATATATATATATATATATATATATGTATATATATATAAATAAATATATACATATATATATATATATATATATACATACAAATTTGAACCACCGTTTTTTCGGTCTCTAGGGGTTCTGAAACGCGAAATTTTCTAGTCGGCTCTTCCGGATTGTTTCATTGTATCAACCCTATAAGCGGGGTTCCTCCCTATGGGAGAGGGAGGAACCGCGCTAAAACGAACAACATCAATGCAGTACATAAAAAGTAAAATAAATCGTTCGATTAAGGTAACCAAATAAAATTACAAAAAATAATACAAGTAGGCAAATAGAAAGTTAAAATTTGTAAATAAATTGTTTAAAGAGGCAACACTCTTGATTAGAGAATTACTAATACCTGAATATCCTTCGAATTCGTACAGGCAACCCCAATAAGCAACATAATTTCATCACGTTTTCGGTCAGTAAGTAACTGACTATTTGCAGCTTGTTCTGCATCTACTTTCTTCTGAACAACTTTCCTTCTAGGCATTTTAAGCCCCAATTTTGGTTTAAAGAGAGTTAAGATTTGAATTATATCAACACAGACGTTGCATTAAACCAAGCGTGTGATCCAATGTATAAATATTCACGCATGCGCATTATGAAAGCAAAGAGGACTGCATCTAAGAGGTTTGTTTTTTTTTTTTAGTTCCTGAAGTGATTAGATACGTAAATTTCAGCTGCGTTGTAAAGAAGAGAAGGTGGCTCAACTTGTTGAGGACTATTATTTCCTGATGTCATCAGCCTCCCTTTCCTTTTGTTTCTGTACAGTTAAGAACAAGATGAAACCTTACCACTTCAGTATAATCAATTGTACAATAGTCGAGTTATTTCGTAATGAATGCAATGTTATTTAGTTGTCTTATAAAACTAAAAATGCCTATCACAAAAATCGTTAAAATTGGTAATTTTCCCTCCATAGCACAGTGTCACGAGTAGGTATATGGGGTAAAAAAAATCAAAAATTGTATTTTTGTCTAGACAAGGTATATTATTTTTTTCTGATATTAAAAACCACAAACAAGGGAGAAAAAAAGAAGTTTTGACAGACTCACGGACATAAAAAAATATTCAGATTGAAACAAATATTAACAAACTGTATGGATTATGAATTTCTTGATTTTCTTCCCTGGGGCCGAAATTGGTATGACATTCAACCTAGACCTTTGCCTAAGAATGATTACAGAATTACACATTGGACACAATCAGTTATTGAATGCTATTTTTATTTCACTGGTTCTCTTAGCATTATCATCAGTAGGCTAGTCACTTTTTGAAATTCATCTCAATTTCAGGTTATATTACAACTACAACAATTTACAAGATGTGTAAGATTTTATAAGGTCTAAGAAGAAAAACGAACAACATCAATGCAGCAAATAAAAAAGTAAAATAAATCGTTCGATTAAGGTAACCAAATAAAATTACAAAAAATAATACAAGTAGGCAAATAGAAAGTTAAAATTTGTAAATAAATTGTTTAATTAGGCAACACTCTTGATTAGAGAATTACTAATACCTGAATATCCTTCGAATTCGTACAGGCAACCCCAATAAGCAACATAATTTCATCACGTTTTCGGTCAGTAAGTAACTGACTATTTGCAGCTTGTTCTGCATCTACTTTCTTCTGAACAACTTTCCTTCTAGGCATTTTAAGTCCCAATTTTGGTTTAAAGAGAGTTATGATTTGAATTATATCAACACAGACGTTGCATTAAACCAAGCGTGTGATCCAATGTATAAATATTCACGCATGCGCATTATGAAAGCAAAGAGGACTGCATCTAAGAGGTTTGTTTTTTTTTTTAGTTCCTGAAGTGATTAGATACGTAAATTTCAGCTGCGTTGTTAAGAAGAGAAGGTGGGTCAACTTGTTGAGGACTATTATTTCCTGATGTCATCAGCCTCCCTTTCCTTTTGTTTCTGTACAGTTAAGAACAAGATGAAACCTTACCACTTCAGTATAATCAATTGTACAATAGTCGAGTTATTTCGTAATGAATGCAATGTTATTTAGTTGTCTTATAAAACTAAAAATGCATATCACAAAAATCGTTAAAATTGGTAATTTTCCCTCCATAGCACAGTGTCACGAGTAGGTATATGGGGTAAAAAAAAATCAAAAATCGTATTTTTGTCTAGACAAGGTATATTATTTTTTTCTGATATTAAAAAACACAAACAAGGAAGAAAAAAAGAAGTTTTGACAGACTCACGGACATAAAAAAATATTCAGATTGAAACAAATATTAACAAACTGTATGGATTATGAATTTCTTGATTTTCTTCCCCGGGGCCGAAATTGGTATGACATTCAACCTAGACCTTTGCCTAAGAATGATTACAGAATTACACATTGGACACAATCAGTATTGAATGCTATTTTTATTTCACTGGTTCTCTTAGCATTATCATCAGTAGGCTAGTCACTTTTTGAAATTCATCTCAATTTCAGGTTATATTACAACTACAACAATTTACAAGATGTGTAAGATTTTATAAGGTCTAAGAAGAAATAAAAGTCCGTCTCGCAGGACTGCACCATCTTAGCGCGGTTCCGTTCATATCCCTAGTCTAATTTGGAAAGATTAAAATAGAAGCAGTTATTATTTTGGTTCCACCAGTCTTTTTTTTTTTAATTAATTATTATAATGGCGTGTCAACCCTTAAGGTCACTAACGCCATTCCTGTGAGTAGTAAAGTCTTGAAAGGTCATGATTTACAATCTTACCTGGAAGGGTCCGCTACACTAGAAACAGACCCGCTAGTGACAAGGTCTTGGAATCTTGGAAATCTATATTTCTAACAATAAATTGTTTTAGTTATTTTACTTAACAAGTTTTATTGTCAAATACCATATCCAACTATAAGCAATTAAAAAATAACAAGAAATAAAACAGACAAAAAGAACCATTGGAATAAACGAAATCAATTAATTTAAAGCTTTAAGCACTTTTTTCTCCGATTGACATCGCCTAATTAAAACTTTCTTCAGAACCTTTTTTGTAGAGGATTTAGTAAGCTTCCGAATGGTAATCTTCCGCTTCACAAGATTGTCAACGGTTTTCGAGATACTAACGAAATTATACAAAGTTACCAAAACTTTTTTTGTCTGTTAATAAAATATTTTATTCTAACCCTTCCTTTACTCTAAACGTAACAAAAATTTCAACATATTAGTGTTGATGAAACTCGAACATGCAGAAAATGTTTCAACTGTATCCCATAATTCTAAGTACCGAAATCAAAGACAAAGAACCCTCCCTAGGAAGGACGCTAGGCAGTTGAAAAGCTATATATCTTGGAAATCCATATCTCTAACATTAAATTGTTTTTCTTATTTTTCTTAGCCTGTTTTATTTTCAAATACATTATCCTACAATAAGCAATTAAAAAATAACCAGGAATAAAAAACAGACAAAAAGAACAGTTCGAATAAGCGAAATCAATTACTTTAAAGTTTTAAGCTCTTATTTCTCCGATTGACATCGCCTAATCAAAACTTTCATTAGAGCATTTAATAAGCTTTCTAATGGTATTCTTCCGTTTACCAAGATTTTCAACCTTTTTCGAGATATTAAGGAAAGTAAACAAAGTTACTACAACTTTTTATGTCTGTTAATAAAATATTTTATTCTAACCCTTCCTTAACTCCAAACGTAACCAAAATTTCAACATATTACTTTTGATGAAAGTAGAACATGCAGAAAATGTTTCAACTGAATCCCATGATTCTAAGTACCCAAACCAAAAACGGTATTCAAAAACTATCTTTCCAATTTTCTCGAAAACGGTTAAAGCTATCGCCTTAAAAATGGTTTCATTCGTTTTCCTAGCCCAGGAATCATATAAAACGAGTACTTAGAAGCTTATGAACTCAAAAACGTAAGCGTTACGATTTTTTTTGCGCGAATTTCGCCCCAAACGCAATCTTCCAGTAGGCGGATTTTGCTGGTTAACGAACTTGACCTTTCAAATTGGACGAAGGATTTTTGTACCAAATTTCATCAAAATCGGACCATTCGTCTTCTATCTAGAGAGCGAACAGACAAATATATATATATATATATATATATATATATATATATATATATATATATATATATATGTATATATATATAAATAAATATATACATATATATATATATATATATATATATATATATATACATACAAATTTGAACCACCGTTTTTTCGGTCTCTAGGGGTTCTGAAACGCGAAATTTTCTAGTCGGCTCTTCCGGATTGTTTCATTGTATCAACCCTATAAGCGGGGTTCCTCCCTATGGGAGAGGGAGGAACCGCGCTAAAACGAACAACATCAATGCAGTACATAAAAAGTAAAATAAATCGTTCGATTAAGGTAACCAAATAAAATTACAAAAAATAATACAAGTAGGCAAATAGAAAGTTAAAATTTGTAAATAAATTGTTTAAAGAGGCAACACTCTTGATTAGAGAATTACTAATACCTGAATATCCTTCGAATTCGTACAGGCAACCCCAATAAGCAACATAATTTCATCACGTTTTCGGTCAGTAAGTAACTGACTATTTGCAGCTTGTTCTGCATCTACTTTCTTCTGAACAACTTTCCTTCTAGGCATTTTAAGCCCCAATATTGGTTTAAAGAGAGTTAAGATTTGAATTATATCAACACAGACGTTGCATTAAACCAAGCGTGTGATCCAATGTATAAATATTCACGCATGCGCATTATGAAAGCAAAGAGGACTGCATCTAAGAGGTTTGTTTTTTTTTTTTAGTTCCTGAAGTGATTAGATACGTAAATTTCAGCTGCGTTGTAAAGAAGAGAAGGTGGCTCAACTTGTTGAGGACTATTATTTCCTGATGTCATCAGCCTCCCTTTCCTTTTGTTTCTGTACAGTTAAGAACAAGATGAAACCTTACCACTTCAGTATAATCAATTGTACAATAGTCGAGTTATTTCGTAATGAATGCAATGTTATTTAGTTGTCTTATAAAACTAAAAATTCCTATCACAAAAATCGTTAAAATTGGTAATTTTCCCTCCATAGCACAGTGTCACGAGTAGGTATATGGGGTAAAAAAAATCAAAAATTGTATTTTTGTCTAGACAAGGTATATTATTTTTTTCTGATATTAAAAACCACAAACAAGGGAGAAAAAAAGAAGTTTTGACAGACTCACGGACATAAAAAAATATTCAGATTGAAACAAATATTAACAAACTGTATGGATTATGAATTTCTTGATTTTCTTCCCTGGGGCCGAAATTGGTATGACATTCAACCTAGACCTTTGCCTAAGAATGATTACAGAATTACACATTGGACACAATCAGTTATTGAATGCTATTTTTATTTCACTGGTTCTCTTAGCATTATCATCAGTAGGCTAGTCACTTTTTGAAATTCATCTCAATTTCAGGTTATATTACAACTACAACAATTTACAAGATGTGTAAGATTTTATAAGGTCTAAGAAGAAAAACGAACAACATCAATGCAGCAAATAAAAAAGTAAAATAAATCGTTCGATTAAGGTAACCAAATAAAATTACAAAAAATAATACAAGTAGGCAAATAGAAAGTTAAAATTTGTAAATAAATTGTTTAATTAGGCAACACTCTTGATTAGAGAATTACTAATACCTGAATATCCTTCGAATTCGTACAGGCAACCCCAATAAGCAACATAATTTCATCACGTTTTCGGTCAGTAAGTAACTGACTATTTGCAGCTTGTTCTGCATCTACTTTCTTCTGAACAACTTTCCTTCTAGGCATTTTAAGTCCCAATTTTGGTTTAAAGAGAGTTATGATTTGAATTATATCAACACAGACGTTGCATTAAACCAAGCGTGTGATCCAATGTATAAATATTCACGCATGCGCATTATGAAAGCAAAGAGGACTGCATCTAAGAGGTTTGTTTTTTTTTTTAGTTCCTGAAGTGATTAGATACGTAAATTTCAGCTGCGTTGTTAAGAAGAGAAGGTGGGTCAACTTGTTGAGGACTATTATTTCCTGATGTCATCAGCCTCCCTTTCCTTTTGTTTCTGTACAGTTAAGAACAAGATGAAACCTTACCACTTCAGTATAATCAATTGTACAATAGTCGAGTTATTTCGTAATGAATGCAATGTTATTTAGTTGTCTTATAAAACTAAAAATGCATATCACAAAAATCGTTAAAATTGGTAATTTTCCCTCCATAGCACAGTGTCACGAGTAGGTATATGGGGTAAAAAAAAATCAAAAATCGTATTTTTGTCTAGACAAGGTATATTATTTTTTTCTGATATTAAAAAACACAAACAAGGGAGAAAAAAAGAAGTTTTGACAGACTCACGGACATAAAAAAATATTCAGATTGAAACAAATATTAACAAACTGTATGGATTATGAATTTCTTGATTTTCTTCCCCGGGGCCGAAATTGGTATGACATTCAACCTAGACCTTTGCCTAAGAATGATTACAGAATTACACATTGGACACAATCAGTATTGAATGCTATTTTTATTTCACTGGTTCTCTTAGCATTATCATCAGTAGGCTAGTCACTTTTTGAAATTCATCTCAATTTCAGGTTATATTACAACTACAACAATTTACAAGATGTGTAAGATTTTATAAGGTCTAAGAAGAAATAAAAGTCCGTCTCGCAGGACTGCACCATCTTAGCGCGGTTCCGTTCATATCCCTAGTCTAATTTGGAAAGATTAAAATAGAAGCAGTTATTATTTTGGTTCCACCAGTCTTTTTTTTTTAATTAATTATTATAATGGCGTGTCAACCCTTAAGGTCACTAACGCCATTCCTGTGAGTAGTAAAGTCTTGAAAGGTCATGATTTACAATCTTACCTGGAAGGGTCCGCTACACTAGAAACAGACCCGCTAGTGACAAGGTCTTGGAATCTTGGAAATCTATATTTCTAACAATAAATTGTTTTAGTTATTTTACTTAACAAGTTTTATTGTCAAATACATTATCCAACTATAAGCAATTAAAAAATAACAAGAAATAAAACAGACAAAAAGAACCATTGGAATAAACGAAATCAATTAATTTAAAGCTTTAAGCACTTTTTTCTCCGATTGACATGGCCTAATTAAAACTTTCTTCAGAACCTTTTTTGTAGAGGATTTAGTAAGCTTCCGAATGGTAATCTTCCGCTTCACAAGATTGTCAACGGTTTTCGAGATACTAACGAAATTATACAAAGTTACCAAAACTTTTTTTGTCTGTTAATAAAATATTTTATTCTAACCCTTCCTTTACTCTAAACGTAACAAAAATTTCAACATATTAGTGTTGATGAAACTCGAACATGCAGAAAATGTTTCAACTGTATCCCATAATTCTAAGTACCGAAATCAAAGACAAAGAACCCTCCCTAGGAAGGACGCTAGGCAGTTGAAAAGCTATATATCTTGGAAATCCATATCTCTAACATTAAATTGTTTTTCTTATTTTTCTTAGCCTGTTTTATTTTCAAATACATTATCCTACAATAAGCAATTAAAAAATAACCAGGAATAAAAAACAGACAAAAAGAACAGTTCGAATAAGCGAAATCAATTACTTTAAAGTTTTAAGCTCTTATTTCTCCGATTGACATCGCCTAATCAAAACTTTCATTAGAGCATTTAATAAGCTTTCTAATGGTATTCTTCCGTTTACCAAGATTTTCAACCTTTTTCGAGATATTAAGGAAAGTAAACAAAGTTACTACAACTTTTTATGTCTGTTAATAAAATATTTTATTCTAACCCTTCCTTAACTCCAAACGTAACCAAAATTTCAACATATTAGTTTTGATGAAAGTAGAACATGCAGAAAATGTTTCAACTGAATCCCATGATTCTAAGTACCCAAACCAAAAACGGTATTCAAAAACTATCTTTCCAATGTTCTCGAAAACGGTTAAAGCTATCGCCTTAAAAATGGTTTCATTCGTTTTCCTAGCCCAGGAATCATATAAAACGAGTACTTAGAAGCTTATGAACTCAAAAACGTAAGCGTTACGATTTTTTTTGCGCGAATTTCGCCCCAAACGCAATCTTCCAGTAGGCGGATTTTGCTGGTTAACGAACTTGACCTTTCAAATTGGACGAAGGATTTTTGTACCAAATTTCATCAAAATCGGACCATTCGTCTTCTATCTAGAGAGCGAACAGACAAATATATATATATATATATATATATATATATATATATATATATATATATATATATATATACATACAAATTTGAACCACCGTTTTTTCGGTCTCTAGGGGTTCTGAAACGCGAAATTTTCTAGTCGGCTCTTCCGGATTGTTTCATTGTATCAACCCTATAAGCGGGGTTCCTCCCTATGGGAGAGGGAGGAACCGCGCTAAAACGAACAACATCAATGCAGTACATAAAAAGTAAAATAAATCGTTCGATTAAGGTAACCAAATAAAATTACAAAAAATAATACAAGTAGGCAAATAGAAAGTTAAAATTTGTAAATAAATTGTTTAAAGAGGCAACACTCTTGATTAGAGAATTACTAATACCTGAATATCCTTCGAATTCGTACAGGCAACCCCAATAAGCAACATAATTTCATCACGTTTTCGGTCAGTAAGTAACTGACTATTTGCAGCTTGTTCTGCATCTACTTTCTTCTGAACAACTTTCCTTCTAGGCATTTTAAGCCCCAATTTTGGTTTAAAGAGAGTTAAGATTTGAATTATATCAACACAGACGTTGCATTAAACCAAGCGTGTGATCCAATGTATAAATATTCACGCATGCGCATTATGAAAGCAAAGAGGACTGCATCTAAGAGGTTTGTTTTTTTTTTTTTAGTTCCTGAAGTGATTAGATACGTAAATTTCAGCTGCGTTGTAAAGAAGAGAAAGTGAGTCAACTTGTTGAGGACTATTATTTCCTGATGTCATCAGCCTCCCTTTCCTTTTGTTTCTGTACAGTTAAGAACAAGATGAAACCTTACCACTTCAGTATAATCAATTGTACAATAGTCGAGTTATTTCGTAATGAATGCAATGTTATTTAGTTGTCTTATAAAACTAAAAATGCCTATCTCAAAAATCGTTAAAATTGGTAATTTTCCCTCCATAGCACAGTGTCACGAGTAGGTATATGGGGTTAAAAAAAAATCAAAAATTGTATTTTTGTCTAGACAAGGTATATTATTTTTTTCTGATATTAAAAAACACAAACAAGGGAGAAAAAAAGAAGTTTGACTTAAAAAAATAATGTCTTGTGTTATAAACTTACATAAAATGTATATGGAACCTTACATACAATATTTACGAACTTCTAAAAATTACATACAGAACGTTTACGATTTAAAAAACCTAGTCCTCCTCGCAATCACTAGATTGTAAACAAATCCTATCATTTTACAATTAAGTATGATAAAACGTTTTCTTCAATTTTTTGTTTTCGGTTTTGGAGCTAACCTTTCTCAAAGTCGACAAATATGGATCTAATGAAAGAAGGAACATTTTTAATTAATTAATATTTGTATCAAAACAAGAAGTTTTCCTCGTATTGTGTTCTCTGAGATACTGTATATCTTTATGTCGGCCCTCCAATGCTTCTTCTGATAATTGCCCAAATGGTGTAATGAAAAAAGAAATAATATCAGATCCATTAAAAAGCAGTTTTTGTAAAGACTCTGGCATATATACCAGGAATAATGCTTCAGATATAAACTTTTAATCTCACCAATTAATTCAGTAAATTTGGGCGTACCAATTTCAAAATGGTATCCAAATTGATTATTAATGTTATCTCCAATCCAGAAATTTTACTACTTAATTTTGGATTGCAAAAAATCTTCGGACGGTATTATCATCATTAGTGGAACCAAAAGAACGTTTTGATGCATCGATTAATAATCCAATTATCTTCTCGAAAAATCCGTAGAAGTAAGCTTAGCGGTAAACTCTATTTCGCCCGGAATTTCGTCTTTACTATGTCCGAATCTCGTCTCTATTTTGTAGATTATGATGCTTGCATAAAAACTTACTTGCGGTCTTCCACTTGACGATTACCATCTCATCTTTTTCCGTTTTCTTTGTATAGAGAACAAACATACATACAGACAGACAGATAGTAGACGTTTTAGGCTTAACCTATGACACTCCCCGTATCAAGATCTACCTGTGTGCCATTTTTCGTCAAAATCAGTTGAACGGTGTGGATTTTTATAAGGAACAAACAGATAAAAAGACACGTGATTTATATATATATATATATATATATATATATATATATATATATATATATATTCCCTAAAAAAACTAACGTTGAAAAAAGTGGCCAAGTTCCAGGCCCCTCTCAAAAACAGTTTGCCAATGAAAGTTATGATATGATACTATTGCGCCAAGATTTAGGCTCTTAATACCTCGCCAAGAACCTAATAATACCCTATTAATTATTTGTGCAATTCCAACTTGGCCAGTTTCCGTTAAATGAAGGCCACTATAACGATTGGATTTATTATAAAATGTCCGGCATTTAAAGATTCAGGCCCTAAGGGTAACGATTCAGGATTTTTTTTTTTCATAAGGCAATTCAACCACACGGGTCATTGTTGCCTTTTGAAATTTAAAGCCTTATATAATTAAATTATATATATACAGGGTGTCCCGTAAATGTCTAGTCATATTGTGAGAGGTGATAGAGGACCTTTAGGGGAACAAAAAATGTTCTACGACGATTTTCCGAATTCTCGCCCATAAGGGAGAAAACGTCGTTTTATTGCTTTATCGAGACAAACGTGGTTTTTAGGAGAATAGTCGTTGTAGCTCCGTCCCAAATGGTACTACTAGAAAGGAAGTGAAACCAATCGAAAGCTGAGTAAATTTACTATAAGACTAGTTGAGAGTAAACGTAAAAATGAATGAATGTAAGTATGTATATCTTACCAAAAGAAAGCAATTTTAAATTTCCTGATATTTTCTTGATATTTCTTACCAGCGTTACTCCTCAATGGGCAGGATCTGAGATTTCCGGGCTTCAAAAAAACTTCCTCGTTTAACCAGCTTTCCATTCATGTATCGCAACCCTGTGTTATTGAAGTATGTTACGATTTAACAACAAAAGTTGAAAAAAAAACATGGATCTGTGAAAAAAAATTATATTTTTTTCTACATTTTATTCAAAAAGCTGAATAGAAATATGTATTTTTATAAATGTTTACTTAAATATTAAGTAAACAGTTACTTAAAACAATAAAAAAATAACTTCCACGAATATAAAAAAAATCCTAAAACAGCAAATAAATAAAATTTTACATTTATTTTGAATTCAGGTAACTAGTACTGGGTCCAGGTGGCGGCCATTAAGGAACCCCAACCATACATTAACCTCAAAAATTATTATTTTTACCTAGATAACGTATTTGAACACATTTTTACAGGACTATCTACTTCTTATTTACTAGGGAAGGGATATTTAATTACCACAACAAACACGCATGGGCTCACGAGAATCCCAGCAAGTTTCACAAGCGTAGCCATCAGTATCAATTCAAGGTAAAGCATTTGTTTTCTAAGTATTAACACCTGTAAAAATGTGTTCAAATGTGTGATCTAAGTAAAAATAATAATTTTTGAGGTTAATCTGTGGTTAGGGTTCATTAATGGCCTTAATGGCCACCTCCTGGACCCAGTATTAGTTACTGTAATTAACAAATTCAAAATATATCTGTATTTTATTTATTTACTGTTTTAGGATTTTTTTTTTATGTTTGTGAAGGTAATTTTTTTATTGTTTTAAGTAAAATTTTACTTAATATTTATGTAAACATTTATAAAAATAAATATTTCTCTTTAGCTTTTTTAATAAACTGAAGAAAAAAATATAATTTTCTTTTCACAGATCCATGTTTTTTTTTAAACTTTTGTTCTTAAATCGTTGACATACTTCAATAACACAGGGTTGTGATACATGAATGTAAAGCTGGTTAAATGAGAAAGTTTTTCTGAAACCCGGAAATCTCAGATCCTGCCCATTGAGGAGTAACGCTTGAAAGAAATATCAAAAAAATTTCGGGAATTTTAGAATAGCTTTCTTTTGGTAAGATATACATACTTACATTCATTCATTTTTACGTTTCCTCCCAACTAGTCTTATAGTACATTTACTCAGCTTTCGATTGGTTTCACTTCCTTTCTAGTAGAACCCCCAGGGACGGAGCTACAACGACTATTCTTCTAAAAACCACGTTTGTCTCGATAAAACAATTAAACGACGTTTTCTCCCTTATGGGCGAGAATTCGGAAAATCGTCATAGAACATTTTTTGTTCCCCTAAGGGTCCTCTATCACCTCTCACAATATGACTAGACATTTACGGGACACCCTGTATATATATATATATATATATATATATATATATATATATATATATATATATATATATATATATAAATCTGAGATTGTTGCATAAGTAAATTAAAATGTTTTAGAGGAAAAAATAATAATGAGAAAAGTTGTTGAAAGCAAAATACACTAATATTGATCTAATGATAATATATTGAACTAAAGATCTGAAATGTTTTATATTTTAATATTTGAATTATTAATTTTTTTTTGTAAATAATTGCTTATTATATTTTATTAAATATCTCAGTGGCTCTCAAAAAACTCAACGCTCTCTGGCTTGATTCATGGTCGTCTCCAAGTATATCACAGAGAGGACCATGAATGTCCATTTGGTTCGGAGCGGATTCGTAGGCTCTGCATTCAGTAAAAATGTGTTTGATGGTAAGATATTCGCCACAAGCTCTGCATTCAGACCTTAATTCTCTTTTAAATAAATATGCATGAGTGAGATTAGTGTGTCCAAGTCTAATCCTCGACAGAACAACCTCATCTCGCCTAGTGTCTTGAGATGAGGTTTTCCATGCCGAGGTAGTGGATTTAATCTCCCTCAACTTATTTTCTCTATTTTGGAACCATTTATATTGCCACTTTGAGAAAATATGGTATTTTAGATGTGCTACAGCGTCTGACGGCAGGATGTACGAGTAAGGAACGCCTTCTTTAATAGCTTGCTTGGCTGCTACATCCGCTTTATCACTACCACTTATACCATTGTGGCTAGGAATCCAGCAGAGAGTAACATGATGGTTTCTTTCGTAATGCAAATCTATTCCCTTAATGATGTCTGAAATGATCGTATTTCGGGAATAAAAGTATTGTAATGAAAGGAGAGAAGATAAAGAATCAGTGTATATCGCCAAGTTACTATTATTTTCAGATTAAATATTAACCGCTTTGCTTATTGCAAGTAATTCCGCTGTGTATATTGAACTTAAAATCTGGAGAGACAACATTTGTGTTCTGGCATTACAAACTATCGCACATCCTACGCCGTCAGTAGTTTTAGAGCCATCTGTGAATACCTCTGTTGCTCCTGCATACTTCAACCTGATTATATTGAATTCAGCTTGAAATATTGTAGGAACAGTGTCTCTCTTGATATATCTGGTCAGCGAAAGATCAATTTTAGGAGCGTGAAGAGTCCAAGGCTCGAGATTTGGAAATGCCAGCTGATGAAGTTTGCTTAGATCGAAATCCACATCTGATAGTAATCTTATGGATCTGTGGATAAATTGGTTGCTATTAATGAAATTGTTGTTTTGATTAGAGTAAATGAACCTGAAGTTCTGATTTAAAGGATGATAAGGAGATGTGATAACTTTCACAAAGTAAGATAAGGACAGATAGTCTCTTCGATACTGCAAAGGGGGCTCACCGGCATCTACCAAAATACTATTTACGGGACTCGTCCGGAAAGCACCCGTTGCTATTCTCAAACCTGAATTATGGATACTATCTACTATTTCTAAGGTTCTGGGACTGGCAGATCCATAAGCCACACATCCATAGTCCAATTTCGATCTAATCAAACTTCTATAAAGCATTATCATACTCTTCCGATCAGCTCCCCATTTCCTATTGCTTAGTACTTTCAAGAAATTCAACGAGTTCAAGCATTTTTTCTTCAATTCTCTTAAGTACGGTGCCCATGAAAGTGTGTAGTTAAAGGTTAGTCCTAAGAATCGGGCTTCGGGTTGAATATGGATTTCCACCCCATCTATATCAAGAGGAGGCAACTGCATTATTCTACGTCTACTAAAAAGTAGACCCACTGATTTTGATGTTGAAATTTTGAAACCACTCTGATTGAGCCAGGTAGAAACATTCAAAAGGGCTCGTTGAATTTCTTGAAAACAGTAAGCAACACTCTTATGGGCACAGTATATTGTTAAGTCGTTGGCATACAACATTCCCAAAACCGGGGCCTGCACACTGTTAAGTACCTCATTAATGGCGAAGCAGAACAGTGTTGCACTCAACACACTTCCCTGAGGGACACCTTTCTCCTGAACAAACATATCAGAGAAAACTGACCCGCATCTAACATAGAAAGAATAGAATATCTATTATAGAAAGATCGGTCTTCTCAAAAATTCTTTATAAACATCAACATACTCCCATTTACACCGTACCTTGCAAGAGAATTTAAAATATGCCGTCTCCACGCGCGATCAAATGCGCTTTCAACGTCAACAAAAACAGCTAGTAGTTTCATCTTAGCCTTGAAAGCGTTATGAACGGCATTTTCCAGGCCCACTAAGTTATCTGTAGTACTCCTGTTCTCTCTAAATCCACTCTGCCAAGGATGGAGTAAACTATGTGATTCCAAGTACCATTGAAGTCTTTTAACCACCAGTTTCTCCAAAAGTTTGCAGAGTGAAGATGTGAGAGATGTAGGACGGTAACTAGTAACTTTGTCTGCCGGTTTATTATTTTTCAAAATCGGAACAATAATGGCAAGCCTCCATTCGTTCGGAAATTCACATTGGGAATAGATCCGGTTAAGAACACTTAATATAATCATTTTACTTTGCATAGATAAATTTTTAATCATAGTTATGCTAATTTGATCTAAGCCGGGCGTAGTTTCATTGCGGGAATTTAGAGCTAAGTTGAATTCATTGATTGTAAAAGATAAATTGAGCGGATTATTTGGTTCATAATTAATTATTAATGGTTTAGCTTCTTCGACATTTTTAATGCGTAAAAATTCTTCAGAATAGTGAATGGAGGATGAATTATTTTGAAAGTAATTTCCTAAAATATTTGCTATGGAGTATGGTTCAGTAAATTTGTCATTATTATGATTTATTTTATTTATTGATTTTGAGAAACTGCGTCCTTTAATCTTCCTAATCGTTTCCCATACTTGGGATGGGGGAGTACTAATTTTAATTGTGGATAAGAAGGCTTGCCATGATTTTCTTTTACTTTGTTTAATAATAAACCTAGCGTGGGTCCTGGCACGCTTGTAAGCCAAAAGAGAATCTGAGCATTTAAATTTACGGAGGGCCTTTTTCCTATTCTTGACGGCTCTATCACAGTCCGCGGACCACCAAGGAACAAGAATCTTTTTAGCACGAGGTTTGGTCTTGGGTATAGCTTGATTTGCGGAATCTATTATCAATTCATTTATAGATTTTATTACTATGTTGATATCATGATGATAAATATTTATTTTCGTAAGATCAGCTAGATCCTGATACAGCTGCCAATTAGCTTCTTTCAGCTTCCATTTAGGGCAGGGATAGGATTGTGGAATTCTGTCAACTGTCTCTATTGTAGTAGGGAAGTGATCACTGCCATAACTATCCTCCGACACTGTCCACGTGAAACGAGGAGAGAGCCGGGGAACAGTTATGGATAAATCAATGCTAGATAGTGTGCCTGAGGAAAAACAAAAATGTGTAGGTGATAAAGAGTTAAGGAACATAGGGTATTTTCCTCCAAAAACTCTTCAATAATTTTGCCTTTATTGTCTAAATTAGTACTGCCCCAGCTAGGGCTGTGGGAGTTAGCATCAGTAAGAATTAAACAAGGCTGAGGTAATTGATTATATAGGTTATTTAGATCGCCTGTAGTGAATTGTAAGCTAGGTGGGAGATATAAGGAGCACAGAGTTAATGGAAAAGGCTGATGAATACGGACAGCAACTGCTTGCAGATGTGTGTCCAAAGCAACATCAGAATACGGAATATTATTAGATATCATAATGCACACACCTCCGCAAGCAATCAGTCCTTCGGAGTAATCTTTGGGAATTATATTAAAATTTTTAAAAGTAAAGTCTTCATTAGGTTTGAGATGTGTCTCTTGCACGCACGCTATATCAAAGGCAACGTCACGTTGCAACAATAAAAGGTCATTTCTATGAGACAAATATACATGTGCATGCATATAACTCTACACAAAAGTATACAGATATATACATGCACAATAATAATGTAGTGTTGTCGATCCCTACTAAGAATTACTGTTCGTAACTTCAGGTTTCTGTGGACGTCCTCTAGTATTAGAACGGCCTTTAAAGTTATTAGATGTTTTCGGAGTTTCATTTTTTAAAGTTTGTTGGGTGCCAATAAGTTTTACTTTTTTATTATTTACTATTACTTCGGGGGATTTTTCGATTGGATTTATAATTTCCGAGTTAACAACTGAGGGGTTATTAGCTATGTTTACTTTATTATTATTATTTGCTTTGGGAGGCTCAGACTCTTTATCCAGCATGGGACTTGATTCACTTTCACTGTTAGATGCTTGTGATAACATTTGTACATTCATCACTTGATCCATCTTTTCCATTTTATTAAGTAAAAATTCAATTGTTGTGGTAAGTTTCTCTACCTGTGAACGTAAGGAGTCCCTGCTAGAGGGCGCGGCAGCTACCTGAGCAAATGGTTGTGTTTGAAACTGCCTTGGAGGTTCGCTACGGTTTAAAACACCATCAGCTTGCCTATAGGACAGTTTTTCTTTAACCCTCAATTCCTCAATTTCTGAAATTGCTCACAGGTAATTCCCTTGGAAAAATTTAAGAATTTATGAATGGACAATTTTATGTCATAACCTTCAAATTTATTAATATTCTTAATATTCAAATAATCCTTTTCGTTGTTAATTTCAAGAAGAATACTCCCATTCTTCTGAAAAGTGATTTGTGCATGTGGAGCATATGATTTAATAAACCGACACACTTTAAACGGGCTAAAAGATTTAAACGACTTTCCATCCTCATTAGCCAGATCCATAATTATAAACTTTTTCACCCATTTCATACGCACTTTAGGCCGATTCCTCTCATCTAACGAGGCATTAATATCAGGAGGATCTGGATCAAGAGGCAAATTAGCCTTTTTCATTTCACAATTGCCAGAAAACAGAAATAAACAAACAAATATGAAATGAGTAATATAACACTGATAACCAGCCCAGATAGGTTACGGCAGTATCGATACTAGCCGAGCCGTTCGTGAACGATCTCCCTCTTAATGGAGGTTAGGCTCAACTTTGAGGTTAATCACACACTAGCCACTTATAAATACTCAAATATCTCCATTACTATATCCCTAATCAGAAAACATCATTAAATGTGCTATCAGCAGATATTAATGAGCAACTTGGATACGTTTTTAAATCACTGCACTGTGAAAATCCCAATAATATAGTAATAATTCAAGCACTGGCTAGTAAAAACGTGTTCCCCCTATAGAATCCAAAGAGAAAGAGGCGATTCAGGTTTATTATAAGCTCTTTGGTGACATAAAACGGTCTGGTTTTTATGAACTCTATATAAGTTAAAGTGGTCACGGCCATATGTAAGTTAACAGGGATGTTTTATTATTCTATCTACTTTTTATCGTTCGGTATTTTATTTTTTTATAAATTTACTAGCTGTTACCTGGTATGCCATGTTGCAACTACTTTCTGCATTTAGAAAAGCAAAAATAAATTTGAAACCAAATAAGTCATATAAAAAACTAATAAAGCAAATCTGTTACTGTTCGCGTTCAGTTTCGAACCAGTCACCTCCGAAATGTGAGTACCTACCTGTGTACCATGTTTGGTCAAAATCAGTCAAACAGTGTGGATTTGTACAAGGAAGAAACAGACAGCTAATAGACGATTTTCAATAGCCTATGATACATTTTTGCTTTTAATAACACCCTAATGTCTAGCATCCTGCAAAATTTCAAGTCTCTAGCTTCATGGGAAGTGCCTAATAATTTTGATGAGTGAGGGAGTCCTTTAAATTCTGTTTTTCGATCGCTTATATCTCAGAAACTATTCAATGTAGAATTATGAAACTTTCTAGTTTTACTTATAAGTATTAATATATGTTTATGAGTTATGAGAGGGAAACAATCGGTTCTGATACGGCATGTAATATACACACAGTGTGCTTAGGCCGGAACTTGGCCTGGCGCACTACCGGACGCCTAGATAACCAGTATACCATATGCATCACTGTTTACAGCCCTGAAGAAGGCTTGAATGTCAAGTCAATTCGTTGGCAGAAACACAACTCATTTTGGTATAAAATGTAGTTTTAGCGCGTCTTAACCAAAATTTTCAGTTTAGGCATTCAGAAACGATTAATTCAGTTAAAACGTGTTCCAGAAATTTGAATTTTATCTAATCTAAAATAGATAAATTCAGGTTCCGTTTGGAGTTTAGGAAGTACTAGAAATATTTCATTAACAGCCTTGTAAAATTTTGGGATTTTTATATATTTTCTAAAATATCTCGAAAACGGTTAGGAAATCATGGTATGTGGAAGGCGCCAATTTGAAAGTTGACACCATTCCCTACAAAAAGATTTAGATTAATTTTCGATGGGGCGATGTTAGTCCGAGAAATAAGTGCTTAAAACGTCATAAATTGTTAGTTCTGTTCTTCTCAATGGGTTTCTTTTTGTTTACCTAAAGTTTTATTTGGTTACTGTTTTTTTAATTGGTTGTTGAACTAAAAACTCACTTTTTAATCGGTTGTTTTTTGTTTTAAATTGCATTTATCAGTAAAATTAGTATTTTAGTCATATAAGCCAAGAAACTATAAAAGGTATTGGTAAAAAAGTTTGGAGTGGCTGTGGTAATCAAGATGGCTGTGTCTAATCATGATGGCGTATACATAGGTTTGTTTTGAATTCTCCTATCTATATAACCTTCCTCATACTGCTAGAACTGTAATTATCATTATTTCTTATTTTATAGAAAGATTTAAACCACAAGAGAATGGACTTTTGTTTGTCATGAAGCACAAATTGACAGTTGATTATAACAGTAAAACGAATTTGCTATTAAAACAAGAAACTTAAAATGACATCGAATTTACGGTTGTCTGGAATAGAGCCTTCTGATTAGTAGTCGAAGAGTGAGTACGTTTTCAGGACATAATTGTATCGGCTTATTCAGCCTTCCTCAAGAATGAGGATTAAGTGTTATCCGCTTCTGTGTAAGTTGGCTACTGTCAGTTTCTTGTTATTTGTGATGCCTAATCTATTTCATTTCTTCGAGATGCACGGAACCGTGCTAAGATAACGCAGTTCCTGCGAGTCGGACTTTTATATAAAACATTTTACGCCACCCTCATTTTTCATGGCTATCTAATTTCATAAATACATGCTAATTTACTCTTGATTGCTTACATAATATATTTAATGGGCTGGAAAATAACATACCTAATATACATCAAATATTTATTAAGAGGAAAAAAAAAATCTTACAAAAATACAACAACTAGAATACAGGTTATCATTAATAAAGCATAATGATATTTTATTCATCAACTAATTATTAAAACAAAAATCAAATTAAATTCAATTATGTTGTTAATATTTATTAATGCTGTGATGGATGAACTTGTTTTTCAGCACACATTTTTCAAACCGAGGTATCATTGTAGATATCGCTGTTCTCAGTTCCTTTTCAATCACTAAACCTGATCGATACTTCGTCTTCAAAACAGCAACTGCAAAAAACCCCGTTTCACATAAGTATGTTGTTACAAATGGTAATAAAATTTCTAAAGTTTTTTTTGTTAAAACTGGATAATCTTTTTTCACCCGTAGCCAAAACGTAACAATATCCTATCCTTGTTGAAACATCTATCTTAATGTCGTGTCACAAGGCAAGTCAATTATCATTTCTTGCTCTGCTGTCGAGATATTAAAATCATCAATTTTTTCAATTACAAACAGGTTTCGTATCCATTTGTATTTCGATATGTCACGATCTTGAAAGTAAAATAAGAATTGTTTCCGTAGACTAGTCAAGTGGTTATCAATTATAACTTTATTTTCTTCTATTTCATCTGCATGGCAAGTGGCTTTAAAATTGTGAAATATTTCAAAGTTATTATTTTCCAAACTTGTTGCCCACAGCTTCAATTTTTTCACTTCCGGATTGTTTCATGAGATCAACCTTATAAGCGGGGTTCCTCCCTATGGAGGGAGGGAGGAACCGCGCTAAAAGAAAAATTGTTTGATTCAGCAAACCCGTATATACCCTTCTTGGTAGCTCAAAATCATCACTCAAGCCTTGACGAAGCTTACAAAGGTTAGCAAGTCTTTTTTTTTTTTTTTTTTTTTTTTTTTTTTTTTTGTACAAAACGCTGTTAGAGACCATGTAGAATAAGTTATCAACTATTTATTTAATTATTATATTGAAAGTATTGTAGCGTCTAGCTATAGGGGAATAGTGTGGCAGCTGAGAGAACCTGAGGCGGTTATCAGTCGATCCTTAATCCTCTTGCGGATCACCACTATCTCTGCGATAGGACGGCTGATTTACCCTCGGGCCTACAGAGTTCGCCACCTCCCGGTGCAATCTTCGAGTGAGGGCAGCACCTTACGGGCTCGTCACAAGATAAACGCCGATTCGCGGGCTGCCCGCCCTAAGTGAGTTCAGCCTTGAGTCCCTTAGGAACAGCACAGGCTTGAGGCCCTTAGGAGCATCTTTACGCTTGCTGCATCCATCCTCTGGAGGTGCACCTTCTTCTACGCCCCGTCAAGCTCCATCTTCAACTTGGCGTCAGCGGCTACAGCGAAGACGCAGAATCACACACAGATAAGCGAGACTATAAACTTTCTTTAAAAAACCCTCAGCGGCCACTATTCACCCGACCACCAACTATACATACTTGTTATTTTCATTATTTTTTATTCGCACATAAGTTAATATATTTTTTTTTAATTCACGCTAACATACTAACCAGCATCTCCTCCACAAGGAGATATTTTTTTTTCCTTTTGTTTTCTAAAATAAATAATTCAATTTTTTTCTCACTCTATATTGTCGATCATTTAGCCTCAATTATAGGCACCTTTATGTTCGGCACCATTTCCGATAAATATTCTCATACATATTTTCATTAGCAATTTGGTGCTGAACGTAACAAACGCTGTTGTCCGTTTTCCATAATTGGATCGCGATGTCTGTATAAATCTTCGAATTGATCTTTTGTCATTGGAGCGATACATTAGAATTCATCATCAGACAAGTTGTTTATATCAATCCGCTCAGGTTTGTTAGCACATGAATTTCTTAGTTCATCAAGAAATAGCAAAAGTTTAGTACCTTTAATATTGTACGGTCTATAAATAAATCTTAATCCTGGTAAAAGAATCTCAAGTATAAGACCATCGTCGTCTAAATGATGCTGGCATGATCTAACATTTTCTGACATATAAATGTTTCTTTTAATAAAAACATCAACTCTACACGAAAAAGACAATCTGTGCAATGCTGCATCAGCATCGCAAAAAATATATGTTTGACGTGCTGATTGTGTAAGTACATTTAGCCGCAGGCAGTCTGGATCAGCGTTTAATAAGGTCATTTCATTATTGATCGAAATATTGCAGTTAAAACACAATCTATAATTGCCATTCAGTTGTAATAGGGGATGTGCAAAACTATCGCGTCGTCCGATTGCGATTTCCCTTTTCAGAATATTTTCGTCGCCATTCATACGAGCTAATTGACGAGCGTTAGCTGGCACGTTGCAAACATAACATCGTAATCTTTCAGCCCTTTCAATGGATTTACGATGAAGTAAGAACTCAATGCAATAATCAGAATTATTAAGGAGGATCTCTAATTGTCTTTGGAGTAGACCTGTGCTGTACGACAGTTCGGTAAAGAATGAAAAGCTTTGTAATGAATCTATTGCTTATACAATAAAAAAGATACAAGAATAAGATAAGTAAAAAAGTCCTACTCGCAGGAACTGCTTAATCTTAGCGCGGTTCCATTCATATTCCTAGTGTCATTTTGTAGACTTAGAAAACAGTTATTACTTTGTTCAGATATTAGGAATGATCTGAACAAAGTAATAACTGTTTTCTAAGTCTACAAAATGACAAACAAAAATTAAAAAAAAAAAAAAAAAAAAAACAAAAAAAAAATAAACAAGATTGTCGGCTAGGGATGAAACTATCCTAAGCGGAAATTACTCTTTCCTCCGTCCCAAGTTTTGGTCTACGAAGACTCTACTACGAATATGTTTCTACTTTACTTAACTTACATTACTAACATATCCATTTTACTTTTAAATGCAATTAAACAAAATGTAAGTGTGCAAGAAAATTAGAAAGTAGTGTTATTTTTTATTGAAATACGGCCTCATACAACCACAACATATAATTATATTTCTAGTATAGCATTTGGCTGCATGACTTCCTACAGGTAAAGGTAACTGTCAGCTGTCCTAGGATGCATCTTGATTTATGAAGTGCAATAAAAGCCAACCTGAAGCCTGCCTACTACCTCGACCCGGACAGATGTTTGACTCTACACGGAGAATATTTACGTTTTCAGTTTTGTTACATGTTCAGAGAATTTGTATTTATTCCCCTGTTTTAGTGAGAAATACATCCTCCTACAATAAAAAAATAAAAAAATAACAAGAAAAAAAATCAGACAAAAAGAACCGTTTAAATAAACGAAATCAATTATCGTTTATCAAACTTCTAAGTTTTCTGCACTTATTTATCTGATTGACATCGCCTAATCAAAACTTTCTTCAGAATCTTTTTTGTAGATCATTTAGTAAGCTTTCGAATGGTAACCTTCCGTTTACCAAGATTCTCAATCGTTTTCGAGATATTAAGGAAAGTATATGAAGTTCCCAAAGCTTTTCACCTCTATTAATAAATTATTTTAATCTAACCCTTCCTTAACTCCAAACGTAACCAAATTTTCAACACACTAGTTTTGATGAAATTAGAACATGCAGAAAATGTTTCATCTGAATCCCATGATTCTAAGTACCCAAACCAAAAACGTTATTCAACAACTATTTTTCCATTTTTCTCGAAAACTATTGAAGATATCGCCTTAAAAATGCTTTCATTTGTTTTCTTAGGGCAAGAAGCCTATAAAACGAGTACTTGCAAACATATGAAGTAAGCGGAACGATTTTTTTCGGGCGAATTTCGCTCCAAAAACCATGTTCCGGTGGGTGGATTCTGCTGGTTAACGAACTTGACCTTTCAAATTAGACGAATGATTTTTGTACTAAATTTAATCAAAATCGGACCATTCGTCTTGGAGCTAGAAAGCGAACAGACAAATATATATTTTTGTATATATATATATATATATATATATATATATATATATACAAATATATATTTCTGTATATATATATATATATATATATATATATATATATATATATATATCATATTTTCACATTTTTTAATTTAAAATAAGTACATTTTATTTAAAGAAAAACAAACATTTCATAAATTGAGGTATACGTACATAAGTAATAAATAATTTATTAAAAAATAAAAATAAAAGTCTATTGTTAAAAAGTCATTTTCATGGGGAAGAATTTTTTGATAAAGTGTTAGGAGGAACTCCAAAGTCCTTGGCAATTGTAGATTTTTTCTTTATTCCTTTTTCAACTTCTTTAATCGCAGCTATTTTCTCTGACAACGATAAAGTATTATAACTTCTAGGCTTCGACATCTTAAATCAACAACTTCCTGTACTGCTCTGTACGCCAGAAATTCAAGGCACAAACAATACAACAGATCTAGGCGCTGACTGACTTATAACTAAATAAGAAATCAGAGGGAAGGTGGGAGGGAATTCTAGGATAAAACGACAGGATGGAACTATAATAACCCCTGGAAGGGAGGAAGCATGGCCCACCACTTTGCAGAACTCCTAGAGCCCAAGAACTAGACTATGAGACCGCCGCGCTTCTTGTCCGGGAACCCCTACATCCGCATCTTACTATATAGTATATAGTATGTTTTCACCAGTGGAGGTACAGACTCGGAAAAAAATCGAATTATCCAGAATTTTATTCGAATTAACCACTATTTTTTTACATTGTTTATGCCCTAAATTCTAGGGACCGAGAAAAATATTCGAATTAAAGAAGATTTCGAATTATCGAAGTTCGAATTATCCATGTTCTACTGTATATATATATATATATGTATATATATATATATATATATATATATATATATATATATATATATATTTATATATACACACACGCATTTTCGGATTGTTTCATGGGATCAACCTTATAAGCGGGGTTCCTCCCTATGAAGGGAGGGAGGAACCGCGCTAAAATAATAAACATTAATGCTAAAAGATGGAAAACAGTTGGTTTACGACTTATATGATAAACGATTGCTTATGCGTAACTAATAGAGACCTAAGACGGCCCTTTTTCAGGGCTACTAATGTAAGTCTGCTAACGGAACACTTTTTTGCGAAAAAAGGACTTTTTGGAACATAAGAGCTGGAGGTGGGGTAGGGATGGGGTTGGGGGTGGGTTAAGGGAGTGGGGCAAGGTTTCAGTGTATTGCCTTCGAAAAAATCTTCAAATGATAATGGATAGACGATAATTGCAAAAAAATAGCTTCCCCCCACCCCCGTGGGTGGGCCTCGTCATCAACTTCGTACTTAAAGGACAAATAAAAGCGGTTAACTAGGAAGTGTCAATTATTATTGGATCCTTCCAAATTTCGATTAAAATTATATTTTATCATTTTATTTATTATTTTTTCTAATATTTTTTTTTTTTTTTTTTTTTTTTTTTTACGGCGCATCTACATCTAGGTCATTAGCGCCGTATTATTTGTATTATTATTACTTTTTATTTCCCCCCCCTTTTAGCTATGATTTTTTTTGTAATTAATTTAAGTATGTTCTATTTTTTTTCTGTAATCTCATTATTTGAAATCATAAAAATGTCTTTATTTATCACAATTAATTATTAATTAAAATGGCCTGAAAACTGCCCAGAGAAGATTTTCTATTTTTTGGGTTACCGACTGGTGAAAGCTCAGGTGGCAATTAGTTCATACTAGAGAAGATCACTGAAAATACTGATGCTTATTGTTTTGGGCGATGAATCAACTCCTGATGGACCTTCAACATCTTTCGTTATCTTGTACAAACATGTGAGATTAGCATTTTGCCAGAAAGGATGACGAAAATACTATGTTCTGTGTGTAGAAGGGCGATGTGCCGCGGTCATCACCTATCACCAAAATTGGACAGAACATTGTATTTTCCAAAAGTTCCTATTTTTTATGGTTTTTGATCGTTCTAGTTTATGGTTCGTAATAAGTAATTTCAGTTTAGTCATATTGCTTTTAGGATAATCATTTGGTGTACGAACAATGTTGAGTTTTAGGATTTCCTAACTATTTTGTGAATTAAACTTAACATTTTGCAGATTTATTCCTGTTTGAATTTATTTCATGATGTTTCATACATTGTTTTTGTGACAAAAGCAAAAGAAAAAAATGAAATTTGTTTATTTTAAAATTTTTCAAAGTATGGGGTAAAATTTACCCCACGGTGTCATTACCGTAGATGTCAATAGCAGTGTCAATCCAGGGTTCCCCCCTCCCCAAAAATATAGGAGTGAATATGCCTCTGATTTTGTGTGGAATAATCAAATAATAGGTCTCCATTTTTCCATAATAGGCGCCATACTTGTCACCATAAATCCACTCTGGTTAGTCGTTTCTTCACATTACGGTGTTAGGGAATACCGAAGTTTGAAATTGTTTTGTCATAGCCGTGGGACGGATGATGAGCTATTAGTAGAGATTTTCTAATGAGATTTGGGCTTAGCTATGTTTTTTTCGGACTTCTGGTAGGAAGGAATGCCAAAGATTGAAGTGATTTCGGTATCTGGTGGGTGCTGGAGGGGTGAGCTTGGTGGGGAAAGGACTTGCGTCGAGGGTGCCAGCTAGCCCTCCCTGCATTCAAACACAACACTCCACATCCACCAGCCGTTCTCTTCGAGGCATTAAGCTCCCGCTTACAAATTTTACCGCTTACTTGCTCATTTTCGTAATCAAACACTGAAACAAAATCTCGCTGCAGTGTGTAAATATTTTAAAAGTACACATGCAGTATTGCATTTACTTCATTGAGTAATTAAATTGAGATAAAAATATTCCAAAGAACTATTTGCAAGATCAGCTATCGTGTGAATGATTAAATAAAAATGACTAGTCGATAATCATTTTTCTAAATGGAAAATTCGAGTTTTGGTTCTGGCTCTCTCCCTCCGTCGACTTTGGTCGTCTTCTCGCAAGCAGGGAGCATTTCTGATGCATTAAGGATGCACAGACCTTTCACTTCCAGGGTAAGTAGGAACTCGTACAAATTGTAATTTGAAGAGAGTTTTTTTTAGTTTTTTTGTGATTAATTGATTTAATTATTTTTTATGCTGGTTTTGTTAATGTTTTTAGTGAAATTGATTAATGGTATGCTTCATAAGTCGAGTTTTTAAAATGTACATATTTGTATTTATTACTGCTCCATAATTACTTTAGTCAAATTATTTACATTAATTAAGCGTGTTAACACAATTGTGAGAGTGAGATATAATTTATATTTTTGAATATATTTGACGAAATATAAATTATTGTTTAAAGATTATATTTTTCTTTTAATCTACTCCAAAAAACAAATGAATTGGCGAAAGAATCATGTCGATATAATTTTCTAAACTCGATATAAAAAATAAAGCACTTTCAACCTATTTTATTTTATTTCTTGGCTCCTAACGCGCATTGGACGGAACGCTCGAACACGTGTCAACTATTTTTCGATGTTGAATCAAGAGAAAAAAATTTGTCCAGATCGGTCACCCCATCGCTGTATGCTCCCCTTGTAAGAATGGGAGGGTACCATTCAATGCATATATACAGGGTGTCCCGCATTTAGATGTCTTAACTTTAGGGGTTTACTCTGCACCTCGTTTGTAGTTAAGTGAGGTAAAAATGAGCGTTCTATCCGAACAAGAAGATTTACGGATTTCTGTTTAATGTATCGTAAATAACGAGCACATTTTTAGAATCTACATTCAATTTACAATAAGAAACACCCGTTATTGAAATGTTGTTATGTAAATTAAGAAATATAGTAAGAGCCATATAGATGTGAACTATTGTTATTAGTGTTTTCTTAACTTATTTAACATTTTCTTAATCAGCTATTTGTTGACTTGGAGGTTTGCCACCGCCTCAAAAGTTGCCTTATTTAAGCTTTAAAATGGTACCTCAATGTTTCAGAAAAAAAATTATTTCAGTCCTGTTTTTTCTCAACAGGTCAATTGGTCAAAACCAATAAATGTTCTTTAGTATCTCTAGAAGTAGATGAGTGCTGGTCGACCGTGCCAGGTAAAGGTACAGGCTCCTTTGTCACTTTTCTCTGGCCATAAAATCATTTCGAGAAAGGTAGGACTAAAATAATAACTGTTTCTATTTTAATCTTTACAAATGAGACTAAGGATAAGAATTGAACCGCGCTAAGATTTCGCAGTTCCTGCTAGTCGGACTTTTTAGCGCGGTTCCTCCCTCCCCTCATAGGGAGGAACCCCGCTTATAAGGTTGATCTCTTGAAACAATCCGGAAGTGCCGACTAGAACATTGTGCGTTTCAGAACTCCTAGAGACCGAAAATGACGGTGGTTCAAATTTGTATATATATATATATATATATATATATATATATATATATATATATATATATTGTCTGTTCGCGGCGTAGCTCAGAGGGCAATGGTCCGATTTTGATGAAATGTGGTACAAAAATACTTCGTCCAATTTGAAAGGTCAAGTCGTTAACCAGCAAAATTCGCCCACTGAAAGATGACGTTTGGGGCGAAATTCGCGCAAACAAAATCGTAACGCTTACATTTTTGAGTTCATATGCTTGTAAGTACTTGTTTTATTGGCTTCTTGGCCTAGGAAAATGACACCATTTTTAAGGCGATAGCTTCAACCGTTTTCGAGAAAATTGGAAAAATAGTTGCTGAATAACGTTTTTGGTTTGGGTACTTACAATCATGGGATTCAGTTGAAACATTTTTGGCATGTTTGAATTTCATCAAAACTAACATGTTAAACTTTTGGTTACGTTTGGAGTTAAGGAAGGGTTAGAATAAAATATTTTATGAACAGACATGAAAAGTTTTGGGAACTTCGTATACTTTCATTAATATCTCGAACACGGTTGGGAAATTTTGATAAGTGTATAGAAACTATTCGAAAGCTTTGTAAATTTTCTACAAAAAAGATTCTGAAACAATTTTTGATTAGGTGATATCAATCGGAGAAATAAGTGCTTAAAACTTTAAATACGTCTGTTTAGTTCATATGAACGGGTTTTTGTCGTTCTTTTTGTAATTTTAGTCTCTTTTTTTTTTAGATAGAACGCGTCACTGAACTACAAATTACGTGCAGAATAAACTCCTAAAGTTAAGACATCTCAATGCGGGACACCCTGTATATATATATATATATATATATATATATATATATATATATATATATATATATAAATATATATATTTATATATATATGTATATGTATGTATTTTTTCAAAATATAAATTATGAGTAAGTAAAAGTATATGAAACAAGGTAAAAGGGAAAAAGTTTCGAGAATCAAATGAAACATAACTAAATATTGTGGCTTTATTTAAATATTTTTTAAGCCTTTACTTCTTTTCAATTACACAATTATTGCGACCACTAGGTTTTATGTATTTATAACTAAGAATTATGAAGATAATAATACAATTTAAAAATAATCTCGTTTTATTTGATTTAATTTATTCAGTTCACAATATGAATGAATTATTATAAATGAAAATCTTTTAAAATAGTTGTATAGCATAAAAAAGTAACTTTGCTGGGCAATGTACTCCAGCCCGTGGTCCATGGTTTGAAGACCTCGGTTCAAAAATAAGAAGAGGGACAATAACTCGATGTATCATATATTCATCAGATGCCATCTGTATGGTTACAATTTCCATGTAGAGTTACAGTTATTTAATTCAACACGACATTGTTATAACATTTTTAAATCTGATTTGGTGAACCCTCTCTTACCCTGTTAAATAATAATAAAAAAAATAAAATAAAGGAAATCGTTTTTGGAAGATATCTGTTGAATTGGTGAGCTAATATACTTATTGGATAATAATTTTCGGCCGACCCACAGTGTAACGAAGTAGTGAGGATTATGGACAAAAATCATTAACCACTAGTTTCTTTCAAATAAGCATTTTTATTAACTGAAATCAACTCAAAACAATGTAACAATAGTATAATAATGCATAATATACGGCTATAATAATATTAATAGAAATAATATAGCAGGTAATAATATTATTAATAACAATATTATAAAATATATTATAACTGTAACATATAATGTATTAATAGTATAGTAGTAAATTATACTTATAGTAATATTGCCATAGAATAATAATATTTTACTATTAACTATGAAATTATTAAATATTTTTTTAATGCCGAGTCTGAATCGTTTTTGGATTCTTGAGAATGTAAACTTATATCGAAACCAATATCTATTTGATTATTAATGTCATCCTCTATTATACATTCATTAATGTCCGGACTGATTTTGCTTGGCCTTTTTATATTTTTTCTCCGTAAAAAAAGATTTGGGCCAGATATCAGATGAACCCGGCGCTTTTTCGATCTCTCACACAACGCTGTAAACTCTTTTTTATGTCTGCCTCTTTTTTCTTGATTATAATTAATAACAATTTCTTCTAAGTTGATGTATTGTTTCAACGAGTATTTTTATGAGAGTTTTTTCTCTGCGGTGAACACGTTCTCACATTTTTTACATGTAATATAGGACTAAACTGGCAGTTTTTTTTAGTATTGCTTAATATTTCTTTAGGAGCATCCAGCAGATTAAATTGAATCATTTGCCCCAGGATTAATACCGTCTTCTTGGATTTACCCACATTTTTTCTCAAATTTGGAAGAAAAAATGATGATGGATCTGAAAATAAAAATCTTTGGAATCGGCAAATTTCGGCAAACTAAATTACCCTCAGTTATAATGTACTGAGGTAAACTTTAACCTCTAAAAAACTTGAGATGTGTTCAGATGAAGTTTTTTTGCTACGGTCTATCAAAGTTTTGTTCTTAAAAAAAATTTCAAAGATCAATGAAGAATATTTCAGGATAAATAATAAGGGAGTAATTACCCAAAATCAATTATATCAGATGAAAAAGGAATAGTTTTGACGTAATTTCCTTCGGATCACTTAATAAAAACACTGTCCTATCTTCAACGAGAGAGGCTCAACCTTACTGTTCCTATAAAGCAGGTTTTAAGACTTTGCCTTGTTTATAATACTGCTAATGTGTTTGTTGATCAAAATAAAACTAATATTTATTAGTTTTATACGATTTTAATTCATTGAATAGTTTCTAAACTTAGCTAGAGGATTAAAAATTAAATATAAGAAAACAAAAATTTAGGTTTTCGTCCATTGGACGTTACACTGTGCGACCGCCTCGTTAAAGTTTATGAAATTATTTACTTTAACGAGGGAGAAGT
Organism: Gonocerus acuteangulatus; assembly: GCA_946811695.1. Classification (NCBI taxonomy): domain Eukaryota; kingdom Metazoa; phylum Arthropoda; class Insecta; order Hemiptera; family Coreidae; genus Gonocerus; species Gonocerus acuteangulatus. The sequence continues at coordinate 106,259,014 of OX328132.1, forward strand.
CTATTTTCAGAGTCGGAAAATCGTTCATTGTAATTTTTCTACTACAAATCTTTAACATTCATTTTCCTTTTCTTCTTATATATAAATATATATATATATATTATACCGTAAAATGTGATCACATTAGTACAGTGTGATTAAATTGGTACAAACCTATACTGCTAGGACTTTTTTTTTTTTTTTTTTTTTTTTTTTTTTTTTTTTTTTTTTTTTTTTTAATTGGAACTTCAACTACTGGGGTCATTGGAGCCTTGGAAGTACCTTGATCAAGATGAAAAGAAGTGTAGCTGGGGAGGCTGATAAAGAAAAGAAAGTAATAACGTCCAATTGTTCAACGAATCCAATTTTGCGTTCTTAACCCGTTCAAAATGCTCTTTCATGTATATTTATTTTATATCATTACTCTTTTTTCTTAAAGGAAATTTGGCACAACTTTTGACGGAGCAATAAGAATTACATTTTTTCGAAAACTTTATGTGGAATTTCTGTTTTTTCGACAAAATACTTGACTTGCATTAAAAAACAAATACTACCATCTTAGTAGATTAAAATAAAATGTATTAAAATAATACGGTATTTTCTAATATTGTACAAAATTTCTCCCTTGTTTGAGATGAGAAAATATACATCTGTTGTAAACCGTATTTGAGGAAATAGCATGCTGTTTTCTATGGTGTATTGAAAGCATGCCCGATCACTAGAAAGTAGACAATATTTTATATTTGAAAGATCACTGACATTCGAAAACTGAATTGAAATTTGGGCTGACTACTCTTATTTAGGATTAAATAGTTTGGAATTCGGTTTAGGCTAGAAGTAAAAAAAATGTGAGACAAGCAAGCATTCTTGAAGAATATCAAGCATATGCTCCTTGAATATAACAATGCTTATGTCTAGAGAACGGATGTTATTGTATATACATATTTTTTTCTGATTCTTAAATCGTAATTGTTGATAAAATTCTGCACCTTTTAAGTTATTTTAAACCTTTTAAACAGGTTTTTAATTTACATATTTTGTCAAAAATCCACATTTTTACATACTCTACTATAAATACATATTTTTTCTACATATTTTGATATTATTTTTTTTTAATCGAAAAAAAAGGAATCCAAGAAAGGAAATAATGTTTTACCCATTCAATCTAGATCACTGTGTCTTTTCGAATTGCAAGATGCAAAAGTGGCTGTAGCCATGCTTCCCCGGCGCTTTTAGTCTTGTAGAAGGGTAAAAAAATATATATATAACAAATTATTGTTTAACAATTGTATTATTCCTTTAATCTACTCTCTAAAACAAATGAACTAGAGAAAGAATCATGTCGATATTATATTCCAAACTGGGTATATAAAATAATGAATTTTCAACCTATTTTATTTTATGTTTTAGCTCCTAAGACACGCGTCGACAATTTTTTAAAGAAAAAAATGGGCCTGATCGGTTACCCCACCACTATGTACTCCCCTTATGAGATCAGACCGGCGTCATCTCACGTTTGATAATTTAAAAATGCATGTTGTTGCAAACAATTTTCCAAAGTAATGTTCATCTGTAGAAATTGTCAACTTCTTTTTTCCCCTTTTAAAATAAGTTCCTAATTTTTATTTATGCTATAGAATTTTATTCATTTTTTCTTTTCATTTATAATAACTATTTATAATAAAGTTAGTATTAATTATTTATGCTTTTCTATTCAATATTTTATAGTGTTTTAGGTATTTTTTTACTACATATTTTCAATTTTTATTACATATTGCTTTATACATAGTTAAATATATATGTACATATTTTCAATTTTATTCTACATAAATATCCGTTCCCTACTTATGACAAAGGATGGAGAACGGCATTATAGCAGAAGAACTCAAAGAAGAAGATCCTGAACAAAAATACTCGCCTCACATTTCGGTAGATGGATTAACGACCACAGAATCTGTTTCAATAGTTTATTATGCTGGGGTCTCCCGTGGTCTAGTGGATAGCGCCTTAGATTCATAAGCGGGAGATGGTGGGTCCAATCCCCACCGGCGCACAGTGGTCAAAAAGAGTCATAAAGCGCTTAAAACTTGATTTTTTTAAGTATTTTCTCCGAACCCATTTGCCTTAAATATACGTTAAATACCTCGTGAGAGTGCCATTTCTTGAGTTTTAGGCCCCCACCGTTGATTGCAGGACGGTGGTTAATCATTGAAGTACTAGAAACGAAGAAAATTTCCCAAATCCTCATGTACCAAAATCGTTCCTTTAACTTTACTTTTTCAGACCGATAAGGTTGACGCATGTTTTAATGGGATGTTCGAAGGACCAAAAAAAAAAAAAAAATGTTTTTGTTTTTCTCGAATCGCCTTCATGGACGGGGATACTGAAAGAGTAAAAACATTACACGTATCACATTTCGTTTTGTCATATAGCTTTTGCGTCTCTCCCTCTGCTAATGGCCTAGATGTTGGATGTTTTACTGTCTCGTGTGTTCAAAAAAATAATTTCAAAAATAATTTTCTCCAATATATGAATAACAAATAAATCAATATTTTTGAATTCTTTATGTCATAAGTTTTTTATGGGATCTTAAAGTAACCAAAAAAAAAAAAAAAAAAAAACTAAAAAGATTTTTAATTCTTTGCAAACAAAATGGTGGCGGTGTGTCTAAACGGAAAACAATTTGTTCATGGGTGATCGTCTGCAGGCGGAAATTCTTACTCTAGAACCAATAACAATATTATTTTGAAAGAAGAAGGTAAGTAAAGTACGTAGGATTTAAAAAAAAAGTTTGTTTTTTTTTTTTTTTCGAAAATGGTGAACAGTTCTTCATTTTCTATTAACAAATCCGTTGAAACCCGGTCATAAAATCGTAATAATTGAATGGATGGAATAATCCCTACGTACTTTATTAGCGAATATCATTAGAAACTGCAGTTTAAATTTGAAGTTGATCGGGTGAGCATTGAAAGCACTAGTGTATCGCCCGATTTGAAAAAGATATATTTTTGAGAAAATCATCTTTTAAGTTTAATGTTACGAAAAGTTCATTTTTTCTTTTTACGTTTTTCATAATTTCTAGTAATAATGATAAAAATAAAAAAAAAAGTTTTTAATTTTGAAATCTATCGGGACTTAGGTTGAAAAATCGAATCTTTGGCACATTTTAAAACTGATGCGGCACATAAACGCTCTTGGATATCATTCCTCATTAGTTAAGGAAGCATTTAAGCTTATAAAAAAGAAAATGGTAAAAGGGAATTTGCGACCCCTTTTATGAAGAATTTTGGTGGATTTTGACGTACCACATCCAGCGAAAAGCGATAATAAGCTGTTCCATCGCGTTGAATCGACCTTTATCAAGAATGAATAAACTATTATCTTCTTACTGGAAATATATTCTTATTACTCTACAGGGTGTCCCACATTGAGGTGTCATTACTTTAGGGGTTTATTCTGCACCTAATTTGTAGTTCAGGGACGCAGAAATGAGCGTCCTATCTCAACATTTAGCAGAGCTATTCAAACTTTTGTCTATTTTCAAAACTATTGAGTTTTCTTATGATGAACTATGTTTTCCGGATTTCTGGTCCATGTATCGTAAATGACGGCCACATTTTTAGAATTTACATTAAATTTCCAATAACAAACACCAGTTATTGAAATGTTGTCATGTAAATTAGGAGCTAAACTAAGAGCCATATAGATGTGAGCTATTGTTATTAGGGTTTTCTTAACTCATTCAATATTTTCTTAATCAGCTATTTGTAGACTTGGCGGTTTGCCTCCGCCTCAAAAGTTGCCTTATTTAATAAGCTTTAAGTGCAACTTTAAGGTGCAGTTAATGTTATAATTTAAACAATACAAATTACCAACACTTTCTCAACGTCCATATTGAAACAATAAACTGACTGAATATTAATATAAACAGTTGTTAAACTATTTTGGTTACTGAAAACTACCTATTTTTTCTGTGTTAAATAACTGTGTGAAATGTCTTCTGGGTGTTCCTCATTTGTTTTGCTGATTTTAAGAATCCTAATGTGTTGCTAACACAGAAATTCTATCAATACAAAGAAATTCAACATATACTTTCGGTAAATGATTTAATAAAAGGCTATTTGATGTAAATGAAAAACACATATTTACATATAGGTTTAAAACTATTAGGTAAACCATATTGTCATACATTTTTATTGATCCGGAAGTGCAAAAGAAAAATGCGAAGACAGGTATAGTTGGGATTCGGCTAGGAGAAAAACGTCAGACTTTCAAAAAGATCTGTATTTTGGACGTTTCGACTGCAACAATGGCAGCCTTCTTCAGCCATTGTTGCAGTCGAAACGTCCAAAATACAGATCTTTTTGAAAGTCTGACGTTTTTCTCCTAGCCGAATCCCAACTATACGTGTCTTCGTATCTCTACAGCGGCTAACTATCTCCATCTACAAAAGAAAAATGTTGTTAAAAAATCTCAGTATCTTATATACTTATATAATATATATATATATATAGTTCGTAATAAAAACAATTAACGTAAAAAAGTAATATTAAACAAAGCTTGACTTCAATTTGATCGAATTGTTTAGTTTGCGGATTTTTTTTTTTTTGCAAACTTGATCTCGAAAAAATTCAAATAAGCATTTTGTCCTCAAAAAATGTTATTATGAGTGCCAACGGCTTTCAGAAGCTACTGCTATAATCAGAGATGTTTCAGAACAAAACACATTAAATATCTTAAACATAAAATAAAATAAAAAAAAGAATTAATAAAGTAAATATACATATGTGCGTTTTTCTTTCGTTTATAAGGACGCCTATTTCTGGTTCTTATATCTATGCAATCATAAATTTTTCCAAAGAAACATTGTATCAAATTCAATATTAGAAACACAACACTGTCTTAAACACACAATCATCTTAAGATTATACTAAACACGATTTAACTATCGTCTTAGGGCGGTGATGACCAAGTCCTTTCTGTCTATAATCTCCAACCTAAGCCAACTCAAAGAGAAGCTTGATCTTAGGCGCCAAAACAGGGTGATATCTCTCTATCAAGCATTACATAGAAACCGTATTTGAAGAAAATTTAAAAGCTTTTGAATAGATGTTTAACAGTTGCTGAGATTTCCAACCCGTTTTCGAGATATATACGTATAAGAATATATGAGAGAGTACAACGAAAAATTTCATTTTTCCACTTTTCTTAAAAAATATTATAGATATGGCATTGAAAATGGTTTCACGAAGCCCAGTAACAGAGAAACGTAAGCGCTACTCGAATTCGCCCTTGTATTAGTCATTTTGACAGCACTTGCGTGACTGGAAGATGTTAACAGGCAATTCCAGTTTTTACATATTAATTCCTTAGTGTCTCGTAGATGACAATTTCAAACATTACTTATTAAAAATGGTATATTGAAAAATAATAAAAAATACACTGGTCTGCAAAATTTAACTTTTTTCCTGGGTTTTGTATTTTAATATGCCATTCTCCCTAATTTGAGTGTGCTGAATCTGAATATGAACTTAGATGTTTTCCATCACATATAGATTTTTCACAATACAGGAAATAGTAAAATATCCATTTTTATACTAGCCTCTATTGAATTTATGTTATATTATTAAATATAAGTTAATAAATCCATAACTGGCAACACAACGCTCTCCAAAGTTAACTAATCTTTCACATTATCACTTTAATTTGAACATTTGACCAGTTTTTTACATACTGCCTTGAAATGAAAGTTGTATAGAGTTCCTACTATGGAAGGAATTTATACATCTCTTTTCAGCAACCAGCAATCATATTTATATTCCATTTTCCCTGATTGTGTCTTTCCATTTCCTATATGTCCTGGTGAAATTTGTCACTCTGTTTCTCATTGACATAGCCGAGAAAATCTGAAAGAATTTCCTAATTAGATGAGAGGAAATGTACTTTCACACTCTTAAAACCAATCCTTACCTATTTTTTAGTATATGCCATCGTTTCTTTCTACAAGGTGTCAGAAATCAACTTCCTAATTTGGCCCAACAAATGCTCCCTCTTTAAGTTTAGCATCAGATATTTCAGGGAACTTCTTGCAGCTATATTTTTAGCAATCTTCACATATTGCTTCATTAAGCTTCATTTTATTTGAAAATGCAGTAAAAAACACAGGGTACTCGTGAATTACATTTTTTATTCTTGGCACGAGACTGCCCCTCTTCAAATTTTGCCTTTTCCAGTGATCGGATTGGGTTCTACTATTCCATTCACAAATAAAACATGGCATTATAGTATTGCCTGATTGTTGGCCTAGCAACATGTCAATAACTTTTTTTTTATTTATTAAAATGTTAACGTCCATCATTATTAACTAAGAATTTTAGGACGGGTTATCTATAGGTTACCAGCCTTTTCTAGCCAGGATAGGGCTGATGCCTCCCCTAGTGGGAATCGAACCCACGACCCTTGGCACGGAGTGTTAAGTGCTCAGGCCTTAACACTCAAGGCCACCAAGCCTCCCCAATAACTTTTAAATCACCACAAACTTGCCAATTATGTTCATATATTACTTTTTCTAAAAATAATTTTAACTTCTGGTATGTTTCCTAAAGCTACATTTGCAGGGATTGGACTTACAATAAGGCATTTATTGTCGTCTGTTACAATGTTACATTGTTTTATTGTTGCGAAGCACATTAATTTGAACAATTATATCAGTATTATGACTTTGTTTTCTGGTTTCTTTTCAGTTTCATATGCACAGAACTATATTAAAATGTTTTCGGTATAACTACTAATTGTGCAAAAATGGTACTTGGTAGGAAAAAAACAATTACAGTTTTGGAATCAGCACATCAAATTTAGTAAAGTAGACCCATTTTAGAGGAATCCCCAGAATGATGCATATTGGTGTTTCCTATGAAATGTATTTTTTTAAAAATTTGTAAAACGTTAGAACACATGCGCGACCGTATGATACCCACAGATATTTTTAATATATGTATCCATTTTTATCCTCTCAATTTTTTTTTTTTTTTTTTTTTTTTTTTTTTTTTTTTTTTTTTTTTTTTTTTTTTTTTTTTTTTTTTACGGCGCATCAACAAATCGTGGCTATTAGCGCCGGACATCCAGAGTGCAGCCAGGAATTTTCTCAGCGAGCCCTGAGATGAGAAAATTTCTGGCGCCGGTGGGGATCGAACCCACCATCTCCCGCTTATGAATCTAGCGCGCTAGCCACTAGACCACGGGAGACCCCATTAAGACCAAAATACATCTAATAAATTGTTGATTTCTTTCGGGTACTCCTAATATATATATATATATATATATATATATATATATATATATATATATATATATATATATATATATACATATATATATACATATATATACATATATATATATATACATGAAACAACTTAAATCAGGGGTATGTTCGTAACGTGTAAGATCTGAAACTTGGATATTTCTGATCGGGACCTCCGTATTGTGTCTTACGGTCGACGAAATAAGCGGGTTTCCTCTCTATGCAAGGAGGAAGTAAACGGGGTAAAATATTGAACGGACATCCAAACGTTTTGTTTTTTTAACAATACTGATCCGATTAAAAGAACAATTAATAGAAAGTAAAATGGCTTACTTACTTAAAATGGTTGTTCAATTTGGATAACTATTGAAAAAAATCGTTTTAGCTCGTTTAATATCAATATTTCACTTATTTTGTTATCGATGTACAACAAAGACGTGTTTTGATGTGCGACAACCCTTTGATGGTAGTAGCAGGAACCGCTAAATGCGCTTAGCACTCATAATAAAACCTTTTTTTGAAGAAAGTAACTATTTTCATTTCAACTTCGAATGCCTTGGTACTTTCTGAAAATCTTGATAGAGTACTGAAAGATACTTACTATGTCCTGATAAGCTGTCTCTTTCAATGACTTCTCTCTTTAGCTGCATATAGAATTAGCCAATGAAGATTATCAGGGAATTTAATGAACGTTTTATGAAGATTTGCTATTTTTGAGCCTTTATGGACTTTGGAAATTGTAAAAACAGCAAAACAAATGAGAATCACCATTATCTGTTGCAGGGTCAGAGTGGAGAGAGTAAGGAGATGGTAAGCGGGCGTGGTTTCCGATTGCTTGAAGGTTATCCTGCTCTTCCAGCCCATTTCCTTCAGCAGCAGCTCTTCGGACCTCCATACCCCTCACCCTTTCCTTCAGCCTTTGCTCCACCACCTCTAAAAAGCCTCAAACTAGAACAGATACTCTCTCCCATCAGCGTGTCCGTCTCGCCGTCACCGGACGAAAGCCCTGACGACCCCACGCCGGGATCAGAGCTCTCCGACGACTCCAATCATCCTCTGAGGCGTAAGTATACACATGTATTTTGTATCCCAATTTATGAATAAGATTTGATTTGTCAATAAATGAATGTTTCTACGTTTTTCGAATCTCTGTAAGACAGCCAGTGTGGAAATAGTCGTGATGGTCAATAAAATTACACCATAATAAGTTTTTATTGTCTTCGGCTGGAATTTCAAACCTTCATCGAGGATATTTAAAAAAATGGACAGAGAACGTATTAATTACTATTCATACGTACACACACACACACATTCACACTTGTTTTAAGAAACCAATTTCTAAAATTCAATCTCTTGATGCTGATATAGTTTTCATTTACGGTTACTGCAACGGTAATGCTTTAGAAGCGATGCGAGGGTATGCGCGCCGATTCGCAAATAGAAGAGTGCTTAATCGAAGAGTTTTTTTGAAAGTTTTAATAGACAACAAGAGACTGTCATTCTTACTTTATTAAGATTGTCATTAAGAGCAGATTGTCAGAGAAGAAATTGATACCAACGCCTGCAAAGGAATATCGCAGCAGCAATATGACGAACTTTGAAAGGTGATAATCGCCACCCGTGCCATCTTCAAACATTGCAAAATTTATTATTTAAAATTATGCAAAGAGATTTGAATTTTTGTAATTGGATTCCTCGTATGGTAAAATCGCCCCTTTCATTCTGATGCCAATGGATTAGGGGTTTAAAGTGTCATGAAACATCAAAACAAATTATTAAATGTTTATATTCTAAGCTTTCCAAATGATACTACGGATAAGAACGGAAACATGCTAAGATAACTTAGTTCTGGCGTGTTGTACTTTTTTCTATTGCTTTTTGTATTTCAATCCATTTTGTCTTCTCCTCAATCCGGAATTGAACTCAATTTAGACATCAAATATGATAAGAAACGTCCCTTGTGTGGTGTTTGGTTAATATTACACAAGGACAGGATGTATAAAGGGATAAGGGGAACTTATGAGGACTAGTTGGGTTGGAAAAATGTTGTTAAAGAGACTAAGGGCGTGGGCTGGGGATTCAGGGAGGGTGCTGTAATCCCAAGGCAGCACCTGGGTCACTTTCGCACCCATGCCACGTTTGTCCGATCGCACACTTTTTTACACGAACTGCATTGGATAACTTTCACTGGTTACATCTTCTCATACATCTTAAGGGCTTTGTACTTCTTTCTCTAAATATTAAACAAAAGTGGAAGTCATTCTATCAATAATCGGTGATATAAAGATAAAGTAGAGCCTCACTACTGAACTTTTAACCAATGGACACAAGGAAACCGCAAAGATAAAATTAAATCCTGTTTTAAGTTATTTACGACGTATATAACTGATACAGCTCTCTCCTTCACAGAGCCTCTCCACTGCCGCTGGTTCTGAAACGCTTGAGGACTTTTTTATGTTGAAACGTATACCGAAAATGACCAACTTTTTACACGACATACGATTATTTCCACATCGAAGTAACCTCATGATGAGGGGAGTTTAATGTTTTATTCTGTACATCCCATGCATTTATATGCATGTTTCGAGCAATTGTTATACAAATTGAGAAAAAAAGAAGACAATGATTCTGTCTTTTGAAATTACCCGATTTTATTCGGACTTCCATGAAAAAGTCCGACTCGCAGGAACTGCATCATCTTAGCGTGGTTCCTGTTCGTATCCCTATTGTCATTTGAAAAGCTTAGAATAGTAAGAGATAATATTTTCCGCGGCCTTTGTTCAAAGGGTTTATGGCTTTACCTGGTCGGGTCCGCCAGACCTTAGAATCCTCTTCTATTGATACTTCATTTCATACGTTTCAATGCATTGGAAAATATCAAAATTTTTCACATATTCCTGTGTTCTTTTACTATAGTAATAATTCTACAAATAAAATCAATTAAAAAATAAAATAAAATAAAAAACAACAGCATGAAGGCAAGCTATATTTCTAACAATGAATTGTTTTTCTAATTTTATCTAATCTGTTTTATTGTTAAATACATTATCCAACTATAAGCAATTAAAAAATAACAAGGAATAAAAACAGACAAAAAGAACCGTTCGAATAAACGAAATCAATTACTTCAAAGTTTAAGCACTTATTTCTCCGATTGACATCACCTAATCAAAAATTGTTTCAGAATTTTTTTTTGTAGAGAATTTATAAAGCTTTCAAATAATTTCTATCCACTTATCACGATTTCCCAACCTGGTTCGAGATATTAATGAAATTATACGAAGTTCCCAAAACTTTTCATGTCTGTTCATAAAATATTTTATTCTAACCCTTCCTTAACTCCAAACGTAAACAAAAGTTTAACATGTTAGTTTTGATGAAATTCAAACATGCAAAAATGTTTCAACTGAATCCCATGATTCTAAGTAACCAAACCAAAAACTTGATTTAACCACTTTTTTCCCGATTTTCTCAGAAACGGTTAAAGCTATCTCCTTAAAAATGGTTTCATTCGTTTTATTAGCCCAAGAAGCCTATAAAACGAGTACTTATAAGCATATGAACTCAAAAACGTAAGCGTTACGATTTTTTTTCGCGAATTTCGCCCCAAACGCCATCTTCCAGTAGGCGGATTTTGCTGGTTAACGAACTTGACCATTCAAATTGGACGACGGATTTTTGTACCAAATTTCATCAAAATCGGACCATTATTCGCTGAGATATGCCGCGAATAGACAAATATATATTATATATGTATATATATATATATATATATATATATATATATATATATATGTATATATATAGATATATAATAAGAAATATATATATATATATATATATATATATATATATATATACACAAATTTTAACCACCGTTATTTTCGGTCTCTAGGGGTTCTGAAACGCGATATTTTCGAGTCGGCACTTCCGGATTGTTTCATGAGATCAACCTTATAAGCGGGGTTCCTCCCTATGAAGGGAGGGAGGAACCGCGCTAAAAACCCGGAAAAAAGCAAAAAAAAAAAAAAAAAAAAAACAGTCTAGCCGAAGGTAACACTATAATTTAGTCTATGTAGTAACAGTTAAAGTAAAAGTCAAGAAAATCCATGTTACGGGCGATGGCAATTAATATTTGTAAAATTGTCAGCGCCAAAGTTAAATCGTTTATAGAAACATCGAACGACATCTAGACCTGAGATCATTGGGATGGGCATTAAGCGTTTAAGGATAGGGGTATTATAAATACAAAAAAAGTCCGACTTACAGGAACTGCGTCATCTTAGTGTGGTTCCGTTCATATCCCTAGTGCCACTGCTAAGGGAATTGAAGCAGTTTTGATCTTTCATGAAATAAAATCATGAAGTGAAGGATGTTTGAGGCACCACAACTGGAAACTAACAGAATCCTAAGAGGAATTGGGTAAAAAAATCATTAACCAGTAATTATTTTCAAATAAACATTTTACTAATATATTTAAAATCAAAATAAGGTAACAATATTATAATAATGTATACTATACAGCTATAATATTTTTACCCACTAACTAACCAAATAGTGGGTAAAAAATCATTAACCAGTAGTAATATTCAAATAAATTTATTCAGCGTCTGAATCGTTTGTGGATTCGTGAGAAAATAAACTTATATCGTACCTAATTATATATTCATTTTTTTCATGATAAGGCGAGGTATTTGAACGGATGGTGTTGAGAGTTGAATGCAAAATATTATATTTTCTAGAACTAAGACCTAAATCTAAGTATGCAGCTAACGCGTGAATAGGTGGTATAAAAGGTCCATTTCTTGAGCTTCTGGGCCCTGCTAAAAATATTATATATATATATATATATATATATATATATATATTATATATATATATATATATATATATATATATATATATATATATATATTAGGAGTACCTCCTCAGAACTCCTGTTTTATACAAGATCAGCAACAACGCTGTTTATTCCATTTCTCATACAATGGTGCAAACTCTTTCTTAGGTCTGCCTCTAAGGAAGCCGAAAGATAGCTCCTCAGAACTCCTGTTTAACACAAGATCAGCAACAACGCTGTTTATTTCATTTCTCATACAATGGTGCAAACTCTTTCTTAGGTCTGCCTCTAAGGAAGCCGAAAGATAGCTCCTCAGAACTCCTGTTTTATACAAGATCAGCAACAACGCTGTTTATTCCATTTCTCATACAATGGTGCAAACTCCTTCTTAGGTCTGCCTCTATGGAAGCCGAAAGATAGCTCCTCAGAACTCCTGTTTTATACAATATCAGCAACAACGCTGTTTGTTCCATTTCTCATACAATGGTGCAAACTCCTTCTTAGGTCTGCCTCTATGGAAGCCGAAAAATAGCTCCTCAGAACTCCTGTTTTATACAATATCAGCAACAACGCTGTTTGTTCCATTTTTCATACAATGGTGCAAACTCCTTCTTAGTTCTGCCTCTAAGGAAGCCGAAAGGACCATCAGGACATGAATTACTCTTTTCCCGATATTAATTGATAATGATTTCTTCTAAATTAATATCTTGTTCAACCAGCCTTTACATAAGATTAAGAATGTTTTTTCTGTGCGGAGAAAATGTTCCCACTTTTTTTACATATGTATTAATAGAGAGTTAACTGAGAGTATTTCTAATACTGCTCAATATTTCTTTAGGAGCATCGTGTAGGTCAAATGGACTCAGTATTTGCTCAAAGATTGATTCCATTTTCTTGGATTTATCCAGATTTTGCCAAATTAGAAGACAAACAATTTGTATTATGTGATGGACCGGAAATTAAAAAATAAAAATATTTGGAATCAACCGAATCCAAGATTCACTATGACAAATTAAGTTATCCACAGTACATAATCCATGAGTTTAACTTTATGCTCTAAAAAACTTGGGATGATGTTTGGTGAAGTTTCTTATGGCCTATCAAAAGTTTGTACTTAAAAAAAATTCAAAAATCAATGAAGAATAGTTCAGGATAAAAAATAAGTGAGTAATTACTCATAATCAATTATATCAGATAAAAAAAAAGAATATTTTTGACGTTATCGAATCTTGGAAATCTATATTTCTAACAATAAATTGTTTTTAGCACGGTCCCTCCCTTCCCCCATAGGGAGAATATAAGGTTGTTCTCATGACACAATCTGGAAGTGCTGACTAGAAAATTTTGCGTTTCAGAACTCCTAGAGAACGAAAATAACGGTAGTTCAAATTTGTATATATAAATATATATATATATATATATATATATATATATATATTTGTCTGTTCGCGGCCCTGACAGTCTTTCGTATAATTAGAAAGGTCAAGTTCTTTAACCAGCAGAATCCGCCCACCGGAACATGGTTTTTGGAGCGAATGTCGAGCGAAAAAAATCGTTCCGCTTACTTCATATGCTTGAAAGTAATCGTTTTTTAGGCTTCTTGGCCTTGGAAAACGAATGAAGCCATTTTTAAGGCGATAGCTTTAACCGTTTTCGAGAAAATTGGAAAAATATTTGTTGAATACCGTTTTTGGTTTGGGTACTTAGAATCATGGGTTTTAAGAAAGTCAACAGATATAGTAAAAGATTCCAAAACTGCTACTTTTTCTTCGTAACTTTTTTTTTTTAATATTTACTCTTGACAAAACGCATCGAAATTTTTCATACCTTAGTTTTGATAAACTTTCCAAGTGTTTCCTACTTTCCTCTAATATGGTTAAAGATACTAACTTGAAAATTGTTCTATTTTATTCCATATATATATATATATATATATATATATATATATATATATATATATATATACATATAAAATATAATTATTTATAAAATGTATGAAAGCCTATTAAGCAAAAACCGTAAGTGTTTCGGTTCGTTAAGAACGAAGTAGAGCATCCATTTTATTTTTGCTAAAGTTGATCAAAAGGTGGGCCAGATTTTACCCAGGAAGACTTAAGTATACACCTGTGGGATATGAAAAGTGGAAATTTCTAGTCAGCATTTCCGAATTGAGTCTTGGTCGACGTCATAAGCATTTGGGCATTTAGGGGATCATGGTGTCCTTTTCTGTAGCCTCATTAAGGAATTCATTCTTTATTTGATCTTATTCGCCTATTGATACCGTATATCTCAGAGGCCTTGAACTTATGACTTTTCTTTGTGCCCAAAAATCTGTTTAATGAAAACCTCATCATTGGAATATACATTTATTGGAATTGTTTTCTTTTCTATGTGATGGCTGAAACCGAAGGATGAAGAAAATTAATGCGTGTTTTCCAAAGGGAGAGGAGTGTTGCCAGTAGGACAAAGGGGTGGATGGTGCAAGGGGATGGATTCATTTCACCGCTGGGTTCCTAGCTTTTTGTTTAAGAGGCCGACAAATTTATCTAAGCTCCAACAAAAGAGTATATTTCAATAAATCAAAAGGGAAAACTCATAACCCCGCATACCTTTCTACCACAACTCACTTGGGTAATTGCTCCGAGGAAAGGCTGGTTGGGGTCTGCGCAGCGGGGTATACATTCTCCTCTCTAATTAATTCAGACACCCATATTGCCTCCTTTATATGATATGAATACATATATGGGAACTTCTCTACAATCACGTTTTCAACAGATTAATTTTAATTTAGAATTTTACACATCAGTAAGGAGTTATTTTAATACTACAACAAAGTGTATCCAAAGCATCCCAACCTCAGATCATAGAAGCAGAATTTAATCGGACCTCAGGATTCGGGAGGCAAAATGTCTGTTAAATTTCTCTTACTGGTTAATACTATCTTGTGCGATCAAAATCAAACTAATTTTCTTGAAATTATAAGTAAAAAATAAATCAATATTTTTCAATTCTTTATATCAAACGTTTTATATGGGATGTTAAAGTATCAAAAAAAATACGGTTCAATTCTTCGAAAAGAATAATGGTGGCGCAGTGTCTGATAAACGGAAACCCTCTTATTTTACGGGCGATAGTCTGCAGGCGGCAAGTTTCAATCTAGAAAAAGAAACTAAAATTATTTCCTAAGAAGAAGGTTAACACGTTCGGGCCCAGCGTCGTGGCATATGCGTCAGAGCTTGGTTTTCTTTCGATCCCGCTCCTCTGGGCCTGATTTTCGACGTCATGACGTATTCCCGGTTAGGTTTGCGGGTCTAGTATCGTATGATACTGAATCCGCCCGAAAACTACCTTCAGCGGTCCCGCTATCGTCGCATATTTGACATTTTACTAAATTGTAATTAATCCACTAAATGTTCATCATTTTAAAAGTTTCTTCACTTTTTTTTATTTTATTTTGAATATATGTTTGCCTAAGTAACTATACAAAAAGAAGACTTGGGCCCTGATTGAATTTTTTCGAAGCCATCGGTCCTGAAAGCGTTAAATCTAGTAAAGAAGATATTAATTTTTTTTCAAAAATGGTGAACAATTATTCATTTTATATTAAAAAATCAGCCGAAACTCGGCCATAAAATCGTTATAATTTAATGAATCGAAAAAATACGTAGTTTTCTAGCAAATATCATAAGGAAGCTGCAGTTAAAATTTGAAGTTGATCGGGCAAAAATTGAAGACGCCAGAGTATCGCCCGATCTGAAAAACATAGTTTTGAGAAAACGACTTTAAAATTTCATGATCTGAAAAGTTTATGTCATTCGTATTTAATTTTTTTCATAATTTCTTGTAACAAATATAAAAAAATGGGTTTTAATTTTGAAATGTATTAAAGGAGGACCAAAAAAAAAATAACAATTAAAAACGGGCCAATCCAAGCTTGCTCAAAAATTATCTTCAAATCAGCACCGCGTTCACTTGGCATCGGATAATCCTATTTTTTGCCAATTTTTCATCGCATAAACACTCTTGGATATCATTTTTGATTAGTTAGGAAAGCATTTTAGCCCATATAAAAAAGTTACAAGGTAGTATTACCGTTTAAATGTATTACCTGTGAGGGGTCATTTATACAAGGAATGAAAAATCTACATAGACTTTTACAACTTTAAAGCAATGCTAGTTTTTATTTAAGTTTTATTTTAAAATAATTATACTGATTAAAAGAATTTTTAAAAAATGTATATAGTTACATTAGAAGATATCTTTAACCTTTGAGATTATCTAAAAGATGATCAAGATAGTTCGGGTCTTGGTCATATTAGTTATTAAAAAGGATGTTTTAATAAAAATGAATCTTAGCTATGGAATAAGGAGTGGGGAAACTGATTCGATTGAAAGTTCTACATCTCTATGCAGGTTCCGATTGCATCATATATTCTGCTCCTCTTAATATCAAGCCGAAACTTTTGAAAAACGTAAAAATAAGGAAACTTTTGAAAATGTATGAATATGGTTTAAGGACGAAGAACGTCAGAGGTTACCATCGTCCTGTAAAGTGTTTTTCAATGAAAATTATTTTTGTACTATAAAGGTATTACAGGAGTCAATTGCACTACATATATTGTCGGGAATGCTCTTAAATTGTACTATTATATAATGTTCAAAAGGTTTTTTTAAAATTGGTTCTGAAACTGCTATGGCTAATATAATTGTTTTGCATAGATACTGCTATAATAATAATTATGGGGATAAGAGCTTGGTCCGTTACGGCATATTATTTAAATCTTTATGTAATCAATGCATCTGAGTTCAAGGTATAGAATATATACAGAAATTATTTATTTATTTATTTTTTTTGGCTATATTTCTGTATATAATTTTGATTTTTTGAGAAAATTTAGTACTTTGTCCACTATGGAGGGGTTGTCTGCAAGTGCTTCAGATATATCTTTTGGAATTTCGTTCTTTTCTAGGGCGTCTTCGTATAACCTGCAAGACTGGAAGATATGCCGCACAGAAATCGGTTCATTACATGACACACATATAGGCTTTTCCTTCCCCTCCATAAGGCGAAGGCGGGCTAAAACTACCTCGTCTCTTCTACTGCTGCATTGGGATGATCGCCATGGCCCTAGACTTCTTTTGACCATTTTCAATTTATTTTCAGAAACCTCCGCCCACATGGAGTGCCACTCCATTAGTTAATTGTTATTAGATAAAAGAGTTTCAATCAATTATTCTGACCTGACCCTGGCTCGCCATCATATAGATGTAATATGTAACGATGAATAGCACAGCATCTATGATGTGAAGGACAGCATATCCTAACAATTGAAGGGGCAATTAGAATCATTATTTATTTTATAATTCCATGCAAATATTTAGCCGTCAAAGTGATAAGAAGTCGAGGTGTAGTCTGGAAAAATCTATATCTCGGCCGTTTTTGCACGCTCTTTGAGATTAATCAAAAAACGGTAAAAAATATATTAGGTCATGAAGATCAGTTATGAAACATGTTTTGAACTAATATTATATTTTTTAAAATTTTAATAATGGAATTTACCGTATTGGAATAATTATAAATGTTTAAAAAACATTCTTGTACAGGGTCTCCCGTGGTCTAGTGGATAGTGCCTTAGATTCATAAGCGGGAGATGGTGGGTTCGATTCCCACCGGCGCACACTGGGCAAAACGACTATTTTACGGCGACAAGAGTCGAAAATGTGATGTCGTCATAGACAGTCAATTTACGTGTCAAAACGTGCTCAAGTCTTCTATTCATTGAAAACAGAATATTTTTTTTTAGCTAGTTTAACCCAAACCCGTTTAAGACAATAAGGAAGGTAACCATTGCTAGTCACTTGCTCTTCCTCTGCTTAGTCTTGTTCCAACTACGGTCTTTGTAAGATGTGTTTTAAAAATTGTGTGCAAATTTTATAAATTCTTTTCACAATGGATTTATTACCTAGTGGTATGTTCTTTATAAATACATAATATAGATCTAATAACAGAAAGGCATATCAAAGAAAAAAAATGAATGAAATTATTACTAAATTGTTCATATTTTGTTGATTACTCAAGTTTGAGTAAGGTTTAAAAAAAAGTTCCACAAAGTTCCACTTCCAAATATTTTTTTTCGATAAGCCTTAAGCTTCTACTTTACTGTCTTGAGACTTTCAGCTCCCCCTTCTTCCCCCTTTTAATGCAAATTTAAATTTAGTTTAGGCAGTCAGATAGAAGCTGAAGAATCCGAGGCGCACAGTGGGCGAACATCACCTTTTAGGTGGACAAAATTCAAAAAAATATATTACAAATCACTACAAATACTGTCTAGAATTAGTAGGATTAAGGTAAAATGTAAATATTTACTTTCTTGGATCATCAACAGGCGACGGAAGGGAATATTAATCGGACTCAAAGAAAGGGAACATTTTTCCCAGTGTTTATTGCAGTTTTGTTCTTGTAATTACTTTTCCATTTTTTGAACAGAAACTATACGTGTTTATTTAAATTTCATGTTACCGATGTATATGTAATTAGCCTATTGAAGTGTAGTTTACCACATGATCCACTTCAAGAACTGTCATTAGAAAATGAGGCAGAAGATACTGACTCGTCAAAATAAAATGCTGAAGGATGTAGCAGTATTGAATCAGACGATGATTGATGGATAATTCGTTTTTAGTGCATAATATAATTGTATATATTTGTTATTATAATAAAATAAAATAAACAAGTCAGTACAATTACTTTTTTCTTCAAGTTGTTAGTCTATTTTTGTTATTTACTTTCGAATTATAGCCTATGTATTATTTTTTATGAATATATGTATTATGTAGAAAAAAAAACATTCTTGTAAGGGTTTCCTTGACTTCTTATAATTCAGTCTTCTTGTATTTTTTTTTTTTTTTTTTAAATTAAGTCACATAAAATCAATAATAAATATTCTTTTATATTTTATTCAATTATTAAATAAAAATAGAAGAGTATATAACATATTGCTAAATATAAATTTTTTTAAGAAAATGTAAACTGTGACTTGAGTCAACTAAAAATTGGTCAAATCAGTAAGATGATAAAAATTAAAAAGTGAACAAATAAGCACAAGATAAAATAAAAATGAGAGAGAACTGTCATCAAGTAATAATATTATATCTTCAAAAGAAGAACCAAGAAACTAAAAATAGGAACTTTAGTGTTTTAGGGAACACATATGTTGTTTTTTTTTATATTTTGATTGATGAATGCCTTTGCAGTTAGATAACAGTCGTCACATAAAAAGTGGTGCGTCTCATTTTATCGCATGTCTTACCAGCGTATTGGGAGAGTCGTGTTTTTTTTAAAAAATTAATCAGGAATGCTGGGTGGGTTTCCCAACTCAATATGCTAAGGAATGGTGCTCAAAAAAAGAAAAAAAAAGATGAAAAAAAAGAAAGATTAATGGGAAGTCAAGGCCATGTTGGGATTCGGCTAGGATAAAAGGGCTGATTTTCAGAAAAATCTATTCTAAATATTTCTTTTATCGCCTTTAGAGTTTCACTATAGAATTTTTAGTGAAATTCATCTTTTTATCCTAGCCGAATCCCACTCATTGCTTGAAGTCTTAAAGAAGGATAATTATCTACATTTCATTAAAAAGATGAATAGTAAATAATTAGAAATGTCGGAATGAACAAAAAAATTGTATACATTATAACAAAATCTTTAGTGAAATTGTAAAGAGAGTTACAAATAGAATAGATTTTTCAATTTCAAACAAAGGCTTTGCGGACATACCTTCAAAGGAAATATGCTTCTAGTTTTGAGGTCCTTGGTTCATATTTTGAGTTTGGCCACTTAACCCTGAAACACCCTGTATAACAAATTCTATCAAGAAATTGTAAAGATGATAGAGGTTAGAAAGAAAGATAAAAGTAAGTAAAAGGGAGATGGTGTTGGTGGAGGGGGGAAGTGACATTCTCGGCAAGATCTAAGTGTAAATGGGCTAATCTGTGTTGAAGTTAGGGAGAGGGGGAGAAGATAGGGGATGGGAGTGAGGAGAGAGATAGAGGGAGAGAGTGTGGGAGAGGGAATGAGTGTGGGAGGGGAAGAGAGTGTGGATAGGGGTCAGGGAGAGGGAGAAATGGATCCCCGGCTCTCCTGTCACCTCTAATCCCTCTCTAACCGCTCTCCCCCTACCAACACACATGCTTCCAACCACTCAGCTTCCTAATAAATGATTTTCTTTTACGCTCATCCATTTCATTTGTGCTTCTTAGCCTTCATTTCTATTAGAACGGGTAGATAAGCGTATGGATGCACATTTTAGTCTTTCTGTCTCCATCAGAAGCGTAACAATAAGTACACAAATATTAGCCTATCACTTAGATATATATTTTTTTGTCTGAAACTCGATTGATATACGCTGGAATATTAAAATATATGTTAGGGTTCGATACGAGCGAAGAGCGATTAGCGATAAGCGAAAAGCTACAGAGCAACGTCGCTCACATTAATGTTAAGCTGGAGTGCAGTACGAATGAGGGAGGACTGGCTACAATAGGCAGACAATGTGATGTCACTTGTCGCTCATCGCCAGGCCCAGACATTACAATTTTCTCGTCGCTCACCCCATACATTATATTTCGCGTGCTACAAAAAAGGCTACAGCCTCTAAATATTAACCAATTTCAATGCATTTTTAAAAAAATGAAATCTAATAAAATTTAGAACAACTTTGTCCATTCACATTTCTGGTTTTTGTTTCCCTTCATTATTAAATTACGTGGAAATATGTTTATAACCATCCTATGTTTATAACCTTCCAATGCTTATAACCTTCTAGCTACCTTTCTTATAAATAATATTAAAATATTAATACTAATAAAAGAGTAAATTGGATGATAGACACAGTGATTTTAAAAATACAATCATAACCAAGAAACTATGAGAAGAGGTTTGAAACGCATTAAACAAACAAAGTAAGATATTTTTATTAACTAAACATTCGAAATATTAGCTTTTTATTAATAAAACATATATTGGAGTATGCGATGACAGAGAATAAAGGAAATTATCGCCAAGCCGCTCTGTATCGTAGCTAGTGCCCCTCTTCTGCTAAACGCTCAGTCGCTCTGTCCTTCTGTCGCTCATCGCTCATCCCTCGTATCGTACCCGAGGCCTAAGGCAGGAACTGCTTAACTAAGCAGATTCCTCAGGTAAAAGGTTACTTTACACCACATTACTGAGAAAAGTGTTTCATCGCAGCGATATAATAGATATAAAATGAGAATCCAGATGATTAGCCAAAGGAACACGGGAATACCCAGGCATACCTAATAAAACCAAAATTTCTCAACACACCATGTCGTTAAACCATTCCACAGTACATGGCCAGGCCCAGTGACAGGGTAGGCCGGACATTTGTTATTATCTCCGTTTCTACTTGTCCTAGAGTATTGCTTCTGGTGTCATTTTAAAGCAAATCCAATACTCTATTGAACGACGTAATCAGTAATTTCACCAATTGCGACAGAACGGGTAGGATGATTTTTAGATATGTACATACATATTATGTATCTCTTTATTTTGTTTTATTTATAATTATAACGATAAGCGTAAAAAAAAATCAGAATAAGCTAAAACGACTTAGTAAATGTCAAGGAATTGAAGAAGATGAAAGATGGGCTGGAAGGAGTAGATTGAGACTGGACCCGGGTGGGACAACTCCCTGGGTAACAGCCCTATTCCAGCTTATTTATTGCATCTCATAAAGCCTTGGTTATATGTTCCGTGACCTGTTTAGTGGCCACCCTAATATTGTTTCCACTCGAAACGGTGGGCGATTTACAGGGAGCCAGAGGGAGAATAAAGCTGCGAAATATGCCTCGGGCTTTTACCGGTGAACCGTTTTATTGTGAGTATTTGTCAGGCTGATTCAATATCCGCCGGTCCCCTTGCGGGTAAAAATCCTGACAAACGCCTCAGTTTGTTTGAGGCGGATCCCACCTGTCAGCGCGCACCCCAACCACTACGGTTTAGCAGTCCACCCTCCCAGACACCGATTTCAATCCTAAATCCTCCCTCCGACAACCGTCATCCCATTCATTCTATCTTTCATGATCCTATCTACACTTGCCACTTATAATTCAAAGGAAACCATTTACTAGGGCATAAACACAAGTATTTTCCTCGTAACGCATTTCCTCCTTTCCTTTGAGAAGGAAACACCACTTAAGACCTGGACTCAAACGCAAAAGTTTTCTAATTATTAGATCAAGAAAAAACCTTTTTTTTTTCAAATTTGTATATATATATATATAGGGGAAGGTGTTGTACCTCTGACCAGATTGTATCAGGCTGTACCGTATGAAATGTCAGTTTTGGACTTAAACCATCCAGGTGATTATAATAAGAGACAATAAAAATATATGTCCTATAAGGCCTAACCATGTATCCTTGAAATATCAGGCTGTACCGTATGAAATGTCAGTTTTGGACTTGCCGATTTCCTTCAAATGTCTTGAAACTGTCGTGGCTCCTACTCCAAGTTCTTTGGTATATTCCCTAGTGCTATTTGAGGGACATGCCTTTCTTTCAGGTGGTCATTGTCAAGCTTGGTTTCTGGCCCTCCTCGCTCCTCGTTGTCAAGGTCAAAATTTCCACTTCGAACCCTGGAAAACCACCGGTAAACACTTCGTTCATTTACCCTTCCCTCCCCGAACGCCGTGGTAATGTTCATACACGCCTCAGCAGCGCTATGACCGAGCTTAAATTCATAACGAAAAATAATACGGATTTCCGTTGAAGTCATAATTTAAGTTTTATTTTTTTTCTCAGAGGATCGTTCTCAGAACACAGTACGCAAGTTACTGATTAAATAATAGGAATAAAAGAGCATTAATTCTATATGAATAACAATGATGTTTGTAAATAATGAAATAAAAAGTCCGTCACGCAGGAGCTGCATAACTAAGCACTTTCCTCAGAATTTGGGTAGTGTAGATTGCTTTCCAGAACAATTTGCTTAAAATATCCTACATAAATAAAATAAAAACATGAATAGTTCTCTTTTAAATTTGTAATGAGTAACTGATCAATTAATAATTTGCTTCCAGAGTTATGTTTACACATGGTACCTATTACACTACGTAATAAGTACAAAAAACCTCATATTATCGTATTTTGATCTAACGCAGGAACAGGATACAGTCACTCTAGTGGTAGAAAGCGCTCCTTGCGGCGGCTTTGTGAACCTACGTCTGACGGGCTTTTCTATTGAAATATATTACAAATTAAACCCCCGCTTTCCGATTGACCGATTCAGCTCATTTTTACAACACTTCTTTCTCATGAGTTACCCACGACGTATACCGCGTTTCGTTACAATACAGCAGAAATTACGACCGGTATGAGTATATTAAGAATTTGGGTCAAGAGTAAACCCCCCTTCTAATGAACCGATTTAGTTTATTTTTACAACACATATTTACCTGTAGATTACCACTACGAATACCGAGTTTCGTCGAAATATACCAAAAATCACGGCTGGTAGTGGCGAATTGGTATTGTGGGTCCGGAGTAAACCCCCCCTCCTAATGAACCGATTTAGTTTATTTTTACAACAGTTATTTACCTGTGGATTACCACTACGAATACCGAGTTTCATCGAAATATACCAAAAATCACGGCTGGTAGTGGCGAATTGGTATTGTGGGTCAGGAGTAAACCCCCCCTTCTAATGAACCGATTTAGTTCATTTTTATATCTCACTTTTCTCTCTATATTACCACTACGAATACCAGGTTTCGTTTAAATATAACAAATATTACGGCTGACATAGTCAAATTAGTGTTTTGGGTTCGGGGTAAACCCCCCCTTCCGGTGGACCGACTTTGGTGGTTAACGAACTCGTTCAATCGTTTGCTAATTGAATGCTATATACCAAGTTTCGTGACGAAAAAACAAAAACTCTGGCCGCTATCGTGTTAACAGACACATATATACATATATATATATATATATATATATATATATATATATATATATATATATATATATATATATGCATATATATATAAATTTTAACGGGGGTCATTTTCGGTGTCTACTAGGTAGGATCGATAAAGATTTGAAGAAATTTTTCAAAAATTCCGTCATGAGTCCAACCTCAATAGCTACTTTCCTTCGGAGGAAAGTGCTAAAAAGGGAAGTTTGACCATCGAGGCAATGGCGGCATGTAGCAACATTTTATAACGTTTGGTGTAATTAGTGTTTAGCTCCTTCACTAGAGGGCTTGTATAACCTACTTTGCATTACTTAAGTCAAAGGGATTTTAAATCTGCTATTATTTTTGGCGTGAAAACATTTATAATGCTAGCGACGAAATATTAATTATTTGTTGACGATTATATTCTTAATTTAATCTACTCTCTAAAACAAATGAATCGGGGAAAGAATCATGTCGATATCATTTTCCAAATTAGTGATATAAAATAAAGCCTTTTCAGCCTATTTTATTTTATTATTATTTTTACGCATTGTACGAAACGCTGGGACACGCATCGACTATTTTTTTATGTAGACAAAAAAATGGCCCGTTCGGTGACCCAACCACTGTATACTCCCCTTATAAGAAAATTTAACTGCCTTTGGAAATATGAGTCTATTGATCTGTGACTGACTGAAGAACGGCCTGGAGTCAGTCGGACTGAGGGAGAGGGACGAGGGAATTGAACCCATTTACAAGCGTTGGGATTTATTTATAAACACACCCAGGTCTCGGAGACAAATTAAACTCCTGATGGGGTGCAATTAAAGTAGACGAGAGGAGAGTAGGACAGGCTGTTGGTAATGAGAGAAAGATAGGAGGGATTAGAGGAGTGTAATGGAGCTAGTGCACGTGCTTGAAGCAAGAACCACGGGTTCTGCATTAGTATGTGCCACGTGTTGCCGCCCGGACACTGTTCTTAACCCCTTCCATCCACTGGCCTTCCTTTGGCTTGTCGAGACCTTTTCCCTACAGTTTTTTTCGAAATACGAATGCCTAAAATCCATTAGCCTTGAGATTTGGATATGCCCGCATATTCTTGAGGATTGTAAGGTTAACATTTTTTTTATCCGAACAATGAACACTTCTGTGATTAACCAGAAAGATCGTGGACCTTATATAATATATAATGCGGGGGCTATGAATTAGTCAACATTTAAAAAAATCTCATAAAGAAAACCATTTTAAATATGTCATGTTTTTTTTTTCGTTTTTTGCGGCGCATCGACATAATTCTTGTCCATTAGCGCCGAGATCCAGGGTGCAGACAGGAATTTTCTCAGCGAGCCCTGAGATGAGAAAATTTCTGGTTCCGGTGGGGATCGAACCCACCATCTCCTGCTTATGAATCTAGCGCGCTAGCCACTAGACCACGGGAGACCCCAAGAAAATCAATTAGTTGGAATTTATTTTTCTTAAATTAAATCATCTAAATGACCACCATTTCAACTTTTGCACACTTCTACGCGACTACCGAAATTTTCGAATATTCGATAGCAAAGTGGCTGCGACATCTCTTGGCTGATTTTTTTCTTTTAGTTGACGTAGTGTATTTGGTTCATGGATGTAGACACGACTCCATAAAAAGAAATAACCCTATAAGAAGAAGTCTGCTGGGGATAGATCTGGACTCATGGGTGGCCATGGGATGTCGCCTCGTCAATCGAAATGTCGAATCGAAAACATTTCTTTGACAACCGGCAGGAACTCGTTGGAAAAGTGACAAGTGGCTCCATCAGCGTTATAAGGGGGCTGCAGCCGGTAAAAATGTGTCATAAAAACCTCTAAATTAAATTAAATAAGATCAATTATTTCACTTTTTTTGGGTATAATAGCGTTTTAATTGGGTAACTATTCCAAGTTCTCGATTGTTAGTATTCCATACCCCCTAATCCCCCCCCCCCGAAAAACGAATGCAATATATGGGTAGAGAGAGAACCCTTCCTTTTAAAGGCCTATTTGTACCCTTAGAAGGACTATTTTCCACTATTTTATAGGTCTCGACGACCACAACATTGTTCCTTTCATGAATTTTGATGAAGGAAACGCCAACCGTTTAGTAGTTATTTCTCTTTTGGCCTGCTTTTCTGGCCCACCCTGTATATATATCGTCGTTTCCTAGCTCCTAGATCTTGCTTTTCTTAGGGAAGTACTTTTTATTTAAATATTATTAGCTTTAAAATGATAAAATTAAATTATAAATATAATATAAAGTATCCGCCAAAGGTAAAAAGAAGACTTTTTAAGTTTAAGGATTATTTGAAAATATGCTTATATGAGACGGAATGTTTAAGCGAATGTTAGCTGAAAAGGCCTCGGGACGACAATTAATAAATTCCGTTCCACACATTGTCCAGGGGTTGTGTATAATTGAAAACAAGGCGTGACCGTTGTATTGAGTGACAAATGTAGGATTGGTGACTGTGTACAGTAGGACGGCTGTAATTAGGAAAGGTGACATGGCAATCAACCCCTGCCAGTCATATGCAGGACCCGTGTCCAGAACAGCCACCAACAGCAGCCATCTCACACCTCCAACATCACAAGCTCACATTTCACAAGCTGCTCAAAACAATAATATGTGCCCTTATCAATATCTAATTTAGTATTATGTGTTACATATTGAGGACGATAAACGCACTGAGGAGGCCACCAGGTTTTTTTTTTATCGTATTGTGCTACATATAGTATGATATCGGATTGTTAGGATTTACAGAAAAATAATAAAAATTATTAAAATCAATTTTTACTTTATGTCTTAATGATCCATGTACTTACTCTTAGTCTGAAATAAACTGACATACACACATAATCCATACATATATACATCTCTCTCTCTCTCTCTCTCTCTCTCCCTCTCTCTCTCTCTCTCTCTCTCTCTCTCTCTCTCTCTCTCTCTCTCTATATATATATATATATATATATATATATATATATCCTTGAAATTGTATAAGGAACAAACAGATAGCTGATTTTTTTCCTTATAAAATTTCACACCATTTGACCGATTTTGACAAAAATTGGTACACATATAGGTCTTGATTTGGGGAGTGTCATAGGTTAGGTCAAAATCGTCAACCAGCTGCCTCTCTTTCTGGTTTTTCCTTATACAATTTCATACCCTTTGACCGATTTTGACAAAACTTGGTACACAGGTAGGTCTTGATCTGGGGAGTGTCATAGGTTAGGTCAAAATCGTCTATCAGCTGTTTGTTCCTTATACACATCCACACTTCGGAGGTCAGGGGCTTGAAACTGTGAGCCCAAACAGTTCAGATTTATTTTATTAGATTTTAATATTATTTATATGATTTCTAATTAATTTTTGCTTTTCTAGACGCAGAAAGTAGGTGTATCATGGCACTCTGGGTAACAGGTAGTAGTTACCCATAAAATACATGTATGTTTATACATGTTTTCATGTATTATACTTTCATAGGAAGTGTGGTATAGCATCATCGAATATAAGGAATTGCCTCTATTAATGAATAATTTACTAAGTAGATCTCTTATTATTATTTTCATGACCTGTGATTTTGAGAAGATAATAACATGGGATTTTTAACATTGAAAGTAAAAAATAGGTAAGACCTTTTTGCCCTTATTTCCATCACTAAACATTCATTCAATATACAATTCATGTATTTGTTTCGAATGTTTTCCCAGAGAATCTGTATGAGGAATAATCAGGGCGCAATTATTCCCGAGGTTGGTGACCATCCCCCACGATACGTGCCTGACGACACATAAACAATAGCGGTATCCTGGGGACTGGGGCGGAGTTTTTGCACTAATTCTCCCTTAATCACCCAATATGTATTCAATGACTCCCATTTCAGAGTGTTAGCAGATTTTGCAATTGATTATACACCGCTGTTACTTACACGCCTGTCGACACCCATTGCCTCATCGAACGGTTCTTTGTTGAAGAGAGGATCATGTCACGATAATCAAGCGCGTGTAATCAATTAGAGTTGCTGAAGACGTTATTCCTGTTTTATCTAAGGGGTAATAGAGGTTTTCCTGAGCGTATCTATCCTATGCTGGGACTTTAGAGCAGTGGTTGGGGTAGGTTCGATCACTAGGACAGGACGCATCTTTTTTGAGCTGCAACTTAATAACAAGAATTGAGGTACGCGTCAATCGAAAAATTCCTGAAACATTTTGTGGTACTTCTTCCGCTCATAGCTCAGACAGGCTTTTTGTTATAGATTTACACTAGGCGTCGAAAGATTCGTTACGAAATTTCCTGCAAATTTTTGATTTACGCATACATCAATTTTGATAGCACCTCCCTTACATACGTACAGAAATCCAAAAGAGTATTTTTTATTATTCATAATTTAAGATTTCACAGATAATTTGAAATTCGGGGAATATTATGTATTACAGACACTTCTAACTTGTATCCCAGCGGCCTGCGCATTGTTCTCCTGTTTGCAACTTTTTTTGGGCAGGGAATATTTTTTTTAAGGCACATTTGCCTTCCTAAAAATCCACGATGGAGTAGGACATTCCTCCAGCGGGTCCATAGATAGGAGAACTCAACTTGCAGCAGGCGGGTCTTCCGAATGAGAATCCAGGGCGTAAGCCAATGGACCACGGGGATACTCCTCTTGGTTACTTTTTTTTTCAGACATCTGAGCCATTAGCGCAAACATCCACGGTTCAGCAAGGAATTTTCTCAACAGGCCTTGAAATGTGCAAAATCCCTACAGCAGGCGAGACTTGAACCCCATCTCCCGCATGAGAATCCAAGGGGTTAGGCAGTAGGCCACCAGGAGACCCACATCAATCAATCAATTATTGTTTTGAGTTGTTTTTGAAGATATTCAGGCAAAAATCAGCTCACGCCCTCTGAGGGTCCACGTATAGCAACGTTTTTACAAATGCCCTGCACAACACTAAACTGAAAGGAGGGCGTTCTATCGATTTGTGCTACCCCTACTTCAATAAAACTGAGTGTCGAATATAGGTTATAGGTCTGCGGAGAAGCTACAGGTGACTTCATCATTCCTTTTCTATACCACGAATTTCAGACCAATTAATAAACAATATTCACTTTTTTTAATATATCCGGCGTAGGTAAAAAAAAAAATGAAACTTGTTCTTATTTTTCTCTTTTGTACCACTTTATTCTATGACTGCCCTACATTTTTCGTTAAATCGCCATGTGTGGACTGCTCGCCACCCATAATAAGAATGTTTTATTTTGTCTTGATATAAGTCACCCTTAATAAGACTGTTTTTTTTGTCTTAATATTGCTGGCAAGCCTACCACATTTAAGGATTTAATGGGCCATGAGGAGGTGGCATGGAGGTCAGGAAACATGTAGGGCAGTCATAGAAATGGTACAAACGAGAAAAATTAGTACTATTGTTTTTTTTTCTTTTCTTTTTACCTTTACCAGATATATAAAAAAAACATTTCTTTTTTATGAATCACTACAGCCCGGGCTGGGCCTTGGCTATTCTTCCTCCGCTCTTCCAGTTTTTCAAACCCAGTGTTTTTAAATCGCTTTCAACATCCTGCACCTTTTCCTTGGCCTTCCTCTTCTTCTTGTCCCATACATTGTAGAGAACAATGCTCTATAAGGCACCATATATATCTATCTTGAAATAACATGTAGGTATATGGGATAATGGGGCCATCGATCAGTGGTCGTTAATTAGCTTATAAATTGCTGCATCTGATATCGAATTCCGAATGGTCTTGCTAAATACATAAAAATTCCATTCCAAGAACCCTGTTATCAGTTTACATATAAAAAGTTTCAGATTTAAGTTTCAAAAATTATACGAATAATATGCAAAAAATAATTTTCTTTTTAATCAAGATTTATTCAATTTGCCAGAAAGAATTGAAATGTTTAAAAGTGTTGGGAAGCTCTCGGTCGAGTCAGGCATGATAATAGATAAGCCGTAAAATAACTAGAGGTACAGATTTGAACCACTCAACGTCGAGGAATATTTAGGGACTACAGAAGGAATCGCAACTTATACAGACCAGAGTTGGGCATAATTTTATTTATAAATAAAAATACGAATTTATTCGTACTTCATATATTTGTGAATACGAATATAAATAAATTCGTACTTTATATATTTGTGAATACGAATATAAATAAATTCTTATTCATAAGTGTGAATACGAATTTATTTTTATTCACATATATTAAATATAAAAATACAAATAAAATTTTATTCGCAAATTTTTCTGCGAATAAAAATAAATTCACAGAAAAAATTGTAAATAATCACAAAAAATGTGAATATTTACAAAAAATCAAGTGATTACAAAAAAAATCACATTAAAATATACGAATAAAAATTTATTCACATTATAATTTGTGAATAAAAATTTATTCACATTATAATTTGTGAATAAAAATTTATTCACAATAAAATTCGCAAATAAATTTATGGATTTATTCGTATTAAAATGATATTACGAAAGTTATTGAAAGTGTTTTTTTTTTTTTTTTTTTTTTTTTTTTTTTTTTACGGGGGTACTTAAACAAAAAATCTAGGCGCTAATAACCTAGACGTTAAACGCCTTTAAAAAAAAAAAAAAAAAAAATCACTTTCAATAACTTTCGTAACATCATCTTAATACGAATAAATTCATAATTTATTTGAGAATTTTATTGTGAATAAATTTTTATTCACAAATTATAATGTGAATAAATTTTTATTCGTATATTTTAATGTAATTTTTTTTGTAAGCACTTGATTTTTTGTAAATATTCACATATTTTGTGATTATTTACAATTTTTTCTGTGAATTTATTTTTATTCGCAGAAAAATTTGCGAATAAAATTTTATTTGTATTTTTATATTTAATATATATGAATAAAAATAAATTCGTATTCACACTTATGAATAAGAATTTATTTATATTCGTATTCACAAATATATGAAGTACGAATAAATTCGTATTTTTATTTATAAATAAAATTATGCCCAACTCTGATACAGACGAGACTAGGAACCAAGGTAAAGCCTGTAAATTGGATGGAGATTCATTAGCACTGCTCATGTGTCGAAATGCTTTTATATAGAATGTTAAACGCCAAACGTCACACATACATCTGCTTTGATATCACATCCCTACGAAATAGAATTAACCCGACAACATTGAATTCTCGTCGCATTAAGAGTGGGTTAGATGCCCCTAAAGATCGTCTTAATCTCGTTACCCAGTTTCTTGTTTATAGAAACAAGCAAGGGTGATAAGTATAAGAGGAAGGGAGGACTGAGAGTTGAAGGAGCCACAGGAAAAGAAGTTTCATTAGTACTTGTGTCAGTAACTGAAGAAGGGAGGGCGACTTCTTGAAAGGAACCTAATAAAAAAAGAATACTAGCAAAGCGGGCTGGATTAAATAAGGAGGTCGTCGAGAGCTGTTTTTATCTCCAGCTCCTTCTAATTATAGGCGCTACCTCCCTTAATTCCTTGTAATGAAATTCTCTCCTTCTGCGGGGCTCACCTTTTCCGCCGGGATGGGCATAAACAGACAGAGCTTTTAATTTCATTAAACACCCCTTCAGAGATTTAGCGCCGAAGCCGGAAAGCGAGGGCGAGCTCGGTATTAAAAAGGTTGATATTAAAGGAAGTGACAAGAGGCGGAGGAAGATAGGCCGGCTCCAATCTGGCCTCCCCTAACCCTGTACGAACCCAAGAACCAAGTTTCTTAATTGCCAAAACACCCCCTTTTTAAATAGCCCTCGTCTTGGCTCCAATAATTTTTCGGTTATTGCCGCTCTCAGAGCTCAAGATAATTTAATAATAGTCTCCTTTAAAGGCCGTACTTATCTAAGGATGGTACTTTTCACCGCCCCGACTTCCGTACCTCCTGCGAAAGGATTAAAAAGAAAGCAGGTGTAATAAAGGAGAAAAAAAACACATCAACAAACCCCAATCTTCTTTTTATGGCCACATTATCATTATCACTCAATCTACCACCTGATTCGATATTTGAATGAATGTAATTAGTTCTTGAATAA
Organism: Gonocerus acuteangulatus; assembly: GCA_946811695.1. Classification (NCBI taxonomy): domain Eukaryota; kingdom Metazoa; phylum Arthropoda; class Insecta; order Hemiptera; family Coreidae; genus Gonocerus; species Gonocerus acuteangulatus. The sequence continues at coordinate 106,291,167 of OX328132.1, forward strand.
TTGGGGAAAAGCTCGTCGTCGAGGAAATGCATGATATTAGCGCAGAATATAATATTAGGCTGAATTTCAAGAAAACAACTGTTTACTGTGACCTATATACGATCTATATATTCCTTCGTTTTATGACATGTTTTCGGCAGTGAAGTTGATTAGTTACAGAATTTTAAATTCACCACTTGAGTATGAATTAAGCAACCCATTACGGGCGACATGTCTTAAAATGAGTACTGCTTGTAGAGCTTCAGCCGTAGCAGCACTATGCTGGAACAACATAAATGAGCATGCAGCACCAGATGATGGTACATATGTGTTGAAAGGCCTTGTGCAGAATAATGAAGTATTGAGGGAAGACCAATTTGTTCAACCTTCTGGAAATAAGCAACCCCACTACCGGCAACACGTCATCATATATATTTTTTGCACATGCAAAATACTATTCAAACGAAAATTACATAACTCCCTAAAACGTTATGTTTAAAATGAACCCAATAGAAAGTTTGTACTTTTATTCCTTATTGCCAAAATTCCGAGGAAGATTAAGGTCAAGCACGCCTTAGAGATGATTTAGTGGTTCATGTCCTCCGGTCGGCTTTCTAATCCCATAACCGAGGCAGTATTTCATCCCCCTCTTCCTCGACTTAATGAAGAGAGGTCTCAAAAGTAAAGACAGGGTTTAGGCACTGTAATGGCTTACAGGTAACAATGCCTCTCCAAAGTATAACACCCTTCCTATGCGACTAAAGGCTAATAACCTGCCCGCATTTACTTCCTCATTATCGAGTGTCGTGCCCTGATTTTCAAGAAGAGCCTTACTGATCCTTTTTAGAGGACAATTCGTTTTCTTTGACGCGTTTTTATCCCTCCTGTAGGAAGGAAATCCCTCTGATAATTTAGTTTTACAGATACCGGTAAACTTGTCTATTTACGCGGAAATGCGTTATCTTAGCGCGGGTCCATTCATATCCCTATTGCGATTAGTAAAGGAATAGAACCAGTTATAGGTAGGTTTTGATTTTTCGTGGAAAATATAAAATCAAATCAAAGAAGGATGATTTAAGGCGCTACAACCGGAAACTAACTAAAGTATTCTGAGCGGAATCCTCTGTCACAACATTCGCTCTAGGTAACACTATAACACTGTTTCAAATTTTAGCGAGGTTCCTCCCTCCCTCCATTGGCTCCATAGGTTGACCTCATGACGCCATACAGAAGTACCGACTAAAAATTGTATACATATATATATATATATGTGTGTGTGTGTGTGTGTGTGTGTGTGTGTGTGTGTGTTTGTGTTTGTTCGCTCTCCCACCAGCTCAAAAATGGTCTGATGAAATTTTTTACAAAAATCTTTCATCTAATTTGAAAGGTCCAGCTCGTTAACCAGCAGAATCCATCAACCGAAACATGGTTTTTGGAGCGAAATGCTTACTTATAGGTTCCTTTACAAAGGAAAACGAATAAAACCATTGAGAAAAGCGAAAAAAAAGTTGTATTGTAACCCATTTTCGGTTTGGGTACTTAGAATCGTGGGATTCTATTGAAATATATTCTACATTTTTAAAATTCATCTGAACTAAAGTGTTTAAATTATGGTTACATTTGGGGATTAGGAAGTATTCGAAAAAAATATGTTATTAATAGACATGAAAAGTTTTGGGGCCGTCATATATTTTCGTAAATATATCAAAAACGATTGGAAAATCATGGTAAGTGGAAGGTGTCCATTCGAAAGCTTACTAAATTCTCTACAAAAAAGGTTCTGTAGCAATTTTCGATAGTCTGTTATATTAGATGATGACTCAGTTAACTGATGTATTTTCATAAATTATTGCTCCTTAGGAATTTAATTTCCTTTATGATCGGTAGGACAGAAAGTATCCAAAAGCTGCTTAGCCAACATGCCACTTTACAGTCCGAAATTCCGTGTTTGGTGGATTCAAGCGGGAGATATGTCAGAAATTGAGCAATTCTACAAAGTCCACTACTCCCCTCACATAAGGGATGGCACGACTAACAAAATGCTTTTAAGGATAACAGTCCGCAGTAATGTTGGAAGAACAATTTGTAAGACTAATGGTTTTATAAGACAAGATCCTCCGAGTGTCGGTTATATCCAACCCGCATATTCCCTATCTCCTCGAAGACATCGCAATCTTCTCCTCCCGGGCGACCCTTCGTCCTCGTACACCGGATTTCTAGCGTATGGGGATTTGAGACTCAAGGGAATAGAGAAATCTGACTTCAGGATCGAAATGCCTCTGAATTGGGGTTTTAAAGAAAATTGAATGCGGGTATCTTGAAACCGTTACGTGACAGATCTAATGTGTTGGAGCCAATGAACAAGACTTCGAGAAGTCTTGACCACTTTAATGTACAAGAGAAGAGCCCAAAAGTCAGTCCGGAGAAAGTTTCATAAACGTAAGGCATTAAAAGGTAGCAGTTAAATGACCATAGTGAAAATTTAGACGATTTTCACCGAGGATTTGGTCTTCCTTCATCCCCTAACCATTCATTGTTGAAGAAGGCTGCCAAAGAGCATGACGAAACGATCTAAATACAGAAATTACAGATTCCCAACTATTTCCTGACTTCTTATTACTTATTTATATACAGGGTGTCCCTGTCTTAAACCGGCTGACTTCGTATATCGATGTGGAATCGATTAACCAAGTCAAAAATTCCTTTGGCGACTTTTCCCTTCGTTTTCGAGAAAAACGCAAAAAACCATGTTTTTTTTGGACGAATCCCAATTTATAGCTTGAACGAAGCGTTGTACGAAAAAACAATGCATAAGTTGTAGCTCATGAAATTATCTTTAAGATGAGACCAAGTTCAGCGTCTTAGCTTAATATTTTACCTAATAATCGTGTTTGAATAACCCATCGGATGTACATTTTGTTCTGTAGAGAGTTAGACATTTTTTAATCCGACGAACCGTCTGCGTGTGGAACTGGAAAAAATAATCTCGGTTCACTTTTTTTTTTTATTCTTTTATTTGTTTATTTTTTTCAATTTAAAACATCAGGTAGATACAAATATTATTGTTCGTTAATTTATCGTCTCGCACCTAATTAGATTTTTTTAACACAATTCTTACGTTTAGGAATAAGTGTGATTAAAAAAAAAAAAAAAAAAAAAAAAAAAAAAAAAAAAAAAAAAAAAAAAAGTTAATCTACATTATTTTTTCCACTTTTTGCGTTCCACGCGCAGACAGTTCGTCGGATCAAAAAATGTTTAATACGATTAACGATCAACACGCAGGTCTCACTTAAAAGATAATTTTATAAGCTACAACTTTTGTATTGACGTGTTTTTTCGTACAATGCCTCGTTTAAGCGAAAAATCGGGATTGGTAAAAAAAACAAAAAAAAAAAGTTTTTTGTGTTTTTTTTCCGAAAACGAAGCGAAAACGAGAAAATCACCAAAGGACTTTTTGACTTAGTTTTTTTAAATCCCCATCGATATACGAAATCGAAGGTTGAAGACACACACACATATATATATATATATATATATATATATATATATATATATATATATATATATATGTATATATATATGTATATATATATATATATATATATATATATATATATATATATATAAGAGTATTGTTCTTATTACTTACTCTGCCCATTCTTCTATACAGCCCCGATGAAGGCATGATATTCAAGGCAAAATGTTAGCAATACAAATTTAGACCTCAATCTCTTTCTTTCTCTCTCTCTCTCTCTCTCTCTCTCTCTCTATATATATATATATATATATATATATATATATATATATATATAGACGAACCTATCAGGCATAGCTTATGCCGACATGCATTATTTATACTATTGTCAAGTATAATGAGGATTTGAAGAAATTAAAAAAAAAAAAAAAAATCTCTCATGAATGCTATAAAAGTTTGATATAAATTCATTGATCGATGCTTAGATTCCTATACAGCAGTCTCAGCCCTTCTTAGGAATTCCGCAAGTAAGGAAAGAAGGGAAAACTGCAATCAGTTCAAGCATTCAATCTTCTTATAACGGCATTTTAAAGCAATTCCAGTGAGGAATGGGTTCATTTGGAATGTAAGTTAGTGTTTATCAAAATCAATCTAAGGACAATTTATTGTACATAGTGGGCAGAGGAGATTAATTCCGTAATTCTCAAAAAAAAGTAATAATAATAATTTCGAATTAATACTCTGTGCATTATTGAAACGTTATTTAATTTAAAATAGAATCTTAAATAACACTGGTCTGCAAAATTTAACTATTTGTCTGAGGTTTTTATTTTAATATGTCATTCTTTTTTTTTTTTTTTTTTTTTTTTTTTTTTTTTTTTTTTTTTTTTTTTTTTTTTTTTTTTTTTTTTTATAACAAACTGAAGTTAGTTAAAACATTCAATTCATGTATCCAAATGACATCGTTCGGAGCAACGGAAATAGTTAAAAATAATGCTGCAAATGGTCAACAATTTAACTCAATATCAAAGGACAAGTTTATCACAATGTGGGATCATTGCTGCGAATGCCAAACGAACCAAATCAATTTTGACAAATTTACTCTATGGGAGGCGAAGAGTCAGAAAACACACTCGCCAATCGCGTGTATGCGCGTTGGGGCCACATTAACATCAATTCACTGTTTGCCGGGCGCATCGTCAGTTAGCTGGACGATCTATTGAATGAGCAGAATGAATTGTTGAAATTATTTAAATAACACATTCACAAATTACAAAGTGACATTCACGCTATTTTTTTTTATTTATTTTTTTTTTTTATTTTTTTTTTTACGGCGCATCTAAATCTAGGTCATTAGCGCCGACATCCAGGGTGCAGGGAGTAATTTTACCAGCGAGCCGTGGGATGATAAAATTCCTGCCGGAGGTTGGGAATCGAACCCACCATCTCCCGCTTATGAATCCAAGGCGCTAGCCATTAGACCACGGGAGACCCCTCATTCACGCTATTGTCATCAATCCTGATAAAGAACCATCTGGAGAGTATCTATGCACCTGTTGCTGATGACGTTGCTGGAATCGTGGTTGGCGACCGTGCAGCTATGCGAGAAATCCTGATTCGAAGAAGAAATAATAATCTTGAGTCCATTGCTAATGTTCTGGAAGGTACAAGACGGATATTGCATAAATATTAATCAACGAGATCTCGCAACAAGAACGGGACTATTAATTTAATACCATAATATTCACTAGAAAAGATGTATATGGAAAAACAAGGTTTGCCGGGTCAGCTAGAATATACATATATATATATATATATATATATATATATATATATATATATATATATATATATATATATACAAAGTTGAAGTTTTAAATGGAACTGTATGCTTCCACGTTGATTGGTCAAATGGTACCTCTGAACATGAGGGAATGACTCCTTCGACAGGAATTTCAGTGTTGTACGATATTAAAAGAAGTTGTCAGATAATCCCATTAATCTTCTTTTGAAATGATGGCGAAAAGATGAAAAAGAGTGGCTGTTGGTGGCGAGGGTCCAAGTGGGGTAGGGTGGCACCGAACCCCAACATTTACCAGAGGGCCCTTGTAATATCCCCTGAATTTATGTCCACAAATATTAGTGGGAAACCCTATTGTCGCCCCTTATTAAAATCATTCTGAGATTGATGTTCGCTGTATTGATACAGTCAACTCTTTTTCTACCCTAATTTCTCCCCTCCTTCCAGCTGGCCGTAATTCTACTGAAATCCACTCATAACATTTAAATTATTTTTTGTGATCCACCACTTTTTTTGTACTTAATAAATATTTATTGAGAAACGCAGTGAGGTTTTGGCCGACTTGAACCAATAGCAGAGCGGATAAGCATAACAAAAGGGAAGGCAAACTTCTTAATCATTGCTATTAACAGATCTTCTATGCTGCAGGAGGAATGGATCATTTCTTATCTTAATAATTTTTGTGTGTAAAATCAGTAAATTCAAATTTGTTTGTCCCATCATTTGTGATGCACGCTATTCTATTGAATGAACTGTCGAAAAATGTCTTCATATATACATCCAGGTTTTTATAATGGCACTTTATGGGCCATATATATATATATATATATATATATATATATATATATATATATATATATATATCCATTTTTATGAACAGTTTTGCTCTTTCATATTTTCAATGAACAGCTAAGGCAATGTAAAGCAGAAGCCGGATGCAACGTCCATGTTCGGCGCTCCTAGTGGTAGAAGTTACAACCAATGCTGGTTTGGCGGCAATACAATTTTTTTAAATTTATTTATTTGTAAGCACCGATAGCATCCAAATACAGATATAAAATGGAAATACATATTCATCCAATTATATATTATTTATAAATCCATAGTTATTAGCATCTTGTATAATAATTATAAATCCATAAGAATACAATTTGTTTATAACAATTATAAATTCATAACAATACAATAAATTCATAGCAGCACAATTTGAAAATAATACAGAGAAAACCCTAATATCTGATTATGCCTCGCTTAAGAATACGAAAGGCTTTAAGAGGTCAGGCAAAATAAATAGTGTCTAACATGTATCATTACTCAGCCAAAGGCTAAAAACGTTTTAAAACTCATAGTTAATATGAGTTTTAAAACGTATTATAGGTTATAAAAGGGTGAATTTTTACGACCAATTTCCTGCACGGGGAATATAGGCCACGCAATTTTGCCTCCACTTATTTGAACAGGCTTTAGCTAATATTGTTTTTAGCCTGAGCTTTGGCTACATTATCTCTCTTGCCTGACCTCTCAAATCCTTTCCAGGTCTTAAACTAAACATAATCAGTTTTCAATAAGTTTAAAGTAACGTATTTTTCATTGTAGTGGAATTGTAAATGGCAGAACCGTCGAGAATACTTCCTTCTGAATTTCGCGCATATGGGATTAGATCTAGTCGATCTAACTGAACAAGCTATAGTTATTTCCTATGTACCTAATTATTATCCATTATTTCCAGACACCTGATAAGGCATAGCTATCTTACTTTAAATCCGTGATTCAATTTGATGTCAAAACATTCTGACTATAAAATTCGCCTTAAGGACATGGTGAAATACGGCCTGCACGAAGTCATCATGAGTTGAAATCTATAGTGGCATTTGGAAGTTGAGTACTTACTCTCATTTCCCCTAGTAGAAGTGAAGCGGTTGAACATCAAAGCCTTTATAGTTTCTTGGAGGGCTGGATCTCCAACACTTCCAGCTTAACTACCTTCCGAAGTAAAGGCTTTAAGAGCTGTCTGGGGCATTTCCTTGCGTTTCAACTGCAATAAAAGAACATATAATGCGTGAAGGTGCTTCTCCCCTTTTGCTATTTCGAAATTTTAACAGCAACCTAAAAAAATTGTAGATTTATTTTTAAAGATTACTACTGGATACAAATTATCTACACCAAATAAGAACCATGCCTCTTACCAATTCCTAATGTGTTGTAACAACTAGAACGTTTTAAAAAAAAGTTGTTCACCTTATCTAAAATCTGGGACAAACGTTCTGATTTTTTTCTTAGAAATTAATTTTTTTTTATTGAAATATTGAGATTTATACATTTATAACTTACGAAGATGGTGGTTTCATAACATGAGATTTTTTAGATTTTGAATTAAAGAAAACAGAAAACATACAAGAAGAACTGAAGAAAACTTATGGCCTGCTGGAGATGTGAATGTTAAGCAAGATGTCGCCTCGTCTTTTTTGAGTGAATAATTTCTAGTTATTTTGTTTATATATTTAAATTTTACAAGAGGGTGGGGAAACATTTATTGCTTATCAATCTTAGATGAGATTAGATTGGTCTCTGCTTCACTGGTTGCACATGGGCCATTTGTCCTATTTTGGGAGTCATAGGATGGTTAACCATACGTTAAATTCCTGGTGAACTTCAGGTATTGTATCTAATGTCAGTTGACCTTCTGATATCGTTTTCATTCAGGCTTGTAAATGTACATGTGTTGAAATGTAAGAATCATGTACTTTCCATGTAACATGCTTAGGTGTCTCATCCCTTTTCGCCGTACCATCAGCAGACTGGTGACGTCTTGATCTTTAAGGCATGCCTTTGCTTATTAACGGTACAACGGCCAGACATCATCCCCACAATCTCTCTCTAATTTGTCCATTAATCAATCTTACACTCCGATTTAGACCAAACCTATTTCTCGTCTACGTTGCCTTTTAAATAGGTTTACTTTTTACATTTTTACTCCATTATAAGTAGATAATAACCAAAAATAAACATTTCAGTTCAGTTATGGTCTAGTAACTCAATAAATCACAAAATGAATTTCATTGAAAACAGATATTTTATTTACCGTAAATATTTACTACTTATAAAATGAAACATTGATTGCATTTTTTCTAGGTTAAAATATAAAAAAAAATAAATTAAAAATTTGTTCTTACATAGGTTACCTGGACCTACGTCGAGTGAAAAAAGTGGATCATAATAGGAACTGGTGTTGAAAATTTGTATTCAATTTGAAGCAGATTATGCCACAGATTATGTTTATACATTAAGTAATTTGCACAATTTTGAAGGGCTACTCATTCGTACTGAGTACGTAACTGTTACTCTCCCACAAATCTTGATCTTCAATTGTGATTGAACCAGAATAATTTAGTCTTCAATAAATAGGTGTCCTTCTCAGAGCTATGATAGGTGTCTAAATCAGACAAGAAGGGGTTTGTTTTTTCCTTTTATTGCTGTTCTGTGTCTTGATTTTCCTGTTTTTCCCATTTTCTCTTGAGTATCAATGAGCCAGGAACTTTAAATTTGGCAACTCCCCTTTTCTTACTTTTACTTGTATGAATTGTTCAAGCCTAAGGTCATTTGAACACTGTTGATTGTTATTTCTTTTCCAAAAGGGATTACTCGTATTTAGTACTTTTTTTTTTTTGTACCACGGATTTGTGTAATAACATTCTTATATATTTGCTACACATTGAGAGTAAATGATGAACAAAATTACTATGAAAAACACCATCCTGTTTGTAAAAACGTTTCTGCTTAACGATCCGCATGTAAATCTATTCAATATTGGTACATGTCATGAGGATAACAATGAAGAATTATATTAAGTGTATTTCTCTCCGTTAGTTGGGTAAACAATGTATAAGTTTCTTTCAATGTCTTCTTTATACTTAGGAAATTAACAGATGATTTGACACAAATAACAGAATACTTGTTGCAACCAGATGATTTGTTGCAATCATACGAGTTGTCGTAACCAGATGCAATATCGAAACATGGTAGGCTGTCGCAAATACCAGATGGTTTCAGTCTATTATTATGACTGCCTAATATTCATCTCTTGGGGTATTTTTAGTCTGAGCTCTATTCGATTCTGTTTCATAATTTGATATTATGTTCCCCTAGAAGGTAAAAAACCTCTTGGAGCTTGTAGAAGTAGAAGGGACACGCAGGGCTGAGGAGAGCGTGCCGGGCATCTGTTGAAGAGCGCTTTGACACCAGCTTGCCTTAACTAACCAAACTTCTGCAAGCTGTTCTCCAAACTTCACTTATCCTGTTATCCGCAGTTATTACTTTCTCCCGCTCTAAATGTCTTCCCCCATCTCCTCACCGAGCGACGCAACTCCTCCCACTCATCAGTAGCTCTAATTAAGCCTCTCTGTCTTCCCAATCCTACTTTCTTAATCGCCTCGCAACATTGTTTGTAACACCTTAGTTACACTCTAAATGTTGTCTCTCTCTCCCTCCCTCACTCTCACTCTCTCTCTCTCTCATTGCACGCTGACTAGAATGGAAAAGGGTTGAGCTGGCTGACGAAAACGAATGGAATAATCCATTTTTTTCCTAGTATGCACGTTAGACTCTGCGTTCGTCGAGGATAAGGACAGCTCCAGGAAAAGTAAGCTTTTCTTGCACTACTGCAGTGCCACATTCGTTTTATTAATTCTGTTGTCCTACCTCCAATTCGTCAAATAAAGTATTCATTTTTTGCGCGGTTCCACCCTGCCTCCATAGGGATGGACCCCGCTTATTGGCAAGTTCACGAAAATTCTAAAACTGTTCATGTGATTTTGTAATAATTCCTCCCCTCCCAACATAACCAAAATGCTTAAATCTCAGTTTTCATAAATTTGGAAATATATTCCATAAGTGGGTGCTAATGACCTTAGTAGTAGATGCACCTAAACAAAAAAAAAAAAAAAAAAAAAAAAATATTCCATAAGTCCCTTTTACGCTTTTGAGCAACCAAAACGCCATAAAAATGTTTTTGATCGAATTTCGCCCAACACAAAACAACACATTATCATAGAAGGATTCCATTGAGTTGACGAGCTTGACCTTTCATAAGTATGTTTGTGTCAAATTTTATTTAAATATGCATAATTTTGTATGATAGGTTTTTGGGACTTTTGAATTATAAAACGAGCACATTTCTTGCCAGCACTACCTGATTGCGTGAATGGGTCAACGTCATAAGCCGATTTTTGTCTTATCTTTAATGATTAAGCGTAAAATTTACCGGTAATGGAAGAAATTCGGTCACGAACTAATTAAGTCTTGTTAAGGTCTATAATAGACCTTGGGCTCAGTGCCAAAGGTGGCTAACCCAAATTTAGAAATAACTGAGAAAATTGGAGATAAAGTTAAGAAGAATGCGAAGAAAATTATTTTTTGTGATAGAAATGGATTTAATTGGTCCTATTAAAATAATTTCTGTCACCAACAATCATTTTTTTTCACTTTATTCTGAACTCCAATTTTCTCAGCTATTTCTTATTGTTGGTTAGTCACCTTTGGCACTGAGCCCTTCTATTATAATTTTTAAATTTTATATTAAGGTCCATAAATTTCGAATTTTGATAGTGAACGTTAAATCCGGGTAAGAATCTTCATAATTAGTAGAAGAATTCGGTCTCCTCTTTCTTATAATTTAGTATTTTTTTATTTTTTTTTTGGTACATCGACTAGTTCATTAGCGCCCGGCTATATATAGGTTGCTTCCATCCTAAATATCCATGGTGGAGTTTAGAATCTTTTCAACGGGTCTTGAAATTAATATACTCAGCCTTCTGTTGGCGGGACTCCAACCCGTATGACAATAGGCATTTGCCACTACAGGGAGACCCATTAGTCTTGTTGGGAACAGTAATTTTATCCATCTCCTGTCGTACAGAATTTTGTCTTATCACCCTTGATTACAAGAAAATATGACTAATTATAATATGACAATAATTATTTATGAGAAGGTGGATTATCAAGGATTTTGCATTAGATTAATCCAAGCGTTCTATGTAGATCTAGTATGATTTAACTAATGAATCTCTTCCTATCGGACCCACCGGCTCCCAACACGCCTTTACAAATGATAGAATAATAATAAGCCCATGCATCAATCATTGCCTCGATTGCAAATCCATGTATACCAGGTTCACACGCAATCCTGGATAGCGAACAAATTCATAGTGGATTTAAACCGTGTTCAATGTGATTCGTTAATTTAAGGAGAAAATGCATATTTTTTAGGCCATAGAGACGAAGTTTAAAATAATATTGAATTGTATGTTCTTTTTATTTATATAATTTTATTTAAAAAACAAAACAAAAAAGAAAGAGTAAGATATGTTATCAAAAGATCATTTGGAAGGGATTTGTTGTACTGCAGGCAGTACGACCCCGTTTGAAACGACGGTTTGTACTGCGGTAGTAACGTGTGTGGACCTTACGTACTGCAGGCAGTACGATCTCGTTTGAAACGACGGTTTGTACAGCGGTAGTAACGTGTGTGGACCTTACGTACTGCAGGCAGTACGATCTCGTTTGAAACGACGGTTTGTACTGCGGTAGTAACGTGTGTGGCCCTTACGTACTGCAGGCAGTACGATCTCGTTTGAAACGACGGTTTGTACAGCGGTAGTAACGTGTGTGGGCCTTACATACTGAAGGCAGTACAGATCGGCCTTGTTGGGCTGCTGTACGGAACGTCCATAAAATCTGCAGTACGATAGTTCCAACAAGCAACCAGTTGCCAATAATCTAGCTTCCGCAATTACTGCAGCTCTCGTAACTGTGTTTTGTTAAGTAATTTTGGGGCTAATTAATTCTAGCAATGCATTAACTATCTATTCGTAGATAGTTCATAACATTATCTGGTTCATTGTCACGTTATACTAATTCAACATACAAAAATACATCCTTACTTAGCAGCCATATTTCGCGCCACTTCTTCTTTGTTCTTTTTGACTTGTTATTTAAAATAAAATCGCCAAAATTAATAATGCAACAAGAGCTGCATCTTTTTTGTTTACGAACGGTGCAATCGCATATTCAACCATAGAACAGTACGCAGTACAGCGCAATACTGCAAGTTGTGTCCAAGTTGTTGTACAACTGAGTTTGAACGTATGTATAAGGCAAAATCTTCATACTGCAAATCGTTCCAACCGCTCGTCCGACTGGCAGTACACCGTGTCGTCCAGCATCTCGTCCCTTAGTTTTTTTTATTCTTCGATATCATTGAAATAATTTTAAATTTGTTAAATTCTACCACAGAATTAGTTTTGAGGAAACCAACGGCAGTACTTTAAATAAAATCGAGCAGCTTTATACTATAGCGTTTTCACCAAGTAGTACATATCGGAAAGTCTCTATGATTTGTTGAAAAGGTCCAGGGACATTCAATAATAAATATAAACTAGTTTATCTAGAATTGCCAGAACTCTGCTTGGCGTTAGGAACTGGAGAGCTGCAGCAGAAGACAGAGCCGACTGACGGAGGCTCTTAGAGGAGGCCCAGTCTGGGTGACGGGACCTAATGCCACATATGATGATAATTTTTATCTAGAATTAAGGTGATCATAAACGAAGAAAAAAAAAAGCCAAATATGATATGTACAAAGTTAACTGTAATTGCAACAAAACATATAATGTTTAATCACGGCAGTTGTTGACAAAGAGGATAAAACAATGTAAAAATGTGGATTAAAAATTTAATAAAAAGTAATCATATGTTTGATTTCAGAACCGAGATAATAGACGAGGAAAACGAATTTAACAGGACGTAAAAAGAAAGAATAATATACCAACAAGAAAAAAAAAAGAAGAAAATATTGTAAATAAAAAGACAGAAATAAAAACTTTCAGCAATATACTTTTAATTTTTATTAACAAAACAAAATTTTATCATTACATTGAAAAATTTCATATGAATCAACTAATTTTCTTGAGGATAGAATTTTATTGTTGGACTCTATCGATTTTAAAAACAGGTAACTTCTCAGATCTGATTTTAAGATCTTTAGTCATATATATATATATATATATATATATATATATATATATATATATATATATATATATATAAATAACGTTCTTTCGTAATCTATGGAATCTGAATTCTAGTCGGCCCTTGTAGATTGCTTCATAAGGTTAACCTTATAAGAAGGTTTTCACCTGGGAAGAAAAGATCTAAAAAGAATTCAGAAAAGCGAAACTAAACATTACATGATTATAATAAATGGAAAAAAGACCTAAGAAGTGAACTAATAATAATAATAACGTTAAAAAAATAAACATTTATTTAATTTATTATTGGTTAAGGAGAATGCACAATGTGGTCAATTACCAACTCAGATTGATCTACGACTGGAATTTTTATAGCCCCTGAACAGATTGCATAACTAGTCGACGAAGATGTACTAATTGTAAATTTTGGTTTTACAATTATAGTTGATGTTCAATTTATTTTTGGTTAAGGAGAATGCACAATGTGGTCAATTACCAACTCAGATTGATCTACGACTGGAATTTTTATAGCCCCTGAACAGATTGCATAACTAGTCGACGAAGATGTACTAATTGTAAATTTTGGTTTTACAATTATAGTTGATGTTCAATTTATTTTTGGTTAAGGAGAATGCACAATGTGGTCAATTACCAACTCAGATTGATCTACGACTGGAATTTTTATAGCCCCTGAACAGATTGCATAACTAGTCGACGAAGATGTACTAATTGTAAATTTTGGTTTTACAATTGTAGTTGATGTTCAATTTTGTAATTATAAATTATTGAATTTCGAAACGGTTGAAATGACTACGACCTCAGTAGGAAGAGTTCTATTGTTAAATGTGGACTGACGAAAAAAATCTTGGCGTTGAATCGGTTTTGTTATTTATCACTCGTAGGGTGGATGGTCTTTGACGAACGTCTTACTTGTAAAGAAGTTTGGGAAATAACTTCGTTTTAGGAGGAAGTGAGGCTTTTTCCGATGAATGAAGCCTTCTGTGTTGCGGGCAACACCAAAGCAACCGTGAACAATCTCATAATATGAGATTCTTTGATCTCGAGCGGCAACAAGAAGAAAGACATTTCTATTTGCCTCCTATAATGTCAGGCACCGTTACACTTCCTACACTTTTTACAACCAGCATATCTAACAAGAAGAAGCTTCAATCGTTGCCTCGCCTTTCAAACGAAACTTCTCGTTAGTAATACTAGTTTAATTTATTAATACGAATTGCCATAATAACAAAGAAGTCAATTTAAATAAGACATTTCACCTACTGTACTTTGCTACCTCCCTCTGTCAAAAGTTAGGTATATTTTATACTAAAATATAATGACTTCTAATTTCATTGTGACAGAAGGTGAAAACACTTCTTCAATAATAATTTCTTATTCCGCATGTTTCACATCAACATGACACCTCAGAGTATCTTCTGCTTACAGATCCTTCTTTCCCCGTGGTCTAGTGGCTAACGCCTTGGATTCTCATGCGGAAGATAGGGGTTCGAGTCCCACCTGTAGCAGGGATTTCCGGGCCGGTTGAGAAAATGGCACCATGGATGTCGGCGCTAATGGCCCAGATGTTGGTAGTTATAGCTAGTGGCGCTAATGGCCCAAAAAAATAGGTAGTTATATATTGTTGTAGTAAGCTGGACTTTTTTTCCGTGTTTCCTCCACCGCAAGGGAAGAAAGCGCTCATGAGACCGATGCCCACGGAGATGCCGCACCAAATTGTCAACTTTCCGTGACCCATAACACCACTTTCCATGGTGTATAAATACACCTATACAGGTTATCTAAGGGTTAGTTAGAAACCGTATGATATAAATTTAATAATCAAAATGAGTATTCAAAATCACTGCAATCACTACGATAAGTAACAGGTATTTTTGTGAAGACCACATCCACAGTGATTGCAGTGATTTTAAATACTTATTTTGATTAGGCGTCAATTGATTTTTTTCCAATATGGCGACGGGTTTATGAACGATTTTGACTGACTAGGGTTTCTATATAACCTTGAGAAAAAGCGTAGTACTTATGTTAATGGCATAATTGCTATGCGTTTCCGCTCGCTCAAGGTTATATAGAAACTCAAGTCAATCCAATTCGTTGATAATATAGATCACTGGTTTTTCGGTGGAAAATAGGCCGATTTGCAATTTAGCATCAAACAATGAAGAGAAATCGTGTAAAAAAAACACAAATCTACAAGTGAATTGCCAATAGAATTGCCCATACGAATAGGCCAATAGAAATGCTAATTATGCACCTGCGCTGAATCAATTTTTAAAATCACTACTGATACTTGAAAAACTGGATGTAGTCTTCTCAAAAAGTGGTCCGATTCGATGACATATAAATTTGAGGGGCTCGAAAGGATAAAATATGTCTGGATGTTATAATTTATAGAAGAGGCTTGGTGACGGGATGGGAGAGTTGAGGGAGGGGCAGGCAAAGGAGTGATTAAGTCAGCTATGAAGCTATGAAGCTGATCCAAGAGTTGTAAAGCTATGAAGGTGACCCCGTGAAGAATGCTGATGGGAATTGCATGGAATCAGCTGGTCGTTGCTCTATGCAACTAAAATGTTTTTGCATTTAAAGGCTTCTCAATACACTTCTTATCAATACATTGGCAGATGTAATCGTACTAAGTACTTTCACCTACTATGTTGCTCTAGTTCTTTATCTGCTTATGATATAACCGAACAAAACTAATTTTTTTTTTTTTTTTTTTTTTTTTTGGATACTCAATTGGAATATTGATTCAATATTTGTTTAACCCATCTGCAAAGTAAGGTGAATAGATATTAGTTACTCTTGTAGATAAGGAAAAATTCAAAAATATATATTATTAACAGGCATTAGAGCATTATCCCGGCCGATAAGACTTTTGTCGAGACAGAAGGTCTTATATGTATTCGCAACAAATGGGGGCCGAGAGGGCTTCGCCCCCGACTAGGAAAGCCTTTGCCATACTAATGCTCTAGAGGGGATAGCTGGAGAAGTGGACATCACGTCCAGATGGAGCTTACCAGCTATCCAACCACAAATCCTTCTCGAGTCTCCATTTCGGCAAATATATCTCATTCATCCTAAAATCGTGAGTCTTACCACCAAACGACAGGAAAACCCCTTTCAGCCTTCATAAACCAAAGCATCATACTTCAAATAGTATACCTAAGCGTTGTACACGTACTCTAGTCGTGGTATAGATAATTCATGCACAAAGAGTAAATGTAATTTATACTCTATTTTTTGCAGAATATTGTTGGCCGTTGAGAATACCGTGGTGAAAATAGTCGGGATTGGCCATAAAAATACATTTTCGATCGTTTTCTCCCTTCCTCCATAGGGAGGAAACCCGATGCTGAGGTTGACCTCATGACCCACTCGGGAAGTGCCGACGAGAACATTTCGCGTTTGAGAACCCATAGGTCACGAAAATAATGGTGGTTCAAATTTGTATATGTATATATCTTTTTCCAGTTTTATGATTTTTGTGGTTTAAATAGAAGTAAATGAAAAAAGAGCTAAAAAAATAATTGCTTTATTTTCAGTGCAATTTCCTGTGAAGTATGCTATCTGCATCTAACACAAAGAAAACGTTTAAGTCAGAAAGAAAAAAAAATACTAGAAAAAATTGGGAGTTCAAACTTCTTACACCACGAAAAAATAAAACTTTCACAATCTCTGCAGTTATTAAGATGAAATTAAGCTGGTGAGAGATAGGAGGTAAGAAGTAGAAGCCATATTCCTGGGGGAGATTGTAGAGAACTGTTAGGAGATAAAGGACAAAGGATTCTCCCCTTGCCCTTGCTCACATTTTTAATTTAATTTCCTGTGCTACTTGATTTTCAAGACCCATTCCTTGCTTGCATCGGGCAGACGACCGCTACGTCTTCCTTTATCTCTCTCGTGGCCTTTGAGCCCAGTCAAACGGTGCATAAAAAGGGGTCAAAGGGGAATGTTTTGGACTAATTGTTTTGATTGGCTTATTCTATTTGAAGAATAAGCCACGTCTATTTGTGGAGTGCTGAACACGAATCTGAAGTTGTCCATAAAACATTTGCTCGGCGAATATAGGGAATCATCAAAAAATTATGTTTTTTAGTTGTTTTCATCTTATAACTTACAAAGCAAGCTATTTACGCAAGAATCGATTCTGTAATAAAACAAAGAGGAAAATTTTATCTACAATTTATGTCTCTAAACATTTTTTCGTACAAAAAAGTGGTTTAGACGTGCAGGGAAAATCGTCATAGGCGGCTCTAGACAAACAAATTTTTTTTTTTTTGGGGGGGGGGGGGCTAATTTAGTATGGACTTGGTGTAGAATCAAATTTTAATAACCAGGCACCGGGAAAACATTAAGGAAGTACGAGTATTTGATAAACTAAGAACACACATTAATTAGAACTTATTACTATTAATTTGCCTAAACAATTTATTTTTCTATCTTAATCGAAAAATATTGTGAATTTTCTAAGCTAAGCCCCCCCCCCAAGCCCACTACTTTAATCGCCACTGAAAATCCTCTGGCCTGAGGGACATCTACTAAGTTTTAGTGGACCTAAATCCACTGAGGACGCGTAAAGGACCTTCCGACGAGAAATATTAAAAGTATACCAACGTATCCGTAAATAACTCATAAGCTTGTATTAGCGTATTACAGTATATATATATATATATATATATATATATATATATATATATATATATATATACATATATACAAGAATACCTATATTACTGTGAAAAGGTTTGAGGTGAAGAACCTTTAAAGAAAGAAAGTGTTATATTAATTTATTTTTAAAATTAATTTTTAATAGATGTTTATGTTATAAAATTGTTGTAATATGGTTTTTATGTGTGGGCTGTCCTCCATAAGCTGCGCTTGAATGTTATAAGGTATGTTAAGTGGATTTCTCTGTCTGGATTTCATGTAGATTGGTAAAGTTTATGTTTTATAGTAAGAGTCCTGTTACGCTATTTACAAATAGGTCTGTCTTTTCTATTCATTAAAGAATAAATATTAAAAGTTTGTATCCTAAGTTGTCCAAATCACAGTAGCTATAAATATTCCATTGAACCACACTAAGATTTCCTTGAAACCGCACTTTACTTTAATTCTGCTCTCTCATTACCATAAATCCGACCTAATTGAAGGCACTAACAAACGGATCACATGATACGGCCACTGAGCTGAAAGAGTTTCCAACAGGAGGTAGCAGAAGTAAATTGAATAATTCAATAGATATTCAAAAGGCGAGGGTTTAAAAACTTCTCCCGGAAGACGCCTCGATTATTATTCTCCATCTCTCAACCCGAATTAGCGGAGTTCCACTCCAATGTTATCCAATTATTTAAATCATCACGCATTTCAGTCTTTCATTTAGAGTGTCCATGGTGCAATTAAGCACAGTTTTCAGAATTTTAATAAATTTCTCAATTAACGATTGATCAACTTATTACCTCAGAGAGTATTGAAATAGCATGAAATAATCCTGGAGGCCGCCCTCTAATGTCGGAGCTGCTGGTTCGAGTCCTCTTGTGGCAGGAAAAAACTCCATACTTCACAACGGCTTTGTTTAAACCGTTAAAACAAAAGGTGGCAACCTGCCGATAGCCTGGTGCTATTAAAATAGTATCCGATACTCCGAAAAAATTATGAATAAGACAGTATCAGCTTTTAGTCCAAAATAATAATTCGGCGATAAATAAAAAGTTTCATACAATAATAGATTATTATTCAGAACAATAAAAGGTTCATAACAAGAATATGTCCCATATACAACACATACAATCAGCTCTCCTCCCAAAATTAGTTAATATGCAGCCCAGTGACTTATACTTCCTCAAAATAATTGAACAAGAAGATATTTCAAAATTACATATATTTTTTCCTCTTTCCGGTGCATCGACTGCTTACGCCATTAGTAGAATATTTCAAAAGTATAATTATTTTCTGTAATGAATAAATATCCATACAGGTAATTTAACACCTGTGATTAAAGTATATGAAAAGTATGATTTTTTTTAATAAGTGAATAAATGAATTTAAGCATTATAATAGCCCTTTTAATTTTTTTTATAATTTATAATTTTAATTGTATTTAAAATATAATTTTTATATACAACTTGTGCTCCTATGTATGGGACTTGTCTCCAAGCCTGATTTTCCCCTTACTGCTTCGACTGCTAGGGTCATGAGCACCAAGGTACCCAATAACAAATTATTTATAAGGCTGGGTTGGCCTAGGGACGGCCAGGGAAGCCGAAATCAACCCACGAACGTATTTGAACTCAGGTCCTCCAGGATATTAGTCCAGTGCTCTACAACTGCGCTAACCTCGCCCCCTACTTGTCTCAAGAACAAAGAAATATTATTATTATTAGTACTATCATTCATCGAATTGTTGACAATTTCGGCCTCAAAAGACCATTATCAGAACGGAATCTTACTTGGTCAGATGCGGAATGAGTAATTAACGTATACGATTTACAAATTATAACTGTAATATAATTAATATTTTTCCATTGAACGTATTCCCGAGGTAATCTAGACATTGGCGCCAACATCGTAGCCTATATATATATATATATATATATATATATATATATATATATATATATATATATACTAACTGCAGGACCCCGATTCCTTACACTCATTATTCGTGCCATAAAATAAAACTATATTAAGGAAACGCATATCCTGCAAGTTTGATTTCAGTTTTTTAATTAATTTACTATTTCCTTATTATCAAGCTTATTCTTCAATTTAATTTTAGAATAAAGATACATTCAGCAATGACAACTATCGGGCATATGAAGGTTCCTTACTCTGGACGGTGATTGTGTTAATTGGGTTGAAATCAGGCTAAAGGAGGATAGTAGATATGGTCTGGTGAAGAAGTGTCTGTGTAGAGGGTAAGGGATAGCGGCGAGTATCGGGGTGAGTAAGCCGATAAGCTAGGGATTAGAGGATAACTCTCCTCCCCCGATTATCGCATTTGTATCCCTAACCTGGCTTAGTGAGCATTCATCACCCCCTCCCAACCACTCTAGTCCAGTTCCTAATTAGACCAGCTTTTAGCTTTCGTAGGCCCTTTTTAATTTTTAGTGATTTGCTTGCATTATTTGTGAAATAGCGGGCCTCTTAGAATCAAGACCGTCCGTGCACGAGAATAAGCCGTATCCCGCTCGATGTGGCTCTGCGTTCAAATAAACTTGGCGGATCTAGTCCTGGAGGTCATACAAAACATCGCTGCCAGTAGTGCCCACCAGTAGTTACGTCGGGAGCCAGGAGTATGACTCTTTGTAGGGTTTTCATCTAATGTGCCGTGAAGGGAAGCCTTATCTAGGACATCACCGGTAGGATAAACAGGGGCTGATGAAAGGTAACGCAAGCCTTCGCCATAATAAATCTGCGGGTATCCCAATCAGCTTCTCATCTTATATATGTATATATATATATATATATGTAGGTACATACATATATACATATACATGGCACTATTCCTACAGCGTGGTCAGGACAATCTTGGAGACGAAGGAGAAAGAAATACACAATAAAGACAGCTATCATGATGAAGTAATGCGTGAGCGGTTTCCATCATGATCGCGGAGAATAAGAGAGGGAGGTTTTTAGTCGGTTGGAGTCCGACACTACCTGGTTTTCTCCTCGCCAGGTGTCCATGAAGGATTTTCCTCCCACAATATATATATATATACACACACATCAGTATTTGTTACGTTAAATTCTTGTTTAGCTGAACATTCAGTGCGGGAACCCTACTAAAATCTATTTTCTTTCACCAACTTTTTTTAGCTGAGTACTTGTTCCGGAATCCTCCCCTAATCAGTTTCCTTTAAAAATCGTGCACCTATATTTTCTCAATACCAAAAAAACTCTATCTCGTCATTTCAAGAGAATCAAAGTCCGATTTGAAGATAATTATGACAAAATATATTTTTGACGTAACTTGGTACACGGGTAGATCTTGATACGGGGAGTGTCATAGGCTAGATTCGAAACTTGTTTGGTTTCTTATTTATTTTTGCTAGATGCAGAAAGTAGGTGTAGCATGGCACGCCGGGGAACAGCTAGTATAATATAAATATACTTATATTATACTTAGTCATTATAATATTCGAAATCGGATCGTGTCGTCTAATTTTATGAAGACCTAACAGATGGTAGCTTTATTACTACTAAATGTCCAAAGAAAGGTCCTAGGGAAAGTATGTGCGATTTGAGAAGCTCCAGTTGACGATGTGATTGAAATTTTTCCGCCAGAAGCTAGAGCCTTTGAGAGGAGGGTTTAATAAAAGGAGAGCAAGTGGTTGGGGGACCCTCCTTTGTCTGGACCCTAAAAAAGGCACCGTTTAGTGGTAGTAGGGAAAGGGCCCCGTCTCGCTAAGCCATAGATCTCTGCATACACAGAGATAGGGCCGCTACTTATCAGGCAGAACGCTGTTTCTGTAGGATTTAATCGAATTTAGGGTTCTCTTATGCTCGAGGAATATATTCTTAGAAGGCCTCTCGTTGGACATTCTGGATTACATGAGAGGCATCCTTTAGCGACAATGGGGAAAGGGCCTCATCTGGCCAAATCAGGCTGGATAGCCCATTTTTTAGTATTCAATGAAATTTTGGGTCTCACTATGCTTATGATTCTTAGAGGCTCTTCTTGCTAAACCATAGATCTCTACGTACACAGGAAAAGGGCCTCTCTTTATAAAGTAGGACCACCGTATCTGGTTTAGGCGTTTTAGGCCGATGAATAGATTCCTAGAAGCTCCAGATTATGTAATGAATTCTCTCTTGATGCATTCGGATAGGACACTCCTTATCAGCAAAACGACCGTTTGTTGCAGGCTTTAATGAAGCAAGAACGATTTACAACTTTGCACAGCGAAAGGTGACTTCCAAAAGTTCATAATGATAAATATATATATATATATATATATATATATATATATATATATATATTATTTATTCATGTAGATGACCAAAAATATCTAAATTCTTTTTGATCTTAGGAGGCATGGGGACGTTAAAGCAAGGTAGGACTGAATACCTTTTTATAAAATATTTAATTTAGCTGTAATTACGGTAACATTTAGGGTAGGTGTAACATTTCATGAAGATTGGTAAAGTTTAATGCATTTAGTGGAGCATTCCATAGATCTTATAGTTAGCTTCTATATAATAGAAAAGTGTTTTTTTGGATGTTCAAAAAAATAATATTTTGTTGTAGAAGTGCCCCTGAAGAGGTGCGAAAGTATGCACGAAGCATGTAGGGCCTATTAAATAAAGTAGTATGAAGACAGGAAGACTGCTTTAACAACCCCATGCCTCCTAAGATCAAAAAGAATTTATATATATATATATATATATATATATATATATATATATATATAATAATGGGTACCTTGGGTGCTAATGACTCTAGGCAGTCGAAGCAGCCAAGGGGAAAATCAGGCGGCCGGAGCATAGTACTGACCACACTATCTCCCTAGTGTGCCGTATGGTCATGAATCAGATACCTCTATAGTATCTGGCTGTATATATATATATATATATATATATATATATATATACATAAATATTTTTTTTGTGAGAGAAATAAAAACACAATAAACTTTTTATTTCCCTGGCGTATTTCTTGCCCTAATCTTCCTTATCGAAATTTCGGCTGAAAATGCATGCTACACTCACGAGAAGACTCATGACTAGTGATATATATTTTCTTTAATTTATTTATTTACAGGCGTTTTTCAATCATCTGTATCATGTATTTTGATAATTATCAAATATAATTAGTTCTTATATATTACCTTCAATTTTAATTGGAGGTAATATATAAGAACTAATTTTGTTTTCAATTTTAAAGAAATATAAAGACTTTTATAGGATAAAATAATCAACTTGTTTAACTTCTAAGACATTTAGAAAAAGAATGTAAGTAAGGCCTGTTGGTACTGAACCATCAACGTTCGTAGTCGATTATGTGATGGTGTCAACATCGTTATTGGGTTTCCTCCCTATATTACTCCTGCGATAAAATTAGGCTTCTCTATGAAATCACGCTTATTGTAGGTAGTGTTAACGAAACAGGTGTTTTTTTATTTTCTTCCGCCAATAGGGGGTGAAAAGGGATACAAAACCCTCATGAAACACGTTTAGCTGTCTGAAAGTGCTGACTGGAATAATCCAACGGGCTTCGTTCTCTTCGCTCTTTGTTTCTTTTTTTTAATAACATCCTCGACATATGTGGTCCTGGCTCGTTAAATGTTAAAATACTTAGGGAGAGGGTGAAAAAGTAAATGTCCGAATGATTGTAGGTACAGCTCATTTAGCCCGAGCCAAGGGTAGGAATGTGGCTAAGGAGGAAACGATGCCTCCTATAGCAGGGATTTCCCTCTAAAAATTCTGTTTTCTAAACCTTCTTGTTAGAATTTAATCATACATACATGTAAATAGATTGTCTCAAATGTATGTGCCTATTAGAACAAATCCTCTTTTTACATCATTCGTTACAACCAACGGAATAAATTAGTTTAAAAAAAAGTTGGATCGGATGGGGTCGTTAAAACTTGAATTTTAATGCCTTGAGGAGAAAACTGTATCTTCATAACAAAAAAAAAAAGTATTCAAAAGGTCAATTTATATAACCAAACTATCAAGTAACTCGTCATTGTTTGCTCTACTAGCTTCGCTTAAATTGACATGGCCTTTGTAACAGAAGGTTCTTGGGCTGTAAATAAAGACTAGATTAAGCACCTACGGCGGCACAGTGGGGCCAAACGACTTTTCGTGTTTCAAAAAAGGCTACAGCCTCCAAATCTTAACCGATTTCAATGAATTTGTTTTTAAACGAAAGCTAATACAATTTAGAACAACTTTGTCTGGCCAGAATTTTGTTTTTTTTTCTGGTAAATTAAATCACGTGTAAATAATTCACAATCTTCTACAATTGAACATAAAATAATATTTTATTTTTAATCTAACTTAATATCAGCACTTATGTTGAAATTGGACGTTCAAAACCTCATTAGACTTGGAAAAAATCAAAATCTATTATCAAATCATTCAAAAATCACATTATTTCAATTAATCTAATCTGAACCAAGATTAAGTTACGCTTTGACGAAGTCAGTCTGATTTTTTTCAAGTCTAATCAGGTTTTAAATTTTGAAATTTATTTTATGTTCAGTTGTAAAAACTTGTGAATTATTTGTAGAGTTAGTATTTGTGTTATTACTGGATGTGTACTATAAATATTTCCCATGAAAAACAAAGAACTTGTTGAGTCCGTGCAATCAATGATTTCATGTCCTGTCGTGTCTTGTACTTTCGAAAGAGCTGTAATTATGGCTGTCAGTTCCTTAGTATATATACTAGAGTCATCATATAGTTGAGAGAGAGAGAGAGAGAGAGAGAGAGAGAGAGAGAGGGGTGGGAGAGTGACAGAGAGGAAAGCGATTTGAAGTAGGGGCATTTTTGGGAGGTAGACACGAAATAACCGTGTTTAAACCTAATGCGAAGAAAGAAACGTTTTAGGAGATTCTATTTAGATTTTCATTTTTACTTAATACTGGCTTGTTTTTCGGTTTTAATTGCAGAAAATTAAAGGACTTTGTAAGTTTGCTCGTGGTTTTACGGAAGGCTAGCTGGGAGTTAAGGGTTTGGAAGTTGAGAAGAAGGGGAGCCTTAACATCATTTACCATGCATCCATGAACACCCCTCCACCCTTGTCCCTATTTTCGAATTGAACATCATCCCACGAAAAAAAAAATCGACTTAAACTATTATTTTGATTCTTTTGCAAATCTATTTTTAAAGAATGTACATAGCATTAACCTACTAGGCCAACAAGAAACCGATTTATTTTAAGGGTAAAGTCTGACACCATCTACCTCTGGCCAGAAAACCAGCTAAAGTCTGTCATGCAAATTTGTATACTTTCTACGTCGTTATTATTTATCATCTTCTTTTTTTTAGGCCAGTTTTCGAGAAAAAAAATGTAATAGAATATCTATTCGCACATTTGAATGTATAGATAGACAATGATCATTTAAGAAGGTCTAACAATAATATGCAATATGTTATATCTAGCAAAAACCATTAGAAATTTGTGAACATAATATTGATAGTTTCTGTTCTAAAATAATGTTTTAAAAATCATAATGAGAATAATGTAGACGTGATTGTTGACATTTGAGATTGTCGGGTTCCGGTCTACATTTTCAAAAACAAAAAATAGTTGTTGAATGAAGTTTTTTATTTGGGTACTTATAATCAAGGGATTCAGTTGAAATTTTTTCTGCATGTTTTATATTAATCGATACAAAGATGTTACAATTTTGGATACGTTTACAGTTAACGAAGGATTAATAGACATGAAATGTTTTGAGAACTTCGTATATTTTCCTTAATGTCTTGAAAACGGTTAGGAAATCGTTGTAAGTGAAAGGTGACCATTCGAAAGCTAACTGAATTCTCTAAAAAAAAAAACGTTCTGATGAAAGTTGACTATGTCAACTGGAGAAATAAGTGCTTAAAACTTTGAAGTAATTGATTTCGTTTATTTGAACGGTTCTTTTTGTCTGTTTTTATTTCTTGTTTTCTTTTTAATTGCTTCTAGTTGGAGAATGTATTTTTCTTTAAAAAAGGATAAGTAAAATAAGAAGAAAAAAGTTATTGTTAGAAATATTTCCAAGTGAGAGATTTTGTAGTTGTTTAGCTCATTTTTTAATTGGTTGTTTTTTTCTTTAAATTGCATTTATTTGTATAATTAGTATTATAGTATAAAAAGACAAGAAAATGAGAAACGTTTCGATATTTTTCAATGCATTCAACTGTAAAGTGAGCATTTCCTGATTTTTTACTTTGTTTACCTCAGTTGTTTCTTTTTCCTCTGTTCTCCTTAGTTTTTTATTGGTTGATATTATTTTGATTGCATTTTCTCCATAACAAATGAGAATTTGAGTTTGTAATTGCTTATACCTTTTTTCCTCTGTTCTCCTTAGTTTTTTATTGGTTGATATTATTTTGATTGCATTTTCTCCATAACAAATGAGAATTTGAGTTTGTAATTGCTTATACTAGGAGTATTTATTTGTCAATAAAACAGGATAATTAAAATTAGAAAAAATTAGGCTATTGATGTAAGAAATAGAGCTTTCCGAGCGGAGATTCGAAGACGCCTTATGAGTATTTTCTATTTTTACAATATATGAGGAAGCTATTATATGCTGGTTAGCCTTAATAATTGCAATTCAATTTGAAAATTTCCGGAAGCCCTCACTACAGCACTAATTGCTATTCTCCTCCCCGTGAGTTGTTCCCCTGCCTAATAAAAGCTATGATCTTCCAACCTAGGCTGCCTTGCAACATCCCCTCAAAATTTAATAAGGCCAAGCCAACCACACCTTCCCCCACGGAAGGCTAGTACAACCATTACTCCCATTAACCTAATCTAAACATTATCTAGAGGTAGCCATTTTTCCTGTTAGGTATCTTCCAGAATGAGGCAGTTTCGTTATTCTCTTTAGTTCTCAGCCATTGAAAGTAACACTGTTCTAAAATCAAAAGATGCCTTTACACACGAAAATATACGTATACTAGCTGTTACCAAGTGTGCCATGCTACACCTAATTTCTGTCTATGACTCCTCCCCGTATCAAGATCTACTTGATACCTAGTTGTCTATACCCAGTTACGAAAATCCGTCAAACGATGTGAATTTGTTTTAGTTCATAATGATGCCGGCAGAGGCCAGCACAACAGCACTTCATCTAACAGCCGACAGAGGCCAGTAGTAGTCGATTCAAAATGGCCGTCTCAATCTGAATAGTTCAGTGCAAGCCAATTTTTTCTTGAACAAAACTTTTGAACCTTTTGACCAAATTTTGAAAATTTGACTATTTTGACCTAGCCTAGGAGACTTCTCGTATCAAGACCTACCTGTGTGCCAAGTTTGGTCAAAATCGGTCAAACGGTGTAGATTTGTATAAGGAACAAACAAACAAACAAAAAACGGACAGACACGTGTAATAATATTACACTCCCTGAAGATTAATATGCCATACGTAAAATAATACGGGGAGCGAGTAAGATTTATCACTTTAATGATGATAATTCCTAATGAATAATATGGGGGGATTTGAAAAAGAAGCATAGAGCACTCGACTAATGAACTGGAGGACCCAGGTTCAAAACCCGAGTGCGCGCTAAAGCTTTTTATCTTATAGTGTTGTCGTTCGAGGGTTGGATGGGGTACCAGCAAATGGATACCATATAATGGGTTGTTGATGACGCGACCGAATTACGTTTGTGGCTCCATGTCATAAGAGAGGGAAAACGCACAACCCTACCTCATGCTTGTTTAAAAAGTGTGGCGTTTTGACTGCCGTTTGACCATATAAAAAATAAATAATATTGGCAAAGCATTCAGCTAGACGTTTTCTTTCAAGGAGCTAAGATCCTTTCTGGCGAAACCTTAGAAGGCGCGCCCCGCTCCTTGAGGGAGATACCCCTAATCCAGTCGTAAATTTTCCCTGTTAAAATGCAAATTGATAAAAGCACTATCACAGATGTCGGAGCGGCCTTGCCCCTTGTTCCTTTATATTGATTGCGGATTTCCTACATATGTTACACCCACTGTCCCGTTCTAAATCTTTCATCCTAATCTACCCCTCATTCCCACCACAGAGATGTTATTTCGTCTCCTAATCCCAGGGGGAGTTATTCTCAAGGAATTAGACTATGCTTTCTTTATAGGGTATTGGAACTATTTATGGATTATTTAGATCTGATCTATATACAGGGTTACTGGTTTTGGTCAAAAGAAACAATCGGGTTTCTTCTTAAAAAAAAAAAAAAAAAGTCACTGTTGCTTACCGATTTTACCCAAAAATTCGGCAATAAAAACTTATTTCAGCGCTATTTCTCCTTCCCCCTACTGGGAGTAATCCCGATTATGAGGTGACCTCATAACAAAATTCGCAACTGCTGACGAATAAATTTCATGTTTCATAAACGAAAATAACGTTTAAATTTTTAATGGACTGATTATAAAGTAATTTGTTACAACAATACTATGTCTGATTTGAAAGGTCAAGTTCTTTAACCAGTAGAAAAAAGCACAAAATATGTAGTGCCGTTAACGTTTTTGTGTTACTTGGCTTTCAGGTACACGTTGGATCCACAACTGGGCGTGGGGAATCTAATGAAACCATTTCCTAGGCCATATCTATACCCAAGGTCGAGGAAATTGGAAATATAGTAAATGTTAAAAGGGGTTTTCGGATATATTCATATATATTTTGAGCCCGATAGGGTAATCGTTGTAAATGTAAAGCATCTATTCGAAAACTTATATATATATATATATATATATATATATATATATATATATATATATATATACATATTGGGCACGTAAGGCTAGGCTATGTTTTCTATCCCAGCCCTAGCCACAGTCAACACTTCTTCCCTAGTTTGTCGTTTCAAATTGATCAATTATTGATAGTTTCCGTTCTACTCAATATTTTGCTTTTATTTAAAGCATATGTGTTAAGGTCCTACATGATATAAGCCTATAGCAAACAAATATTCATTAGTCACACCGGAATTAGGTGTCTTCGATATATGAAACCTTCATTTTCTTTATATTGATTAAAATCAAATTGTTTTTACAAACATATTGACTCAAAATTGGAGTCATTTTTAAATTATTAACGATAATTATTTATGAGATTAGAATTATAAAATGTGTTTAAAAACGGATTGGCCTAAGGAGGTGGTTACTGAAACCACCCAATACCATGAAATATAAAATATATATATATATATATATATATATATATATATATATATATATAAGCGCACGCCCGCGTACACAATAGATGTTGTGAATATAGGGCAGTAGTATTAGGAGGTGACTCGATGAGATCCGAGGGTTTTGAATGTAAAATCTCTGAGGGAGTATTGCTGGACTGGGATAGCCAGGGGCAATACTCATCTTGCCCGTAACTCGGCTGGAAAAATATCTGGGAATGAGTTTAACGTTAGGTTCCCTCATTCCCACCTCCAATCCCGAGGGTTGGCTGCAGATTAGATATATAATCTAAACATTTTTTTAGTCATTAATGGTATATATAACAAATTTCCTTTGGATTTTTTTCATATATATATATATATATATATATATATATATATATATATATATATATATATAATAAAGTAACAAGATCATGAATGCATCATCAATTGCTAGATTCCTTCGGAAAGTGCTAAAATTTGCTATAAGATGGATAATTGGAAGATTAAGGGTAGGGGATGAGCGAATGGTATCTTAGCATTTTTCCAGCTGATCCTGTCGTAATGAAAGGATAGCCATGGCAGATACTCCAGCTGAGACCCGGACTCCCCTAACAACAGCACAGGGCACGGGGTATTAAATCAAGGCAGGATTTACACTGCGCCTTATTTACTGCCTAATCATGAGCCCGTTTATAAGGGATGTCATCGCCCCCCCCCCTCTCACTCTCTCTCCCTCACACCTCCTACCAATAGATTACAAAATCTAGTTTCTTCTCATATAAGGATTAAGTCACTGGGTTCGTGTTAGTACTAACCTCATTACGGTTTCCCTTCTTCAACCTCAGTGGGGGAGAATTGACCTCTTTCTACAGTGGTGATGAAACATAATTTTGTGTAATTACTGCAAAAGCAGAGGCTAGAATGAACTAATTTAAGTAATCTTCCTCATGAACTTGCGCAGAGGGTAGAACAGCCTCGGTAGGAAGTTGGTTCGTTGATTGATTTATGTTTTCAATTGCCCGCAGCGATAGGGTTAACAAAATAGAACATAAAATAATGAATTAATGTTTTTTATTCAGCAATAGATGTTTCATGCTTTCCTAGTTGCCTTTTCAGGAGCAAACATACTCAATGAATTAATAATACAGCCTATTTGTATTATGGCTACAATGTCCACGTCAAAACTGAGCTAACTCCAGTAGAGTCCAACAAATATAAATCTATCTTCCTTAAAAAGATAAGTCATTTCAGGACTTTGGAAGAGAAAGGGCGAATCTGAAAACTCTACTTTTTTTATTTTTATTTTCTGAATCAGAAAATATGTAGGCCACACCTTGTTTCTCCGGTTCGCCTTTAGTTATCTCACAGTTTCAAGTTAAAATGAATAGCACCTATCACGTATGACAATTTAAATGTCCGATTTCAAGGGCGAATCCTCCGGGTCTGAAACTGCCCTCCTAGCATTTTGTTACTCCAAAAATCACTCGTAGAATTATAACTAAAACATTGAATTTCAATTGCCTACTTTTTCAATCAGTTTTATGAATGAGCATAGAGTAAACATTCGCCTTCGCTATCCTGAAGCACTTTTAGAACATTGACTTCCCAGCATCAGCATTTCGTGATTCATCCTTTATCCTCCAAGGTCCTGATTTGTAATAATGGTTTTAGATTTTGCCAAAGGATAAAATATTAAATTGTGTGTAATAAATGAAAAAATGATACTATTTACTTACTTTATATCTGTTTTTTTTTTTAGTAACTGGATTTTTGATGATGTCCTATAATTTCATTTGCGAAATTGTACATCTGCTTAATTAAACATTCTGGAACAATATTTATCCTGATAATTTACATTTTTCACGTGTTATTTTAACCGTTTTCTAAGTAACTCCAGGTTTTTGTGCTTTTGAATGAACGCTTTTCTCCTTCTTCTTTTTTTTTTTTTTTTTTTTACTCATTACTTATTGATTAATTATTTTTCTTAAATTTTGTAAATACACTTTTCTAATGTGTCTAATCATGTATATACTACAATAACTCTACACTTTTATTCATATTTATATTATTTTATATGAGTTTTACTTATTTATTTTTCTTCTCTCTCTCTCCCCCTCTCTCACTATATATATACATATATATAAGGGTGCGTTTACGCTAGGGTAGTTATTGCAGGGTATTTATATCAGAGAGAAATTCTGACTAATGTAAATCATGTAGAATTTCTCTCTGATATAAATATCCTGCAATAACTATCCTAGTGTAAACGCACCCTTACTGAGGTTAACGCAATGCTCATGGGGGCGAGGTTAGCTCAGTGGTAGAACACTCGACTAATGAACTGGAGGGCCAGGTTCAAAACTCGAGCGCGCACTAAAGATTTTTTCTTCTAGTGCTGCCGTTCGAGGGTTGGATTTGGGGTCCCAGATCGTCCCTAGGCTCACCCAGCCTTTAATTATTTTAATTAAAGGTACCTTGGGTGCTAATGACTCTAGCAGTCGAAGCAGCTAAGGGGAAAATCAGGCGGCCGGAGCATAGTATTGACCACACTATCTCCCTAGTGTGCCGTATGGTCAAGAATCAGATACCTCTATAGTATCTGCCCCTCTGGGCCCTTGAGGCCTGTTACGGGACTGATTTTTTTTTTTTTTTTTTTTTTTTTTTTTTTTTTTTTTTTTTTTTTTTTTTTTTTTTTAACGCAATGCTCATATTTGCAGGAATGCTCAATTTGTGTAGTCGCTTCTTGTAGTGGTAGAATTGGACTAAAAAATGTTTCATTGACAAATGTGAAGTGTCATCACATCATGGATAATTTGGTAGCTCTTCTTTCAACATGAGAAATCTTGTATCTCCTATTCTCATTCGGGCTATGACTACTCACCTTTTCTCTCCTGCTAGGCCTTGATGAAGAATCTCAGTATCATATTCAGGATTTTATCTCCCTTAATTTATTATCCACAACTTCATATCACTTTATTTTTCATATAACACATTTTCTTTCCCTATTACGGAACTTGTTTTCCAAATAAAGTAGTATTTACACTCTATTTATTTATAAAAAAAAAAAAAAAATTGAATTCATTATTAAAAAAAAAATATGTAACGTAAAATACCACTGAGACAGTAACCACGCTTTCGCCTAAGCCCACCGACAATAATAATAATAAAAAAAAACACTAAATATGGCCTATCAATGCTTTAGGAGAGAATGCTGGCTGGCACTCAATGTGGTTCAGTTACCACTCAATCGGTCTACTACTACTAATATTGAATAGATGCCCGGCTAATCCAAACCTCCCTACAAAATAGTCATCAAATATTAAGCCACTCCTTGATACTGCTGAATTATAGCGAATAATTAATTCAAACTCAAGATCTAACTATTTTAAAATATATGAACATATATCAAGTTTAGTAGTGTTGCGCTCTAAGAGTTGAAATGATTGTAGCACCACAAACGTAAACGGACTGACAACACCGTAAACTGACTGACAAACCGTAAACTGACTGACAACACCGTAAACTGACTGTCAACACCGTAAACTGACTGACAACACCGTAAACTGACTGTCAACACCGTAAACTGACTGAAAACACCGTAAACTGACTGACAACACCGTAAACTGACTGTCAACACCGTAAACTGACTGACAACACCGTAAACTGACTGTCAACACCGTAAACTGACTGTCAACACCGTAAACTGACTGACAACACCGTAAACTGCCTGTCAACACCGTAAACTGACTGTCAGCACCGTAAACTGAGTGACAACACCGTAAACTGCCTGTCAACACCGGGAAGGTTACGCGGGGTTAGTCAGTGTTGCCGGTGCCACAATAATTTATTAATTAATATTTAAATTTCTTCCCGCGACTTTGAGGGAACCCGAAAATTACCTAGCCAAAATTTAAGTTTTGTGATTAGAAGTGCGACAACGCGGAGCCAATTTTCAGTGAGACTTGTTTTTGGACTTTCATTAAATTATTATTTTATTTCTGGCAGATGACTGTTTATTTATTATTTCATTGATTCTCAAGAAGTCAATTATTATTATTTTTCCTTTATTGAGTGATTTATTTTTCATTGTATAGACATTTATTTTTTTTTATCCAGTTTATTTTATTTATACCTGACAACTGGGCCTGGGGCTAATATCAGAATTTCCCCATTCTGGAGAGCAGACCCAGAATTATGGTTTTGCCTGGCCGACACCGTATTTGCGACGTCCAAAATTTCGAGTTCGCGAATAAAATTTCAAATGGTGGTTGCGAGCTTTGAGTTCAAAGTGTTGAGACAGGTTTCGGACTTTAAATATATATTTTTTATATATATTTAAAGCACTCAAGTGTCGACTAATTCGACGTACGCCGAGTCGGAAAACCTCCGCATAAGACGGCTTTTAGAAGATAAGAGTCTCGCAGACGGAAAGCACCCTTCCCAGTGTTTGAACGAACTGAAAATAGGTACCACGTTGTCGCACTTCTAAACACAAAACTTAAATTTTGGCTAGGTAATTTTCGGGTTACCTCAAAATCGCGGGAAGAAATTTAAATATTAATTAATAAATTATTGTGGCACCGGCGACACTGATATACCCCGCGTAACCATCCCGTTGTTGACAGTCAGATTACGGTGTTGTCAGTCAGTTTACGTTTGTGGTGCTACATGATTAAAATATTCTACAATTTTATCATAGCCAGCACAAAATTAGTACACTTATAGGCGGATGTTAGTTTATTTAAAATAAGACATTCAGAATCTAAATTGACATGTTTTATTTATATGCTAATTTACATAATAACAATATTAGAACTAAAGCCTTTGCATATGTATATATATGTGTGTGTGTATGTATGTATATGTGTTTGTGTATATTTACCGTAAAGTGGGGTCGCATTAGTGCAGTGTGATAAAATTGGTACAAACCAAATACTGCTAGGATATTTTCATTTAACTGATACGAAAGGGTCAAACTTTGGCAGTAACTGGGAATGGGTCTCCTTGTGGTCCAGTAGCTAACACTTTGGGTTCTCATGTGGGGGAGGCTGGTTCGTGTCCCGCCTGCAGTAGGTCTTTCATCCATGGGCAAGCTGAAAGAATTCCCTGCTCCACCATGGCCCGGCGCGAACGGCTTTAATGCAGATGCAACCAAACAATTTCTAACATTAAAACGTTTTAAGGAGAAGGTTCGCCTTCCTGTAATAGGCTGTATACGTTGCTTACTAGTCGTAGTAAAATGTGAAACCAGTAGGGCTGGTTAAATAAAAATTACGAGTATGCAAAATGGTTTAGTTTTAAAATTTGACCTTCTGCCTTTTCTATCATCATCATCATCATCAAATTTTGGGCCATGTTTGAGAATCACAATAATCAGGATATTGAATGATGAATCGATCGAGCAACGAAAAGCATCAGAAATACATCTTAAAATCCAAAATTATATTTAGCCCTTTTACTGGGAAAACGTAAATAGGAGTAAGAGGCTTAGATTTATATGTTTCGGGCTAATGGAAGGAGGAACTCGATAGAATATTTGTATTATTAATACTATTAGCACTTTCCTCCGAAGGAAAGTAGCTATTGAGGTTGGACTCATGACGGAATTTTTGAAAAATTTCTTCAAATCTTTATTGATCCTACCTAGTAGACACCGAAAATGACCCCCGTTAAAATTTATATATATCTATATATTATATATATATATATATATATATATATATATATATATATTTATATGCATATATATATATATATGCATATATATATATATATATATATATATATATATATATATATATATATATATATGTGACTGTTAACACGATAGCAGCCAGAGTTTTTGTTTTTTCGTCACGAAACATGGTATATAGCATTCAATTAGCAAACGATTGAACGAGTTCGTTAACCACCAAAGTCGGTCCACCGGAAGGGGGGGTTTACCCCGAACCCAAAACACTTATTTGACTATGTCAGCCGTAATATTTGTTATATTTCAACGAAACTTGGTATTCTTAGTGGTAATATAGAGAGAAAAGTGAGATATAAAAATGAACTAAATCGGTTCATTAGAAGGGGGGGTTTACTCCGGACCCACAATACCAATTCGCCACTACCAGCCGTGATTTTTGGTATATTTCGACGAAACTCGGTATTCGTAGTGGTAATCTACAGGTAAATATGTGTTGTAAAAATAAACTAAATCGGTTCATTAGAAGGGGGGGTTTACTCCGGACCCAAATTCCTAATATACTCATACCGGTCGTAATTTCTGCTGTATTGTAACGAAACGCGGTATACGTCGTGGGTAACTCATGAGAAAGAAGTGTTGTAAAAATGAGCTGAATCGGTCAATCGGAAAGCGGGGGTTTAATTTATAATGTATTTGAATAGAAAAGCCGGCAGACGTAGGTTCTCAAAGCCGCCGCGAGGAGCGCTTTCTACCACTAGAGTGACTGTTCCTGCGTTAGATCAAAATACGATAATATGAGGATTTTTTGTTTACATTTATATAAAATTGGTAATTACGAAATATTATCAAAATATTTAAACCTGTTTAATTAAGAACTTCTCTTCTTTTTCGTTTGTCTATGGTAATTGCTTTCAGATATCTCTTCACTAATTTCAACAGTAGTCCGCTAACATTGACACATTCCATCGATCATGGTATCTCTTTTCCATTGTCGAGATATCTGGGTGGAATCGTTCACCATGTCCGCCACTTACATCACCCCAGTAAGTAGGGAAAAAATCAAGATGAGAATGAAGAAAATCAATTTCCAGGGAGATATTGCTACCCATCTGTTGATAATTTTAAAGGAGATAGTTCACAAGCTAAACATAAGTTCTCTTATTGCCCAAAAAACAGAAACGACTGCTCTAAAAGATTCCCATGCTTCTTTTTCAAAGCCCCCTCATCATTCTCTTATTATATTAAATGTTGCAAAAATAACCAATAATAGCTAACTATGAATTTTAACTTGTATATTTATCTTTAGCGAGTGAAAAACTATCAATATAGTATACTTTCATGTAAAAGGCAAATTTGATGTAGACCAGTGATATCAGCGGAACCTTTGCAGCCGTAATGCAGATTAAAATGAGCACCCTCAATGAGTTTGAATATTGGGCTTCGTGACGCATCAAAAACTCCATCTAGCAACAAGTAGTAGCTGCAATATGAGCTCAGAGATTGATTTCTTTCTGTTCGGCTTTGTGGAAGGCCTGCCGCCCAAACCCCAACCCCCTCCCGACAATAACGCGCTCTGGTGATTATTGCTTTGTATCACTTTGAGGTCTATCGAAAATTACAGCAATATCTCACGGTCCGTTGGCAGGAATTCATATTGTTTCCTCGAGGAATGCTCAATACCCCTTCCCACACACTACATCCTTCTTCTGAATGGTGTTTTTACATCGGACCTAGTTCTTGTAGCACACGGCATCCCAGCTAATCACAGAGTTCGTTTTTCATTAATCTACCAATATAAAATAAATAATAGGGATCCTACTTAAATAATGAATAATTGAAGTTGATTCAGTTTAAAAACATAGTAAGTACCGCAGAATGGGGTCACGTTAGTACAGTGTCGTGAAACCTATACTGCTTACGTATGATTTATATATTTGTCTGTTCGCACTCTTTGGACAAAGTTCGACCCTTTGGTATCAGTTATATATCCTAGCAATAAATTTACAATCAATTTTTTAAAGGTTACATTTATATTATTTATCCGTTGTCGAGGAAAATGGAAAAAAACTAGAATCCATATATCTTTCAAAAAAGGTTGGAAAATCGTACTAAATGAGAAGCATCTTGTCG
Source organism: Gonocerus acuteangulatus (assembly GCA_946811695.1). Taxonomy (NCBI): domain Eukaryota; kingdom Metazoa; phylum Arthropoda; class Insecta; order Hemiptera; family Coreidae; genus Gonocerus; species Gonocerus acuteangulatus. The sequence goes on from OX328132.1 coordinate 106,328,105, forward strand.
AAAGGTTATTACATTTTTTATAAATATGGATCTTTTTTGATTTATGATAATGCGCTCTCATTAGGGGAATCGGAGCCTAAATGGAGTAGTGTCCGCTTAGGATATTGTCAGTTGTGGCGCCTATGATCTGAGATTAACGTGTGTTTAAATTGTTCACGAATGAATAAGTCCTAACATTAACCGTTTGTATTTAAAGCGTTCCAAATGACACTCGTGGTAAGAACGAAAACGCGCTAAATTGACGCAGTTCCTACGAGTCGGAATTTTTTATTCAAACTCCTCCAGATCATTAGTGCTCTTGCCAAATTTCAGAGGAATGCTTTTTTAATTCTTTTAAACTATATATCTATATATATATATATATATATATATATATATATATATATATATATATATATATATATATAGGGGAAGGTGTTGTACCTTTGACCACTTTGCAAATTGAATTTTTTTTTGCTTCGATATTAAGGCTAAATTCATTTTTTTATTTCATTGTGATTAGTATTCTATTGCTTATCATATTTAATTTTTTCAAGGTTCTAGCTTTACATTTAATACTTTTTATTAGTTTTTTAAAAAGTAATCGTAAAGTGGTCAAAGGTACATGGGGTGTTGTACCTCTGACCACGTAAAAACAACACAGCAGAAAAAAAATTGTATTCAGTAATATTGTAATTAATTGCAAGTTTAATAAATACAGGACAGGGATGTAAGCATAATAAAAAAGCTATTATTGATATTATGTTATCCTTAATATGCTGAAAAATCCAGTCCAATCGATAAACGTTTTAACTGTCGAGCAGATCCACTAGCAATAGTAGGGTATGGAAGCCACAATGTCTTCAACATCAATATCATACAAATGTTCATCTTCTCTCGTAAACTTGTCACTTAAAGTTTGTTTTTTCAAATATTGGATCTTAAACATTGGACATTTACGAGGTTTCCCTTTAGGGCAGCCCCTATTTGACATTTTCCTTGCCTGCACTTTTCAATGATGTCTGACAACTTCAAGTGGAACGATAAGGGGCGATAGGTTTGAACTGTTACACTCAGGATTGATAAAGGCAGTTTGAACTTATTTCATTTATTATTTTTTAAATTCTTTGACCAATTGAAGCAACCAATATAGAACATAAAAGTTGAATTTAAAAAAAATTACACAGGAATGTTGTACCTTTAACCTAGTCAAAGGTACAACAACTAGTCGTGGTCAGAGGTACAACACCCTGGTAATGCAAATTAAAAAGCATGCTAAAAATTTTAGGGTTAAGATAAATCAATTTCAAAAGCTACGCCATGTTTCTTATTGTAATAGCTACTTTTTCAAACGATTTTCATATAAAAAGACATAGTACAAAAAATATTATGAGGTAAAACGTCATCAATAAATAACTTACATTTTTATGATAGAAATGGATAAGTATTTTTTAAAATCCTCTTTGACTTGAATAATCCAAAGTAGGTTACACAAGCCCTCTAGTGAAGGAGCTAAAAACTAATTACACCAAAATTTATAAAATGTTGCTACATGCCGCGACAGCCTCTGTGGTCAAAGGTACAATATGGTCAGAGGTACAACACCTTCCCCTATATATATAAATATATATATATATTATATATATATATATATATATATATATATATATATATATATATATATATATATATAGTTTAAAAGAATTAAAAAAGCATTCCTCTGAAATTTGAAAAATATCGCTTAGAAAGTTATATTGTTTTATTAGTAGGCCGCAAATTCTAAAGTTTTGGCAATGTGAACTTTTCAAATTTTGAGGAATTATTATACATAAAAAATTTACCGTAAAATGGGGCTACGTTAGTAGAGAGTGGTGAAATTAGTACAACCTACACTGCGAGGATATTTTCATTAAACTGATACCAAAGCAATGAGAGCAAGCAGACAAAAATATACTTTTGGGCAAAATTCGACCCTTTAGTATATGTTAAATGAAAATGGCCAAGCAGTATAGCTTTTTCTTTCTAAAAAAAAAAAAAAAAAAAAAAAATGTAGCATATACTTCTACATCAAACGAGTTTTTGTTAATCAGCACATTGTTCAAATGGAAGGGAAGTTTACCTGAATGCACTACTCCAGACAAAAGAATAGCAACGGAAGTAATTTTTGTTTTTATTGCAAGGAATGTTAGCCATGTAATACCCAAAACTTATGAGAAATATAAACAAAATATTTTTGTTTAAAAATCGTATACCTAATCTACATAATTGTTCGTTCCGTGACATTATTTCTCTGTTTTACATCAGCTCCCCATTCAATTCATACTAAATAATAGAGGAACGTGTGTGTAGGAAATTGATACATTGATGAAATGATACATTTAATGAATACTGATTTCAAAATAAAAATTGCCTCTTCAGGAAAATTCCAAGCCCTGCTTCAAATTCAAAGGAGTCCTCAGTTTGTAGAAAATGTAATATGATTTCGAATGGTACCCTTCCTTTTTTCATGTATGTAACAAAATATAAGTCTATTTTTACCATTATATCTCCGTAAAATGTTTTATTCCCAACTAAAATTTAAGATCTTAGTTTAGATGAATTTGAAATATTGTTTATTTCAATCCTTTGTTTTTTAACTTTCGAAAGAAGAAAACTAGTATTTCATTAATTCAGTTTATGAATCCGTTCTTAAAAATTGTTTCATGTGATTGCCCTTATAAACGAGTGGAAGCTTACGAAGCGATCTTACTGCCTCATTAACCGACAAATAAAGAAATGATGATCTTAAAGTATTTTTAAAATTATTAAATAAAAATGAACAAATTCAAACATATATTTATGGGAATGCTTGACGTATTGTATATATGGGGGGGATGGGGTATATATATTTAGGGAATTGTGGCTATTTAATTATAATTGACATATTCGAGAGGGCAGCGCATTCTAGGGGTGCGGAACTGTATGAATTCTCGTGGGAACCCACATTAAGATATGAGATTTATTACTACCCGGCATTTATTAGCAATCTCGGGCATGTTTTATTATTATTTATATTTTTAAATTAGATAGAAAATATATAACATATATTGTGTTCAGATATGATGAATGCGATAGATTCACTCTATGGAATTATTTAATATTGATGTTCTTAATACAATTTCCTGGCAAATGTATCGGGAAGAATAATTTGCTTTATTATTAATAGAAATATAATTTTTTTTTAATTGACTGCATTAACCTCCAATCTAAGATTCTTAGAGTCAATTTGATTTTATTCAACAAATTAAAATACATAGCAGATTTAAGTCTGCGGTTCATTCACAGAGTGTTTTTATTTTTTATCTGTACTCTTTTTATAGAATGCTGACATTAAATTCTTATTATTTTTAAAGATATTAATAATAGAAATTGCTTATAACAAGATGATATTTGATTTATAATTATTGGAAGTTGTATTTTTGGAGGCATTTCGTACTTACAAGTTTCATACATTATCAAATTACATGTTCCAATTATAAAAACTGTTAGATTTTAAAAAGAAAACATTTTTATTATTGTACTTTTGTTGGAGACATCCCAGATAATTTGACAATTTTTCTAAAATATACACTAATATTAATGCCTCCTTTTGAAGAAGAGTGGGGGAGGGATGAAAGAATTCCTGTTTTCATAATAATTATTGAAAAAAACAAAACAAAACAAAAAAAAAACACTTTTCTTGAGGATTTTATTAAAACCTTGAATATTACACTCTATTTGGTGTCTCAGATGTCTATGGACCGAAAAAATATATATATTACACGCATTTTGTCAACAAAATTACCTTGAAAGCAGACTTTGATAATTTTAATAATCTAATACAAACAGTACAAGGACCCAGTACAATTGTCCTTATAATACTTATAACTTCTTCATATTTCATAAGACAAATATGAATTTTTATTTTAAATCTTTTAGAAACTTTACATGGGATAATGTTATTAGACAATTAATTTTATGACGTATAAAAATAGTTTTCTTCCGTTTTAAATGAGTTCATTCTTCATGAGTATATTTGCTTAAGTTTCATTCATTTAAAACCAATGGTACTTTAAATTGAAAAAACATAGAGGTGCAGCCAACGGCCATAGCCACGTTGAGTGCACCGGTTCCCGTAGATCACCGAAGTTAAGCAACGTCGGGCGAGGTCAGTACCAGAATGGGTGACCGACCACATGCTGTTGGCATTAGAAAAGGGTGGCAACCTGTAGATAGCCCGGCGCTAATGGCCAAGATGTAGATGCGCCGTTAAAAAAAAAAAAAAAAAAAAAAAAAAAAAAAAAAAAAAAAAAAAAAAAAAAAAAAAAAAAACATACAGGTAATTTCTAAAGATGATTTTTTATTAATTACAGTTTGCAGTATATATTTGCTTTCTTCAATACACCTATTCAGCTAGAATAAAGATATTTTTAATTTCTTCTAGTTATTAACATAAATGGTACTCATAAGGATGTAAAAAATCGAAGAAGAAGAAGATGGACAGCTCAGATTGTTTCACGCTTGATTTGAAGTCGGCATAATTTAATAATGCATAGATTTTTACGGACATTATGTTTTTTTTTTTTAAGGCGAAGACAAAACAGTAACATTATTTTAAGCTCTTATAAACTAAATTAATTTGAGCAAAGTCCGTTTATTTAAAATTGTCAAAGATTTTTTGAAAATAAACGAACTTGATATTGTATTTCAGAAGTTTCCATATAAACAGCAAATAACAATTAATTTTCTTGATTGGAATTTTGCTTGTGGTTAAACATTTTGGAAGAATGAGTGATGTGGCGTCAATCCAGCCCTCTCATTATCTCTTTCTCTCTCGTTCCCTCCCCTTCTCTCCCCGCATTCCTCACGCTCTCATGGGACTGTAATATTTTATCAGGAAAATAACTGATGTATTAAAAAAATAGAGAAAGGAATTTTTATTGGTCGGTAGAAAAGAAGGAGGAGCCACGCATGCGCGCTGTAGAGAGGGCGTGACTCGACGCCATTTTCAATAACTTTATTCCCGGCGTGTTTCCCTTTATTCCAATTCTCTCTCTCTCTCCCGCGCTTAAGCTTTCTTTTTAATTCCTTCTTTTCTCTTCTCCTCAGATTCTGCCTTCTTTCTCTCTCACTCTCATACAGCCATGTTCTTCTCTCCAGCTCAAATATCCAAAGAACACTTGTTCAATATCTCTAACTCTCTCTCTCTCTCTCTCTCTCTCTCTCTCTCTCTCTCTCACTCTCTCTCTCTCTCTCTCTCTCTCTCTCTCTCTCTCTCTCTCTCTCTCTCTCTCTCTCTCTCTCTCTCTCTCTCTCTCTCTCTCTCTCTCTCTCTCTCTCTCTCCCTCTCTCTCTCTCTGTGCCTCTTTCTCTCTCTGGAAAAATCCCTTACCTCCCTTCTTGAAGCAAAGCACACCCACTTAACTAGAAACACCCTCCTATCTGTACTATTGCTTGCAATTCTTCTTTTACGAGCTCCTTCAGTCCCTCTTAGCCGTACAAGCTATCTTGGTAAAACATTCTCGACAAAAACTGTAAACTATTCAACAATATCTGAACAAGAATTTAATAACATTAATTATAACAAAAATGATACGACCACTTTATTGTTCCTGAAAATATGAGTTGTTGAGTTTTGAACATTTTTGAAGTATTCTGTCACCAAAATATTGTAAAATTATGATTGGCTTTTAAAAATATAAATCAAAACACAATGGGGTTATAAAAATATTTCACTAGCATAATGTGTAGTAATATGATAAGGTGAAATCACGACGAAATAAATATAAAAGTGGGATTGGATAGCTTAAATATGTTGGATATGTGGTTAATACGTATAAGTAAAAACAAACAGTTTTTAAGTTAAATCAACTTAAAGTACATAAATGATAAAACATTGATAGGATTTCTTTTAATTATTTAGTTAAATCGAGAGGAAACAGGTAATTATTTTATGGGAATAATAATCATTTGACTGGGACACTTAAAAATAAACTATGTCATATCTAAAATACTCATAAAACTATATCATATCTAAAATACTCATAAAATTATATCATATCTAAAATACTCATAAAACTATATCATATCTAAAATACTCATAAAACGCCTAATGGTTCTAGGAATATTTTAGTGTTTCTTTAACATTGAATTTCGAATAACTTAAAATTAAATAAAACTTTGAATTAATAAAAATAGAAGAATGCTCTATACTGAAAGAATAATGCGACTTTGGCAATTAGTATAAGTAACCTTCCTATTTATCTAGTTGAAATAAGATATTGAATCATTAAAAATTAGAAGAAGACAAGTATATTGAAGGAATAATAGTTGTTTGGTAATAGATATGGTTTAATACTAGTGTATGTAAAATTTCAGATATTTTAAATGAAAAGAATTTTTGAATTTTTCAAAAATTAATGAGAATGAATATTTAAAATAATTGTACTTTGAGGATTATTGAATTAAACACAGTGCAATTGGGGTATCAATTGAATTCAGAAATAAATTCTTGAATTTCTAAATATTGGACATTACTCCATTTATTCGGCAATAATTATACTTTTTTAATAATTAAATTAATCATATTGTATTTATTAACTTTAGTAATCAATCAGGATATTAAATGATCAATAAATTCCTAACCTAAAAATAAGCAAGGGATTTTTGTTATGCTTAAATACCTAATTTTACTTTGATATTTATTAATTTTGTTTAAATTATATTAGTTTTAACTTTTAGACAGTAAAGTGGAATTAACTCTTGAATTTTAAAAGAAGAAACAATATCTAGTTTAATATTAATATTTTATTACTTAATTAATACTTTGCTATTTATTAAAATTTAGTAAAAATGCATCGAATAAATTAATCATATATGTGATTATAGTATCTATGATCAATAATATAAAAGACCGGTGAAACCAAAAAGAGAAATGTTATAGGTAAAATTGATTTTTTTTTTTCTTTAATTTTTAAACGATTTCTTACATACAGCAATTTGATTTTTCTCATGATTTGGGTATGTGACGATGAGACACATATCATAGTTAAATCGTAATTTATAAAATTAATATTTACACCTAAAACGTTTTAGTCATTATTAATTCTCCTTATATAAATTAATTACATCTAAAAATTGATCAGTTTTTTGGGGCTGATAAATTTCTATGGGGTAAAATTGTCAATTTTCTTTTAAATCTCTCTAAGTCTAGGAATTTGAGTATTTTCTCTCGCAATTCTGACCCACCATATTTCTAGAATTACTATTGTTTAGTCTATAACATTTAAGCTTCTCGGAATGTTTAATAAGGTTGTTGAATAACCATATGATGTGTATAAAGTTTTCATTTGTGCGTTCAAAAAAATTCAAAGATTATAAAAATATGATTTTTGAGAGGCTAATAGTAAAATTGTGTAAATAACGTTTATACAAAACCTACACTGAGCTATTCTAAATGGGGTTATTCGAATTTTCATACAGTAATCTCCAATAGTAGACACAAAGTTTGTAGAAAACTGAAACATGTAAGGACCATTCTATCTCCAAATATAATTCTACTCGTATGCCATTATAATGCAATTTGAATAAAAAAGCAACAATGTTAAAGCATTATACTTATAACAAGATAATTCCACTATTCTCTTTGATGGAAAAATCTTCATGAAACGATTGCTTTCCTAGTTTTATTCCTCTGATGTATCTTCCTAGTTTTATTCCTCTGATATATCTTTATTCCTTTGATGAAAAAATCCAAAAAAAAAAAGCAATTGTTCTCTATCTGACAATAAGAGCATAATTCTCCACAGATCCGTTTATCCCTTTGCTAAAAAAATGCAAATAATACCATTGCATTACCACGAGTTTTATTCCACCAATATTCCTCTTATATCTAAATACAACAAAGCCTCTCCTTCTAGTAATAATCTCTTATATAGCTGCATTTCTTTGATAAAAAGTTCAATTTAAACAATTATTCTCCTGCGACTGCCATTCTATTAATTTATGCAATTACTAACAATTAATAATGCAATTATTCCACTGAAGAACGTTTTTTACTATGTAAATCCAAAAACGAAAATGTCTCTCCGCCTAGTTTTATTTCTCTGATATTCTTCTATTCCTCAGATAGAAAAATCCATATACAACATTTTTTCTCCTTCTACTAATAATGCAAGTATACTATTTCACTGATTTGCCTTTATCCCATAGACAGAAAAAATTAGATAATACAATTGATAGTTTAATTACACCGAAACAAATAAGTATCATTTTATCTCTAAATATAATTCTGCTCTAAAGCCTTTATTCTACAATTGAAATCATACAAATTCATGTTGAAACATTATCCTGCCAGAAATAATATCACTGCTATGGTACTTATTACACCCTCTAATACATCCCTATTTCTTTAATAAAAATCTAAATAAATATTATTCCACATACATTTATTTATTCATATAATAGAAAACTATTATTCTCTTCCTTCTTTTAATCTACTAATATATATTCATTATTTATGCAGAAAAATCTAAATAAAACAATTGTTAGGGTGGGTTTACACTTGCTAGTTATTGCAGGAAATTTATATCAGACAGAAATTGCGACTAGTGTAAACCATGAGTAATTTATGTCCGAGATATATATTTCTATCCCGAGCAATAAGTGTCGACACTTCTATACCGTCAGGTGAATACGCTAATTTTAAAGAGAGAAATAAATGTCAGACAGAAATATCTTGGTTTCTAGCTATATTGCCGAAACTTCTATACTAAGCAGAATGGACTAGACAGGACATATATGTCTGAGTGTAAACAGGCCGGACATTTATTGCAAAGCGAGAACCGTCCTATACATACCCATGACATAAATGTCTAGCTATTTCTGTCCGTATGTAAACTTGCAAGAGAATATCTATCCGACACTTATATCGCGACATATATCGTGACATATATTTCCTGCCAGAAATATCAAGTGTAAACGCACCCTTAACCTTCTACCATTATTCCTTTGAAAAAAATAAATAAACCACTGTTCTTCTGATCTAATTCCATAGTTTCCCAATATTTCTTTGATGGGAAACCAAATGTAACAATTTTTCTCCTTCTAGTATTATTCCAAATATATAACTTTATTCTTTTGATAGAAAAATACCCCCAAAAATAATTGGTCTCCTTCTATAATTATAGAAGGAATAAAGACAAACGGGTGGAACTATTAATTAATTATAATTGTTCCACCCGTTTGCCTTTAGTCCATTGACAAAAAAATTCAAATAAATCTTTTTTCTCCTCATTTTATTCTTCCATTTTTCCCCCATAATCTTTTGATGGAAAACTCTCCCCCCATCAAAAAACAAAAACAAAACACATTGCTTTCCTTCTCATTCTGGTTCACCCTTTGTTTGATAGAAAACCATTGTTTTGCTCACTAGCGTATATAGAAAATAAGTTCTGGGGGAGGGGGGCTGGGAGCACATAGACATTTAGGGTGTAAGGAAAATTTTAAATATTTCAGCGTAAAAAGGCGAGTTTTAAGGTCCTCTGGACACCAAGTAGTCCGGGATAAAGTTAGAAGTCATTTTTCGTTGTTATAGGCATTTTTACATGAAATGTTCTCACCAAAACAAAATTCAGAGTGGGGGGCTGCAGCCACCTCAGCCCCCCCTTATATACGCCCGTGGTTTTGCTTCTGGTATTAATCCACTTTTCCCCTATATTATTTTGATAGAAAAGTCAAATGTAAATATTACATGGCATTGTTTCTATGAAAAAATCAAAATAAATGAAACACTTCCTGTTCTTCTAGTATCTATTATTCCATTGATGAAAACAAAATCAATAAAACAGTTATTCCCCTTATTGTATTATTCCACTGGTGATACACCTTTATTCCTTGGATAATAATCTAACATTGTTCTTTTAAGATTATTATTTCACTGATTAAATGCTATTTCATTATTACAATCAATTAAATACAATAATGTAGCATTGTTCTTCAATTAGTATCATTTCACAGATACTTATTGCTTTGCGAGATTCTAATCATTATAATTTAATGAAATTGACAGAAGTAATTCAATGTTTTCATAGTAGTTCAAAAAACATAGTAAATCTCATTCACGAACGACTCGTGTCTCCTTATTGAACGAACGTTTAGGATTTTAATTGAGGATTTCACAAATGAGTTAATATCTTATGCTAAATGAGTAAGGGCGGGTTTACACTTGATAGTTATTGCAGGATATTTATATCGGATAGAAATTGCGACTACTGAAAACCCATGTAAAATGTTTGTCTGCAATAAATTGCTACCATGAGCAGTTCATTTGATACTCAGATTATTTGATAAAGAAATCCTGCATGAATCATAAAATGCGGTAAATATACCTAATACGTAATCAGGTCATTAATAGAAGCGGGTGAATAATATATATATATATATATATATATATATATATATATATATATATTGAGAGAGAGAGAGAGAGAGAGAGAGATTTGTTTTGAAAAATAGTAGTAGTTAATGTCAGGTAGGTCCTTCACATTTAGTGTTTAAATAATCCACCGAAATAAATCGGACAATTTTCATGTTTTTTAATTCAGCTGGAGTCTAAATCAAACGTTTCTTTTATGTTCTTGAAGAAGGCTTGTATGTTACCCTCGACCTTTTTTCGAGCTAATTACTTAGCTCGAAAAAAGGCGAAAGCTTTGAAAAGATAATTTCAGCCAACGTTTTAAATTTCTAACTAATGGTTTCGACCAATTTCTTTTCTTCTAAGGGAATAATACGAGTTCATTCATTTTTTACTGTTTATCCGATCCTTTCTCTTAAATTCATTAAATTGTAAGATAATTTTCTTAAATGCCAGCAATTGCTTTGTTGACTTTTAATAAAAGGCAATTATTTACCTATACAATAAAAAAAACCTTGAATATCACAGTTCCTTTGGGAAGGACATTCAGTTTTTTCAGAGTGAGGGGGGAGGGGTGCAAAATTGTAATGTTTTAAAAAAATAATTTCAGAAAAGCTTGTCTTGTGAAGAGAGGCCAAGTGCCAAAAACTAGTCGACATGTATAAAATAAAATGGTATGAATCAAGTTCAAATTAATTTTTTGACCTGTAAGGCCTTTAGGAAAAGAAGAAAAAAATATATGTAAAAGCGGTAAAGTCAAAATTTTTAAAAGGTGCAAAGTTGTAGTTCTCGTCTATATCTATAAAATGGTGTCTCAAAAATAAGAAAGTAACCCTTCTAAGGGCTCACATAGACCTTTGAAGGGAAGGGTTGTAGGTATCGTGAAACGTTTCTGAGAAATTGTAAAACGCTATATTTTTTGTTTCGGCTTTTGCATTGCGCTGACGTTTTTCGCATGTTCCACATTCTTCAAAAGTAAGATATACTAATCTTGATTATGTGTAGAGAAAAGGAACTATATCCTAAAAGAATACTTTATCAACCGACATGAGGAGGTTTAGGGGGTATTCTTCATTAAACATCCCTAAAATGGGTAAGAAATCGTGGTAAAGTAAATTACAATAATTCGAAAGCCTATTCATTGTCGAATGAATTTTATTTCGTTCCACGATAAGTTTTCAGAATTTCCCCCGATATTGAATATTATAAGGAAAATATTATAAGGAGATAGACTAGAATGACGCGGTTTCTTCTGGACGAAAGTTTTTATTGTAAACATTATAAACATTGGATCCGCATTTCTCCCCATCCGATCCAATCCGATTTCGTTTGACCGACAGCGGCCGACGTGAGTGCCTACATTGGTCCCCACCCGATCCGATCCGATTTAGTCACAGCTCATCAGTAATGAACTCCTTGTGAATTTAAAATAAGTAATTAATATAAGAAATACCACCTAATAAGCATAGAAACCTTCGATTACCTCGTTGGAGGTATAAAGTAAGTGTTGAGAGGCCATTCAATCTTCCGAAAGTATATCAGTCCCTAAAAAATAAATCTTAGTATAACAGTTAATTTTTAACTGTTACACTTCGATAAGAGAAGTATTAGTATTCATATTTTAAAATTATTTCTAAGAAAGGTAGCTAGAAGGTTGGAAAGTTATAAAGATGGGAAGGTTATAAACATTGGATGGTTATAAACATCTTCTCATGTAATTTAATAAACAAGCGAAACAACAAACAAAAATGTGAAGTGACAAAGTTGTTCTAAATTGTATTAGCTTTCATTTAAAAAAAAAAAAAAAAAACATTGAAATCGGTTTAGAGTTAGAGGCTGTAGACCTTTTTGAAACACAATATGTCGTTAGGCGACATTTTGCTTCGTCGGTCCGAAATCGGTCTAGAAACAAACATGTTTGAACGGCCGAGAATCGGTGGCCATCGGATCGGGTCGGGTCGGGACCATTGTAGGCACCTCCATTGAGATGAATGCGTTTGTTTCTCTTCCTACAGGATCGGATCGGATCGGGACCAATGTAGGTGCCCCATAACTGTCTATTGTGGGCACGAAAGACCTTTTTGATCGAATTGCTATCCCCTAGGGGTTCTATCTTTCTAACACTGAGGAAACTAGGAGGATGACTGGCGAAACGTCGGTGAAAAAGTTGGAGGGCGACACAATACCCAAAAACCGTGTAATGACTTGGACCGTGGAAGTTTACGAGTTATATATATATATATATATATATATATATATATATATATATATATATATATATATATATTGCCATTTTTGTGGTGCTCCCACTCGCTTTTTCCCTATAATAATTTACATCTTTGTTATGGTTATCACCTATAAAAAAGAAGTACTTATTAATTTAAAATACCCAAATTATTACTAATACCATTTATTTCCAATAACACCCAAAAAATGTTCCAAAGAAACGCTTCCCCCCCCCCGAACAAATAAAACTCTTAGAATGGAACAAAAAGGAATTAAAAGTAAAGGAAGAGAGAACCTCTCATTAATACACAAACATCGTAGTTTTGGGAAAAATAAGTTTTCTTTCAATAGCACATAGATGACGGGAACCTGTAAAGGTTTTTGCACTTAATAAAGAATATATATTTTACAAATAAAATGAACACGAAAATCTAAAAAAAGATTACATATTTTACGTAATTAATAAATTATTTGAAATTGGGTTTTTCTTTATTGTTAATATAAAATTATAATTTCGAATTTAAAAAAAGGTAACTGGGCACTATTTTCATTATAGTGAGAAACTAATTAAATCAGTAAGGAACGTATGGGGAGAATCGGAACGTTTAGGGCTATTACAGCGCCGTCTGAGAAGAGAGACGGAGTGAAGGCAGGGCCGTCTGAGGGAGTGACAAGTCCGGAAAGGGTTAATAACAAAAGATGTCCGATTCGGAGGAACTGCGTCATCTTAGCGCGTTTCCGTTATTATCCCTGGTGTCATTTGGAAAGCTTAGAATAGAAATAGTTATTACTTTGTTTTGATCCATCGCGTTAACTTTAAACTCGTGTAAAAATCTAAAAAGAAACTGATGATATGCTAAGCGGAAATTACTTCCTCAGCCTTCTTAACTTTCGTTCTAGGAAAACACTACTACAAATATGGTTTTAATTGTTTTACATTATTTTACTAAAATACTCATGTTACTCTTAAATATAGTTTAAAAAAACAACCAATTAAAAATGAGGCGAACAGAGACAAAAAAAACGTTCAAAAGAATGAAACCGACAATTTCGAATTTTAAGCAGCGATTACTTCCAAGGAGATCGTCCCACCGAAAATTACCTGAGAACTGTTTAACAGGGACTACCTTGCAACTTTTTTTTAAATTTACTTTTTTATGGGCTTAAATACATCCTTAACTATTCAAAAATTATATTATGAGTGTTTAAGTTCCGGAACAGTGTGTTTAAATGTGCCAAAAATTAGATTTTTCAACTAAAGTCCCGATACCTTTCAAAGTAAAAACCATTTATTTCATTTTTATTACAAGAAATTATGGAAAAAAATTAAAAATAAAAAAAAAACGAACTTTTCGGTACATTAAAGTTTAAAGGAGATTTTCTCAAAAATATGTTTTTCAAATCGGGCGATACGCCAGCGCTTTCAATTTTCACCCGATCAACCTAAAATTTTAACGACAAAATCCCTAATGATATTTGCTGGAATTTTCCATTCATTGAGTTATTACGATTTTATGCCCGATTTTCGCCGACAGAAATGCAGAATAGTTCACCATTTTCGAAAAAAATTGATATTTCTTAAAACGTCCTACGTACTTTACTAGATATAACTTTCTTCTTTCAAAATAATTTAGTTTTAGCCCGTGAAAGAGGTTTACAGTTCGTCAGACACAGCGCAACTATTTTGTTTTCGAAGAATTAAAACTTATTTGTTTTGGTTATTTTAACATCCCATATAAAACTTATGACATAAAGAATTGAACAATATTGATTTATTTGTTATCCATAAATTGCAAAAAATGACTTTGATTTTGACCACGCAAGGTAGTATTACCCCTTAAGTAGGAAATTTAACAAGCTTTGGAATGGTTAACATTCACTTACCGGAGGGAGCTAATTACTCCTCAGCAAAGACTCCTTAAGCAGCTAATATATATATATATACAAACACACCATGGGCGTATATAAGGGGGGGAGCTGAAGGGGCCGCAGCCCCCCCCCCACCCGAAGTTTTGATTTCATCGGTAAAAATTTGTCATAAAAACCTTAAAAATAAATTTCCCTATATAGTTTATTTATTGATCCTCAACCTCAGCCAAATATATTGATGAACTAGTTACAATTCCTCATTTTTAAACGTTTCGGCCTCAGGGCCATCCTCATTAACTAGAAGAAAAATAAATTACATGTATTTAAAATTACATTAAAAAATTACCCCCTTTTTTTTTATCCATACAATGTAAAAATTTTTTAAAAACTATCTTTAACTTATATTACCTTCCTTTCTTAATCCACATATAAACACCCTATTTTCACAAGAGCTTGTCATCACATTACATCTAAACTTTAAACCTCTAGGATTTTTCATCTTCTATAAATAACACTTTTTTACTCTTTCTTTAAACATTTGAAATTTCCACCAGACCATGTGGCCACAACCTTCCACCATTTTCTATTTACACTATCATCACATTCCATCTCTAATCCCATATATTAAAAATTGTTCATGTCCATTTTACTTATCATATTATACATATCAAAAATAACCCTATATAATTTACATTATTATATACCCTTTTTTACCCACCTATCTACATGCATATACCCACATATATATACATACATACACACCTACATATGTACACCCATTCACTTTTACCACCTACCCACACACATACACCCATATATATATACATACATATATATACACATATCTATATACATATACACACACACACCCACATACATACATACATATATACATACACCTATATATATATATACATATACACACACATATACATACACACACACCCACACATATATATATATATATATATATATATATATATACACACACACACACACATATACATACACATACATACATACACACATACATATATGCACAATCCATATATACCCGCATACATCCATTTAACTACATCCACCCCATATAAACACACATTCCCTCCACACAAAATTCAACCTTCCAACCTACCCCATTATATAATACATGTCCTTTCCTACTCTTTATCACATGTATAAAATGAAATGTACAAAAATAATTTTTTTTAGTAAAATACACAAAAATATTTTATATATACTTAAGCAACACAGTATGAACATTTTCTTATTGCATATTACAGGTTTTTTTACAGAAGTTTATTTTTTAATTTTATTTAATATTTCCGCATAATGTTTATTTATGTTTTGTGTGTCAGTTTTAAAATTAATTGCACACTCTTCACTTGTAATGTACAGGGATTCCAGGATCCTTCTCCTTCTCATGTTCCCTTCCCTGTGCAGAATCCTAGGTGCCTCCAAGTCAAATTTATGCTCTGCTGCCATTACATGTTCAACTAAGGCAGTTTTATTAGGGTATTTAGCCTTATTTTTTGCATCAGACAGATGTTGCTTTAATCTTTCCCCTATGTTCTGCCCCGTCTCCCCTATGTATACCGCTGGGCAATTTAGGCAATCCACTTGGTACACTAAATCTGCTTTCTTTCCCATACTTTCTTTATCCTTCAGGTCATCATATACCTTCTTTACCTTGTTTACCGGTTTATGAGCAATTCTGAACTCATCCACATCGAACTCCCTTAACGCCCTTCCAATATGCTCACTCAGCCCTTTAACATAGGTGCATTTAACATATTTGTTTACTTTATTATTATTAACTATTGTTTCCGATTCCTTATTATTTTTATCACATAATTTTTTTTAAAAAATTTTTACATTGTATGGATAAAAAAAAAGGGGGTAATTTTTTAATGTAATTTTAAATACATGTAATTTATTTTTCTTCTAGTTAATGAGGATGGCCCTGAGGCCGAAACGTTTAAAAATGAGGAATTGTAACTAGTTCATCAATATATTTGGCTGAGGTTGAGGATCAATAAATAAACTATATAGGGAAATAATTTATACCTCAGAAAATCCTTGTGGATAATTTCCTAACATGACTTAAAAATAAATTAAATAGGATCACTTAGTTCATAAAAAAGATTTTCTTTAGGATGTAATAGCCTTTTAGTTGGCTAACTATTCCAAAAGTTCTAGATTGTTAGTATTCCCCCCAAATGCTCTCAGCCCCCCCCGCAAATTATTTCCTACATACGCCCATGAAACACACTCTCACACTGGATCATGAAACGTCGATATTTCTGTTCAGAACCTCCGGTTCGCGTGGCGTTACTCTACAGTCGTCATGAGTCGGGTTCTTGCCCAACTACATGGGGGGGGGGGGGGGCTCGCTACAACCACCTGTGAGGTAATTCAAAATAACATATTTCCTATACAATCCTAAACAAAACCTGAAAGAGCTTAGAATGAGGCCTGATTCCAGGGAGCCTTTGAGAAAGGCAACATTTGCAGAGGAGATCCTCCCGAGCGAGTCATTGAAGAGAGAGAGAAGTGGGGAAGTGATCCCATTGTTGAGAGGTAGCAGTTAGTTGAGTTATTGTCAAAGGGCAGGGCCTAGCATTGTTACAGCCTGCTAGTGAGTAGGGAGGGTGGCTGGGGGTAGGGACTTGAATAGGACCCTCTTGTCTCCCTCTAGTCTCCAGTCAGCTTCTCATCCTCTCGCAGCTATGATGGCATCTAGCAATATTGCCACTTATACAACCAACTCAAATTATTTCCTACCTCACCTGTATGCCATTAAAGGTATTCATTTGCATATTGAACGGCTACATTTTTTCTTTGACTCTTTTGGCTACATTTTTTTTTTTTTTTAAATTATTAGCGTAAAACCTCATTATCGATCAATTTCCTAAACGAACTTCTGCCTTGCGTTTTCGTATGAAGTTTATTTGATTCCAGTGGTAGTTAAAGTGGGATTTCTTTGCTTCTGCGTACTTTTTTCCAAGTTTGCTGTAACCCTCAGTTACCTGTCTGGATCTTAATGTCTCTGCGGTTCAAACCTCACATGAAGTAATTGAGTGTTTTCATTTAAGAATTAATATTTATCTATTAGATATTTAGTGTAATAAGAATATGGAAGTCAGCATGCTATGTTTATTATTTATCTAAGTAATAAATTATTTATCTAAGTAATAAATTTGGAGCAAATAAAACAAACATATTTTTAAAAAAGTTAGCACCAAAAATTAATTATAATGTATTCGGATTTCTGCCCTATGAATTTTTATCTTTATTTTTTCATTAAAAGTAATATAATAGAATGAGCATTTAATATTATTGATAATATCCTTAATAAAATATTACCAGTGTGTTGGTGTTCTAATACATGTATATTCAAACATTTTTTATCAGCTAATAATGAGGCAGAAACATTCAAGCTTCGATACTATGACTAATTTATTAATACTTATATTATCAACATAAATTTATTAATGTTTATTTTATGATATGCAAACAAATGCATTACTAGGTTCCATATGCTTAAAACTATTTTTTTTTAAATGTATGGACTATTGTTCTTAAACAGAGAAACCTATGTTATGTTTTTATCCACTCCCCAGTTATAAATTGGAAGGCAAAATATAATATTTCTTTCTTTGGTGCCAGGGTGGGCATATTCTGTGGCTATGCCTATTCCAAATACAATTTTTGAATGAAGAATTAGATGTATTGTAACTTATAGCTACAATACATCTTAACGAGGAGTTAAAATGAAACTTTGCTCTCATAAATTAATAGATCAACAGCTAAGATGGCCAAATTTTATGAGCTCATGTAAATACCATTCTTGGGTGTTATTAAAAATACATCATCACAAATCTTGAAAGTAATCATATGATCTCCAGCATTCCAAAAATTGTAATTACTATTTTCAGGAAACTACTGTACAAAATTGTAATTTTTTTTTATTTTTAGATAACAAAAAAACTGATCCTTCCTGTTGCCCAGTATGTGGGCTTTCAGTAAGAGTGGGTGATCTGGATTCTCATTTCATTCAAGAACTTGAAAAATTGTACAAAATTACATCAAGCAGTAGAAGCAGGCGGAATAAAGAACCAGTTTCAGATGGTTCTCTAGAAAATAGATGGGAGGTAGGCAGTGTTATGATTTTCGTGTACATTTAATAGCTGAAAATTACAAATTAAATTAATTTTCTTTAATGATTGTTTTATTAATGTTTCATCTAAATGCTCACATGGCATAATAAATGTTGGGTCACAATAACAATTTCTGTTTGAATGCTTAGCAAGGATAGTAATGCATTTTGTTTAGTTTTTATTTATATTGTTTAAAACTGAACAGCTAACTAATTTACACTGAAATAAGTCATTGTATATGTGACTTGAGGATAACTTTTGTGAAATCAGAATAAGGTGCTTAAGCAATCCATTACTAATACATTAAAGGGTTTTTAAGGATCCCATTGTTTAATAACTTGAATTTCTGGTTACATCCTCTTTCTCTCAGAATGTTAGTTTATTTATCAATATTTATTGAACTCCACATCCCAACACTAACTGTTAAAATGGTCGAAACCAATCAATAATACACCAGTTTTACAAGTTGAACCTTTTACCAATGCCGTCCATCGTGTGTTCCTCTTTAGAGGTGAAAAGCTACGCACTAAGTTTGCAATTGCGAAGATTGCAAACTTCTCCTGAAAGGGCTATGCCATAAATGATAATAACCATTTGTCATTAGAATTAGTAGTTCCATTCCACTTTTTAATTGTTTATATTCATTTGAATGATCTAAAAGTTCTTCGTCTTAACACTCCTATTATGTACGCTGTGGATTACTGCACATTAATTGTTATTATTCTGTTTCATTCTTTAATTGTGTCTTGTAAGACCTCAAAGTTGTTGTATTTGGCTTCTCATACTTGTTTCAAATGAAAAAATGTTATGTTCAGTCATGACAGCCCTTATAGTCCTTCTTACAAGATGGCTTTAATCCCGATAGAGTGTCTATTAGCTGCTAAATAAGAGTTAGATAAGAAAGGAGTTGTGGAAATAAACGTTGTATTTAATGACCTTTCTGTCATTATTATAACTAGTATTTTATTTATTTGTTTTGAAATTGTAGCATGTACCATACCCTAACTCAATACTGGGCATTCTCTGATAGAAATTAATTTTAGTATACTCAAATCTGTGTAAATATTCTACTTTAATAACAACATTGGTGGTATTTTGGAACTGAATTGTTGGCTATTTTCCAGGCTGAAAATGTTAATATTGAATCATTCCATTTTGGCTTAAATGTTGTTATTCATTATATTTTGAGCTAAGTTTTTAAAATGTTCAAGAAATTGTTTCCAGCTGACATTGGCTATATCTTTAGCTGAAATGTTGACATTTAAATAAAATATACTTTTAGATGAATATTAATCCTAAAGAAACCTTAACTTAAACCAGGATCACCATTTTATTGATCCATGTTCAATAGTTTCTCTATCACTGGAGTATTTCAAAATGAATTTCATGTGAGTCCATCACTGAAGTCTAAATGATACTGAAAATCGAATAATGAATATAATTTTAACATGGTATGCCCATTACGATAAAAAAGCATTGTTTTGGATTTTAAATAATGTATGAAATTTTGTAGTACATTTTTAATTTCCATTGTGGTCATCTACCTTTTAGTTTGGTTCATTTTGACTAACCTATATTAATAATTTACTTCTCATATATTTTTCATTATATTTTTTAATAGATTAATCTATCTTCTGTGCATTACCTCATTTATTAAACTTATTCTTACAAATAGCACAATTGAAAAACTGTTCTTTTGTCATTTGTATATTTAAGTTCTATCTCCCCTTACAGAGTACATTAGTCATACTTGACCCAACAAATATGCCAAAAATAAACATAAAATTGATAAGAAAATGTATTTTTACTGTCTTGATAGTGCTCTGAAGGAAATGATTACGTGCATATTACAAATCTACTGAGATTCTTGCATTTTCTTTTCTGAATGAAGTCATTTTTATTTATCTCAGTATTACATATTAACTTTCTCTAGTTAGTACTATTTTTATTGCATTTGTACTAACATAACTGTGAAACTCATACTGTTAGCTGGATGTTGAACGTACCTACAGCGAAGGTCCACAAATGTTACTACCAAACCATATTCAGTGTAGATATATGGCTACCAATATAGACCAATCTACAAATCTGGACTCAGAGGTTCATGTCCTATTCATAATTTTTTATGTTATTTTCAAAATACGAGTAGTGATTTCTCGTCTTTTAGGCTTAGGAGTACCAAGGCTTGGTGGGAATGACCTAGAAAGTCAATTAATCTAAAATCAGATCTTTCATCTGTAAAAACAGAAAACATATTTTTCTTACAAGACCTTTCTCTGAAATCAGTAAAATCATCAGGAGTGTCTTCAAGGATATCTATGATATATATAACATTCAATGCCATTGCTGCAAGTATTTTTGACAACTATGAAAAAGTCATGAGTGACACAATGATTGTCAAAATGTGATATCATTAGGTATTTCCTCTGAGTTAGTTAACATTTATTATTATTGAAAAAAGCTAATTAAGATTATATGCTTTTTTTTCTGGTGTTAAATCAAATATTCTTAAACCAATAGAAATAAAATATTTATACCTCATATAAAAGTTTTCTTACAATTGATTTTCTAATTTTCAGGCATATTTACGAATTAAATCTAATAGGCATTGCAGATTGAGGCTCAAAACTCGTAAGAAGAAACCTGACGATGTCGTTTGCCCCATTTGTAATGAAAATGTTTATGGGAACATGCAACAGTTGAATAATCATGTTGAAATTTGTTTAAGAAAGGTGTGTATGAGTTTTATTATGGTCCTTCTTTTTATAATTTATAATTTTATTTATTGTGATTTTCGTAAAATGTGGTTCTTAAAACGTTTAACCCTTTATAAGGAGGGAATATAGAAAATCTATGGTGATTCACCTCAATCATTGATACATTTTACTTTACAAGAATAAAATGTCATCTGCAAGTTTTTTATCATTTGCTTTGTTGTACCTTTGATTAAATATGCATTTCAGTATTTATGAACAGATTGATTAACTCAATGATTGCTAGCCAAGCAGAGAAAAGGGGGGAGTTGTTGGGTACTAGTAGTGCAGGCTGATACAACCCCCATTGCTAGCCAATATGAAGTCTGCTCTCCGTCTTTGTTATTTTACACAGTCTTCTGACCATTTGATATGTTTTAAAACCTCCGCCTGTCATATTCAAAGAAGAGGAAATTACTGTGTTTATACATATGCACTGTGATGAACCAGAAATGGTACTGGGAACTATTTGTTAGGATTATATTTCTCACTCCTAATTTAGTCTTAGAGTGGAAAAAGGTTTGGCAGATGTTGATAAAAATGTAAGCAAACAATAGAAGAAACACCTCAACCCCTCAAGATAGCAGCCTCGCTACAGTCTCAGTACGTTCATAATAGATCCTTGGAGTGGTGAAGAACATTTCGCTCGAGCTGAAGTTAGCTTCAACTCACTAGGATAGTTCTACAGTGATTCAAGAGATTTCTGGGCCTGATAACAATATAGAAATTAACAGAAAACAAGCACAAAGAAGTAATTAAATATATAAAATTATAAATAATACAGCTTGTATATAAATTAGGAATTGGGTAAATCTTGCAGGGATAAAAAGTGGTGGAAGAGTCGGGATTTAACGGTTTCTATGTTGGTAGAATAGCGAACAGACAGAGGTAATGAATTCCATAGCGAGGTGGCACAGGTAACAAATGATATTTCGAATAGTGCAGTACGGAGTGAGGAAACATTAAGATCGGAAGGACAAGATCGGGTGTTACGAGAGTGAACAGAGGATTTAAATTTAAGGAGTTGAAAAATATAAGAAGGTCTTTGGGATTGAATTACTTGGTAAACACTGGATGTGATAAGTGGGAGTCTCCGGGGATCCCGAGAATAAAATGAATCATGAGGAGTTTTGCCTCGAGATCGCCAGAAAGTCCGTGTTGTTTATTGTAATGGAAATGCAAATGGCGGAACTGACAGGAATATTTCCCTCAGAATTTCGCGCATGCGGGATTACAACTAATCCATCTAACTGAATGGGCTATTCACATTAACTAATATAAATAATATCGCTAGATTTTCTTGCTGATGAACTACTCTGATACATGTTAATTTATATTTTTTAGCATGGATCATTTGATGTCCAAGATGAAGAAGAAACTGTGGATGTAGAAGGAGAAGGAGATTATGAAGAGTATGAATGGTCTGGGCAAAACAGATTACCAGTTGCTTCAGTCATGCTTGGAGGGTATGGAGGTATATTTCCCACATTGGTTTTTAGTTACTGGTACCTTCCTTTTTGCTATGGAACTCAAATAATAATAATAAATGATCCTGGGTGAAAATAGGGATAAAGTATATCCTGAAAAAAACATAAATGTGAAATAGAGGCCAAGTTCCTGCCCCCACAAAGAAACACTCCCTTCCTCAAAAATATCCCCTCCTAAAACCCCCCCAAAATGCCTTACCATTCTACACTCCAAAAAAGTAGTATGAGTTGGTGTATTAATTCAACCAAAAATATTTGCCAATACAAGAGATGATACAAGAAAGAAATGTCCAAGTTCATTACTTGGAAGACCTCATAGTTACTTACCAAGAACAGTAAAGACACTTCAACTGACCTATAAAAACAAGAATAAAAATATGTTTTTTATTGCACAATGTTTTTTTTGTGCCGAAATTATCTTTAGAGAAAAACTAAACATTGCAAAGTTTAAGAATATACCTGGTTGAGGAAAGTGATATTTTAGTAACTGAATATAAGTATTTTTATTGTTGTTAGGGTCAAAAGGAAGTACAAAACTGGCACGCCCCTGCCCCGGAAGTGGAGTCAAACACAACTTTTCGCAATTTTTCGATTTTTTCCTTTAATAACGTCTTCATATCTATCTTCATGCAAAATTTCAAGGCTCTAGCATCATGGGAAGTGCCTAATAATTTTGATGAGTGAGTGAGTCCTATAAATCCCGATTTTCGATCGCTTATATCTCAGAAACTGTTCGATGTAGAATTATGAAAATTTCCAGTTTTACTCACATCTAGTAGTATAATACCTGTGTAAAATTTCATAACTTTATCTTTACCTGGTTGAAAGTTATGAGTGGTTAAAAATCGGCTCTAAGACCGCCTGTAATATACACACAGTATGCTTAGGCCGGAACTTGGCCTGGCGCACTACCGTGGTTGCTAGAAAATTCTTAGAGAAATGAAGGAAAAAGTGAAGATTGGTTAAAGTTAAAAATTAATTATAATGAATGCCATTAGGAATTAACTTTTCCTAAGTAGTGAATGTAAAACCTTCAATGCGAAGCTCAGCAAGTGGTTATTCCAGCTAGTGTTTTCATAAAGAATCCATTTTTTGTCGGCAGTCCATATTTGTTTCTTTAAAGGATCCTTCACATTTCTTCTCACAAGTCAGGTATCACAAGTGAAAATTGGTTCCTCTCGCTGAGCTAATAGGGAACTAAAACATTATTCCAATGTATCATGCCTTCTTTATGTTCAAAAATAGCCAATTAGAAAGAATTTAATCCTGCAGCTATCTCACGGGTAGTAATACACGTATTGTTTGCAACAACAACCGTGATATCCTGAATATTGACCTTTGAACCTCAACCAGCCCTGGGATGGTTTTTCAGATCCCCAGAAATTAATAAAGCAAAATGTTCTTCTGCACTTATGCCAATTCTCAAAATTTTATCTTTTTTTGTGATATAAGGGGAAACTAAATTTAAAATAACTTGAAAAGTATTGTTGCCAAGTAATTTCTATAACCTTCTAGATTTTTTTCTCTGTGCTCTCTCATAAAGGCATTTGTCCCAAGCGTTCTCTATTTTTATTCAACTGCTTGACCCATATTTTTCACGAATATCACTTCACCTATTGCATACGAGCGATGGTACTCTTTTTTTCTTCAGCTCAGGTTAATGCACATTAACCTACACTTAGCAGACCACTCTGCTAAGTGTTTAATTCGGCTGACTAGTCACCACAAAGTGTTGGAGCGACGCGTGGAATTTCCACCCAGGCAGAAACTCCACGTGCCGCTCAAAACCTTGTACATTGTGTTCACATGGAAGGATTTAGAGCGGAAGCTCCAAACTCACGCTCCAGGCGTGTCACTCTTTTTGTCTACTATACTCCAACCTCTCACACTTGATGCGCCACTCCAGAGTGGCAAGCCAGGTGCGTCAGTTTGGAGCGTCGGTTTGGAGCGTGCTTGTAAACGGGCCTATAGTCATGAAATATCTGGAATAATGAGATAAATCATTTTATATTTGACTTTCTGCTTTTTATTCAGTTGTTTAAGAACCTCATTCCTACTCAATCCATTATTGTTTTAGAACAATATCTCATTACGACATGTTTTATTTCTAGATTTTGTGATACTATCACAAATTATCTGGTTCTTGTATTCTGAATACTGTTTTTGAGCCATAATTCAAGGATTTGTATTTTTCTGAAGGCAATGAGCTTAAATTAAAAATTATTTCAGGTGTTTAGCAATGATTGACCATACAGTCGCTTCAAAAATATTTATGAGCGCTCCATTACCACATACTCACACAATCAATGGCACATTTTTTGTTAATTTTAATCAAATATAACATTATTATATTACAATAGTAACGACTTTTGTATCCACTAATTATTTGACACCTCATAGCATAGACTGTAGAATTTTAAGCATACAATAAAATGTTTTTTTTCTTTTTCTAAATAAATAATTTTAACTTATCCGTAGGTGTTTGCAATGAGCGAAACTTCCATAGCTCAGAAGCAGAAGAAGATGAGGGTGTTGGAGAGCTGGTTGTTGATAGGGACGAGAATTCGCATTATGGGCCTGTACAATACACAGATGCTGATTTAATAATTTCATTGTCTGTGGATTCTAATGATGAAAAAGATAAAACACTGCTAGAAAGTAACAGGTTAAATAGCTTTAAATAATTCTAAACATATTCACTTACTGTACAAATCATTAAGACTCCAAAGTTAAAGAAACGCTTACTCAGTTTCTTTTTTTTGTAACATTTTGTTATCTTTTTAGTGGATTTGATATTTGTAGTTCTGTTTGCAAGATGGAATACCCTTATTAAAATCGAATGTTTCATTTCTTTTGAAATAAAAAGTAATTTGTTACGAAAAAAAAAAAATAACTTATCATATACTTAGTTTATTTATTTATTTTTCAGCACACTGAAACAGACTAACCCTCAAATAAAAGATGGAAACAACAGCCTTAAAAAAAGTGAAGGTTCATTGTCAGAAGAAGAAGATTCAAATAAAGGAGATATTAGTGAAAACAAACAAGTATTAGATGCTTTAAAGAGTCGTATTAGGCAGCTGGAGTCTACTCAGTCATCTGATATTAAATTTATTTGTTTGATTTGTAAAGTAAGTTTAATGATATCAATAAAGAATAACTAAATACTTTTGATTCATAAAATCATTACTTATCATTATTGCTCATCAATCCTAGGTAATAACCCATGAGTACAATGATGATGATTTACCTCTGGGTAAAAGAAAAAAGTTATATTTACCATTGATGTGTAAAGTAACATTTACCCATGGTCATTTAACTATCACCTTTGGAATTTCTCCTAACCACTCTCAGAATAATTTCTGAAGAAGGCTGTCAATGGCAGAGACTAAACACTCAATAAAATCTTTAAGCTAGTTTATTATTCTTGCTAGCTGAAACTCAACTAAAATTATCTTAAAAAATTCCAAAAGACCACCAAAATCTACTTAACTCTTATAGCATTGATAAGTGTGAAGTTAATTATATCCATGCAATTTTAGTATTGTATTAATCAAATGACAATAGCCAGCTTATTGATTTGAGAGCCAAAATATGTTTTTGAACTTCTCGATTGCATTATTGACTTGAGACTAAGCTCTAACATTTTACTTCCTTAATCATTATTATTTTTTGTTTAATGCTGTATCTACAACTGGGCTATTAACACTGGCTATCTAGACAAGGTATGGTTGGGATTTGGTTAGGAGAATTTCTCCTAGAAGAATTCCAACCATACCTTATCTTCGTATCACTGCAACGGCTAACTATCTAGATCTCCTTTATTCGCTTTGCTTGCTTAGCAAGTTTTTGTTGTTTATAAACTTTGCCACAAAACAAAGGTTCTTTCGGTGCATTTTATTTTGGTAGTGGTAATAGGGTCAGTATGGGAGAACGAAGCACAGGGGTTACAGCATTATAACTAGAATTTGACTGTTTTTGAAGTTGCAATTAATACAAAATTTTCTGCTTATTTGTCTAGATTTTTAATTAAATACATAAAAATTACAGTAAAGGAAAAAAATCACTTAGGAAATATTATGATGAATTTAAAAATTAATTAAGAATGTAAAAAAAAAAAAAAAATACTTTGGATAAGAAAATTTTTTGATGAACCAACTTTGAAATAAATATAATTGAAATAATAAAATTCTAAATCATTTTTAGTTTCATACCTTTTGGTGGAGCCCATCATCACTGGCATTGGTTGGAGTACTGCAGGCTAGCGTTTTTGATATACGCATGTCATTCTGAAGCCTCTGTTGAGATAGCACTGAGTCTAGTCTGTAGAGTCAGAGTATTTATTACTAAGCCTATATAAGTTGTTTTTGCCCATAAGGGTTGTCCAGGTAATCCACAGTATTCCAACCAATACCAGTAATGGTCTCAACCTTATTACAGCGTTATATTTACTGGCTGGCCAACTTTCTAGATTTTGGATTTTTGTAAATGTAACCTAACCCCCCTTTACTTTTTAACTGTACCTGTGTGTTTTAAATAATTTTTTGTTTTTTAATATATTCAGCGTCTTTTTCTTTTTTTTCAGGATCATTATATAAAGCCAGTAATTTCATTGGGTTGTTGGCACGTATACTGTGAGCAGTGTTGGCTCCACACATTGGTTAGTAAGTCAAGTATTATAATTTAAAGAACACATTAAAATAATCCAAATATAACATTTGTTTTTAATTGTTATAACAGTTGTTGTATTTATTTATTCAAAGTAATGCAAAGAAAAAATATACTAAATGTACTTCCTAAATTTACTTTTTATAAAATCTGAACTAAACTATTTTTCTTAAATGTCCTAAAACACTTTTCTGAAGTAATTTTCGAAGGGTGGTTCTCATTCGGAAAAATAAGTGCTTAGAACTTTGAAGTGGTTGGTTTTGTTAATTTGAACTGTTATTTTTTGTTTGTTTCCCTTAGTTTTCATTGCTTCTTATTCTTGTGAATAAATGTATTCGTCAGTAAATCTGGATACGTAAAATGAGAAACAATATTTTGGTGTTAGAAATAGTGCTCTCAGAGAGGAATTCGAAGATGCAGTGTGAGTTTTCGACTACTTTACTGCCGTTGGATTTGTTCTTTAGAACATTGTTTTCTTTGTTTACCTCTCTTTTTAAGTGTTTTTTTTAATTGCATGTAATAGTAAAATGTGGATTCTAGTAAAACAAGGTTAGAAAATATTGTCATTTGAAACAGAGCAGAATTCGTTGATGCTGTGTAAGCATTTCGACTATTTAACTGCTGTCCGTTTCATTCTTTTAAACGTTTTTTCCTCTGTTTGCTTCACTTTTTAATTAGTCATTTTTTTAAAAATTGCATTTAACAGTAAAATGAGTATATTAGTATTTTTAATTGCATTTAACACTAAAATAAATATTTTAGCAAAACAAGTAAATGGGAAACATATTTGTAATAGTACTTTCCTAAAGCGGACATTGGTAAGTCGGAAGGAGTAATTTCCACTTAGGATACTGTTTCCTGTGTCTTGCTGACAATCTTGCTTTTCTTTGAGATTCCATTGGAATAAGTGCTTACATTTTTCACAAAATATCTAAAAAAAAATAATAACTTTTTCTATTTTAAGTGGCACTAGGTGTAAGAGCGGAAATGCACTAAGATTACAAAGTTCCTGTCAGTCAGACTTTTTTTTCTCATGCCCAACAAATTGTTCCCACTCCTAATAATGGCCTGAAATTTGGACCAAATCAGCTGAATTTCCCATTCTGGAATTTCATTTCTAAACATCGATCATGTTCTTGTCTACTTCACATTGAAAAAAAAAAATGAAGATTTGGCATGGACGTGGAACTGATATAATTTTTTGTTATTTAAGTTAATACTAAAAGATTAAAATTGCATTATACATTTGTAATCATTCTTATTGTTGTAATGAATGTTATATAAATCTACATATTTTAAAACATAAGAAAAATAATTCATTATAATTATGAGTTCTCATTACTGACGTAATATATTCTAGAGCACTCTTGTTATTCTTAATTTATCAAACAGATCTTTATGAACTCTTTCTCAATAACAGCATCTAATAAACATGGGATGATGATAAATAATAATAACAACAAATATTTGTTTTCCCTTTTGAAATCAAAATGAAATATTTTTATTAACAGAATGAAATATTTTTATTAACTAGAATTTATGTCTGTTTTTTCATATTATTTTTTAAATAATTTAATCAGTTTCTTTTTTTTCCAGGGTGCAAAGAAGCTTTGTCCTCAGTGCAACATGATTACTTCACCAACAGATCTCAGAAGAATCTACCTATGATCATGTCAAATATTTCATATTTATTAAATTATTTTGAAGTTGTCTTTCATATAATTTATTATTTCCATCAATATTTTAGTAGTAAGATGAAAAAGAGAAAGTTATTATCCTTCATTGTTAAATTATCAGTTGGTTATACACTAGCTGTGACTGTTAAATTGTTGACCGAGAATAGATAAAGAAAAAAAAAAACATTCTTTTTATTTGATTTCCCAATTTCATGCTACTTCTCCTTTCCAAGGAAAATCATTCTATTATCCTCAGACTAAACTTCAGGTAGAAAGAATATACCCTCTGATATTTATCAAACCTGAAGCATACCTAATACCAAGAATATTACTATTTATTTTTTATAACATAAAAAACAAAAAAGAGTGAAGTTTATCATGTTTTATATAGTTATTTCCATCAATATGTATATATTTTTTATGAATTAAAAATAATTGTCGTGACTATACTCAAAATGGTGAGTACTCAAAATAACCATGAGATTTAAACTTGATGACTTCGCAGGATATGGAAAAGTTAGCCATCATTCGGGATCCACATATTTCACAATTTTTTTTTGTTCCAACTTATAGAAATGTAAAACAACAAATTACTCCTAAAATTTACATTAACATTTTTATATATTTATGAAATCTAGAGCTAGAGTGCTCTAATAATTTGAGAACTATATTTAATTAATTTGGGGAAAAAATTATTGAAAAAAAGTGGTGTTTAAAGTTCATTTACATCAATATTCCAGTTGTAGCATTGAGAATAGATAAGATGTTGATCAGCATTTCATGATAAAATACAAGGATATTTTTTTATTATTTTTCAACAGTGTATTAAAATTGTGTAGTCAAGACAAAATCTCTACCTTTGAGCAAATGCTTTAACCTCAAAACTTGATTTTTGTGATAAACCTTTTCTCTACCTGCTCCAGCAGTCGAGAGCAAGTGGGCCCTGTGAAATATTGGCTTGTTTAGAAGTTGGAGGAAAGATGGACCCATCGTACTTTTGACTTGTGCAGCAGTCGAGAGCTCCTCATATTTTGCAATCTTTGTCTTCTCATTTCTCAATTTTAGACCTATCTAGCATTACCGTAGTAAACTTCTAGTATTTGAACTGTCACTAGTGAGTATTTAAATAAAGTTTTTGACCATGTGAGCTATTTAGGCGTACATATAAAAAGAGTTTTATTAACTCTGCCGGTATTGTGACTAAACCCATTGATCAAAAAGGAGGATAGGGAACTTATTTAATGTAGTTATTGAGTATATATATCACTTGTTTATAATTGATAACATATAGGACGAATGGTAAGTAGAAAAAAGTTTGTTTTTACAATCATACGATATAACTTTTTTTTTATACTAAGTTAATCAACTTCAAAATAATTCAAACTCAAAATGACAGTACTGGGGGCCCAAGGCTGGGTGTCAGTATCCTGTACAGAGGAACCGTTCACCATGGGTCTTTCTTGGTATAGAGAGGGTTACATATTGCATATCTGGAAGATAACGATGAGGGACTCAACTTTGGTCCTTTGCAATTTTGAGCTATCTCCTCCGGACTCCTGGATATTTAATCTGTAGTTCACATATATATGAGATAACCTATAAGTATATATATATATATATATATATATTGTCATACCTGTTAGTGGAGACTATCACAGAGTACTGTTTTGTACTACTTCATCAGTGGCTTGATAATGATGTACATACATCAAAAGTGCACATCCACAGAGTGTGTGTGAAAAATAATTTCGGGGGGGGCCCATTTCCGGGGTATGGAATACTAAAAATTTAGAACTTGGAATAGTTTTAGGCAACTAAAATGCTATTATACCTAAAATAAAATATTTTTTATGAACTAAGTAATCTTATTTAATTTATTTTTAAGGGTTTTATGACACTTTTTTTTCCACCATATCAAAATTTCGGAGGGGGGGGGGGCTGCAGCGCCTCAGTCTCCCTTATATACGCCCATGTATATATGTGTGTGTGTGTATATATATATATATATATATATATATATATGTATATATATATATTTATATGAGTAATAAGGGGTAAATCTACCTTGTGCGATCAAAGTAAATGTCATTTTCTTAAATTTATAAATAACAAATAAATCAATGTTTTTCAATTCTTTATATCAAACGTTTTATCTAGGATGCTAATGTATAAAAAAAAAAAAAAAAAATAAAGTAAAATAAAATAAAAAAAAATAAGTTTCAATTCTTTGAAAGAAAATGGCGGCGCAGTCTCTGACGAACTAAAACCCTCTTTTTTCACGGGGGATAGTAATATAGTAAAGAACCTAGGATTTTTAACTTTTTCGAAAATGGTGAACAATTGTTCATTTTCTATTAAAAAAACTCGTCGAAAATCGACCATAAAATCGTTATAATTTAATAAATAGAAAATATCCTACATACTTTACTAGCAAATATCATTAGGAAGCTGCAGTTTAAATTTGAAGTTGATCGGGCAAAAATTGAACACGCCAGAGTATCGCCCGATTTGAAAAACATGTTAAGAAAAGTTAATTTTTTTCCTATTTAATTTTTTTTCATACATTCTTGTAATAAAGATTAAAAAAATGGGTATAATTTGGAAATATATTGGAGGAGGACCAAAAAAAAAAAAAAAAATAATAATAATCTTAGGAATTAAAAAGGGAACAATCAAAAAATTATCTTCAAATCAGCATCGCGTTCACTCTGCGTCGGTACTTCACTCGGAAAACTGTATTTTTGCCCATTTAAAAATTGTTTCTTCGCTAAAGACTAATAAACGCGTATATAATTTTTGATTAGTTAAGGATGAATTTCAGCCCATAAGAAATGGTAAAAAAAGTTACAAGGTAAAATTACCCCTTAACCTAGGTTTCAATGCACAATTTCTGAGAGTTCGATCGAGTTAGAGATTGGACCCCAATACGTCTGGTTTCAGCATGTATTAGTTTGGTACACATTGAATGGAAAAATACTCTTCTGTTTTATAAAATAGCCCATAATAAAATGCAAAAAGAGACAATGAAGATAATAAAATATTTAAAGACGTCATGGAGAGGGGCCTGATGGGTCCACAAACATCACTTCTGACAATGTAAACATTGATTGGCTACGCGTTCATCAGATAGTCACTTCAAGTAGGAAGGACGAGACCGGTGAGATAAAATACGTGTATTCCGTAGATTATTAATTGGATACCTGCTTAGGTAGCCCATTCTTCGATGTATCAAATTTCCATAACCATTTACTAAACTGACACTACCTATATTTAGAACATAACATTGCAGTTATATATATATATATATATATATATATATATATATATATATATATATATATATATATAACGTTGATGAAGTCTCCATAAAGACGCAAAAACGTCTAGTAGTCACACAACTGCTTTCAAATATAACCTTTATATGCACCTTTTCCATATATTTAATAGATACTAATTTCCAGGTCAGATCACAAGGGTTACTTT
The DNA here is from genome assembly GCA_946811695.1 of Gonocerus acuteangulatus. NCBI lineage: Eukaryota > Metazoa > Arthropoda > Insecta > Hemiptera > Coreidae > Gonocerus > Gonocerus acuteangulatus. The sequence goes on from OX328132.1 coordinate 106,360,835, forward strand.
TTTACCTCGTTTATCAATCATATCAACACTGCCAATGCGGACAGTGGAATTGCTGGTGTTCGGTTCTAAGACATTAAAAACACTTCCCAGAAAAATAAGCTTTGTTCCCACCCTTCTTATTACTTAGTTCTATCGTAAATTCACCTATATTAACTGTATTAAAAAAAACACCAACTTGTTTTTTTGGGGGCTGGCGAATGATTTAGGATGTTATTGAATCAAAGTTGGAATATAAGCGTCTGGGTAGCTTGGTTTTATATACTTGACCTCGGAAGGATATATGAGTTTATGTGGCAAGGATAGTGGAAGGGAAAATTCCAGGAGTTAAGTTATTTTTGAATGATGGGAGGGGGCATTGTGATCAAGTTGAGGAATAAAGGTTTTAATTGGAGAATGCGTTTTAAATTCGGCGCATCGACATAATTCTTGGCCATTAGCGCCGAGATCCAGGGTGCAGCCAGAAAGTTTCTCAGCGAGCCCTGAGATGAGAAAATTTCTGGCGCCGGTGGGGATCGAACCCACCATCTCCCGCTTATGAATCTAGCGCGCTAGCCACTAGACCACGGGAGACCCCCAATTAAGTAAGTATTTATGAAATGTGTGATTTTGACTTATTTTTTACCACTACCGTAATACCGTTTAGTGTAAGTCGGGAAAAAAGTAAAATTATAATTTATTCCACTTAATTGGTCTCCTCGTCTTATGGAATTTAGATTCATAAGATTCTTAATCCTGAGATCTAATAATAGTTTCTCGGTTTTCTTTTTTTTTTTTTTTTTTTTTTTTCTTTTTTTTTTTACGTTTATTTCACAATAATAACTTATTTAGCAACATTTTAGTTATTTTAGTGGTTACAAATGGATTATCATTTAGCTGAAATCTCTGATTGATTTTGTTTCACTTCATAAGTAGTGGATTGGCCCATTCCATTAATTTCCTAAATTGGATATCTTCACGAATTAGTTGGACTTGTATGATAACCAAGGGCTAATGATTTTATTCAAGTACAAGATCATGTACTAGATGAAACGAAAAGGTTTTAGAAGAATCCAGATGAAGTCGACAATTTTGAACGGTTTGCTTAAAGTTTATGATGATTTTTATTTCAAGTGACAGAAATCTTCTGTGACTATCGAAAGCATCAGTCCCATTTGTAAAATAATTCAAATATTTCAAATTTATAATGTCATCTCACATTTGTCAAGTGTTTAACAAATGAAATTGACATTTAAAGCGTTTTGTTTATTGATTATTATAACTTTACTGTTATTGATTATTATCATAAAGATTAGATCTGTCGAGGTAATAAGCAAACATGGAGTAGTTGGGATTCGGCTAAAAAGAAACCTCAATGCGATTTTTGTAAAAAATCTATATTCAGGACGTTTCGGCTACTCTTTGGTAGCCTTCGTCAGCTAAAATGACAAGAAACAAAGAAAAAAACAGAAATTAATACACAGAAAAAAATTTATAAGTAAGATAAAGATATAAGTAAGATGTTTTTTTATGTTTCTATTGATTTTCTAGAACTAATTTCTAGATATACACTAATGTTCACTTTACCTGTTTATTAATACCATAATTGTTCTAATTCTAATAACAAAAAATTGTTCTTTTATAATAAGCTGAATTGTATTTATAGACCTGTCATTTATCTTACTTATAAACTTTTTTTCTGTGTATTAATTTCTGTTTTTTTTTCTTTGTTTCTTCTCATTTTAGCTGACGAAGGCTACCAAAGAGTAGCCGAAACGTCCTGAATATAGATTTTTTACAAAAATCGTATTGAGGTTTCTTTTTAGCCGAATCCCAACTATTCCATGTTTGCTTATTGATTATTATGTGTTAGTATTTACTTAGTTAATTACAATAAAATGAGCTTCCATTTATTTAAGTAGTCAATAGATTATAACATTTAAAAACAAAATCATTTAAGGGGTTAATATTCAACCAATCAGCTTTGGGCAGTGAGCGTATAATTATTTTGTCTTCTGTAACCTTAATTCCTTAAAATTAAAAATTGGGTTGAACATTTTATTCCTCAAGTGTGGAATTTTCTTTTTAGAAGGTTTATTTTTTGGAAATAAGCATTATTTTATACCACATTGTGATATTACGCAGATTTTTATGTACCTTCTATAATTAGGAAAGAGTTAGTATTTTTTCCGATCAAAAAGAAGGTCAAGATCACATCCTCTGAGTAAGTGAGCCACCGCGGCGACTAACAAGTGGAGTCCTTCTTGGTATTTTTTAAATTTTTTTTATAAAAATGGGACTCAGTGATGTTTCGGACCTTCCGAGAGAGCAAAGATCCTCCCGAGTATATGTACATCAACCCCAGGGCAAGGGACAACTCGGGAGCTGAAGTATTTGGCCATCTGTTTATGTAGACATGTTAGTTTATGAAGTAGATTTTATCCTTAGAGGTAAGAAAATATGTGTCAATTGATATGAGTATTGGGCGTTTATTGGGGTATAATCCTCGGTGGCATGCATTAATCTAATATCCTACGGTTAAGCTTTAGCCTTAGGCTCTTGGTTCAGGCTGAACTCTCTTGGCCTATTGCGAAACTAACACTTAATCAATACCTTTCAAAAGGACCTTACAGCTTTGAGATCATATCGGTGGAAGCGCCACCTCAAGGCAGCCACCAACTTGTCAAATAAATTAAATATTTAAAAATTAAGCATTTTATATTGCCTCTACATTTACTTCAGGTTCTTAATTCTTAAAGCAAGCAAAACCTGGGATTCAGATGAATAACTGGAAATAAGTGCATTTAGCTATCTGAAAAGATAAAAATGCACAAATTCTCCTAGTAATCACATATTTAAACAACTAATAATAAATTAATAACAAGGAAAGTTGTGTGAACAATCAAAAAGTCATAAAACTCATTAAAAGCAACATTTATTCGATCAGCTACCTCAACCATTTTATTTTCTCTATTTCTTTTAAAAGGCTACAAGAATTATCATTTAAATTAAGTTATTTTTTCTTACAATTTTCCTTCTTGATCAGAATCTTGCATCATTCTTGATCAGACAATTCTCTAAACATTTAATTATAACTACTATTATACCTTTTTGAGCATAAATTCTGAAACCTACATGTCATTTTAGCATTATTTACAATTTTTTTCATCCTTCATTTCTTTTGTAAGGCTACAAGAATTATCATTTAAATTAAGTTATTTTTTCTTACAAATTTCCTTCTCGATCAGAATCTTGGATCATTCTTGCTCAGACAATTCTCTAAACATTTAATTATAACTACTATTATACCTTTTTGAGCATAAATTCTGAAACCTAAAAGTCGTTTTTGCATTATTTACAATTTTTTTCATCCTTCATTATAAATACCAGACAACTTATAACTTAAATTAATTCAACTAAAATTCTTATATAATTTTAGAAATAATTACATTATTCTATTGAATAAACACAATATTTTGTTTTAGTCTATATAGAATTTTTTAATAATACTTATTCATTTTTTGAGTCAGATTTAAATAACTCCACAAAAAATGTCTCAAAATAATGTAATAATTTTTAATTCTGAAATTGTTATTATCATTCTGCTCTTAATATGAGTTAACTGATTCTTGAACTATGCAAAGCTTTGTACTCCTAGGAATAGTTGTAAATTAAGACATTTAAAATTTTGAAAAAATAGAAATACCAAAGTGCTCCTGTAAATAAAATATTTTAGTAACTGATGCTAAAAGATAGAAACTTGTGTGAATTCTGGAAATGTAAAATAAAGGGACTAATATTGATTTTTATTCAACATTATAAGTAACTTATTTTGTTAATTAATTAATTCTGTGTATTTTATTTAAAAACTTTTAATAAAAATGTTTTTCTTCGTTAAATAAGAGCTGTTCCTGAATTTTCATTTAAAAACTTTCATTTAAAAACCTTGATATATGGTGTATTTTTTAAAACAGCTACATCAGGATGTTTAAGGGACATATAGAGCTTTACTGTAAGCCGAAAAACGATGTTTTATTTACAAATAACTCTACTTATTAATGTTACTATTGCTTACCGGGACACCATTGTTTGTTCTGCAAACTTCACGCAAAAAAAAAAAAAAAAAAAAAATAGCGTTACCGGTTTTGCGTTAATACACTTTTTATAGCAACAGACACAAGTACACTTTTCATAGCAACAGACACAAGTACACTTTTTATAGGTATTTTAGGCATAGAAACAGAATAAAACAACTTTCAAACTGATATCACAATTCATTAAAAGTGCATTTAAAGTTTCAAGTAGGTACACCAAAAGGATGGGTTAAGCTGAAACCTTTTTATCACACAATTGGCATTCAACCAAGCCCAGAAATATAAATGTTGGTTAAGTTCGGAGTAGAGGTAATTATTACAAAAACAAATATTTGATCAATAGAAATTTTTTTGCGTTTGAGTTTATGAATATCTCAAATACGGTTGCCAACTCGTGGTAGGTGGAAGGTTTATTATGCACATTTCGATGGTACTACCTCAGTCGGAGAACATTTTCCTTGAAGTTTCGACTGTATTGGTTTTGTTCGTTTGAAAATAAAGTTTTCCTTAAGTTAAATGCTTTTAGGACGCTCTTAACTTAACGAAAGCATCAAAAGGAGAATGCCATTGATTTTTCGTAAAGAATGTGAGATATTGCGAATCGAATGTTGAATTAGTGCAAGAAAAAAAGCCCTAAACGTGGAAGTTAACCGATAGCATTAGAATATTCCAACCATATTGTATGCAATTATTCTGGAACATTTAACGAGTTCTTAATGCTTTATTTTATATAATTGTTATACACTATGAAACCGCACTAGTTTCACATATACATATTTTTTTTTTTATTTTATGCTTCTTGGAGTGGGATGGGTGGATGATCTTCCTCATTTCTTATCTCATTTTGTTCATATTTCGAATTGATTATATTTTGAAAATTTTATTTTTAAAACGAGTCATCTTTTATGTATTGCTAATCCTATTTAATAGGTAATTAACACTCCCTAATACTCTTTTTTGGCCTCTCACCAATAACCTTTTTTTTTTTTCTTTTTTTTTTGACAATTCTACTAATAGTATTATACTACCCTCAATCCTAAATCGTTGTTTATTTACTTATGGACACTTTCATTCACTTTGAGAACACAAAAATACTTACACACACTCATATTCTAAATATTTACACTCTTATGAAGCGTTTCATATAAAAAATGTTGATGTTTTCTACAAATTAAGATTTACGTAAATTCAACTATATCTGGTAACACAAAGTGGAGTACACTATCAAAATCTACAGAGATTTCGTTTCTACTTAACAGTTTTCTTAAGTTATCTGGCGAGAGGTGTGGCGTTATTTCGCCTGAGAGCAATTTAGCCCAACAGGGTATGTTTTACGTCCGGAATACTTGCATCAATCGAGTGACTGATTCGGTAAGAGTGCTACAATAATCTGTTGATTACATTCTAATTAAATTGATGTTCATCAGTTTACATTACAATTTTCTTATGTGACTTTTTAGCCACATAACTCAAAAATTGAGGTTTCTTTTGTTTTTTATTTATGCAAAATGGTGGTCATGCCCACACCCTCTGAAGTAGCACCCCCTTTCCGACCCAGCGTGCCGTACCGGAAAGGATTAGGACTTAGGCGGTGGTTTTTGGACTTCGGGATGCTTCGGACCACCACGCTTCAAGATAACTGATCCACATATATATACAATTATGTATAGTTTGTGGACCAAACGAGACTCCACTTACTCAAATGGAACACATAACTTTACTGGGGTAGTCTCAGAAAATTCGAATGGTTCCGTAACGCGGCCATCTCAATATAAACCTTCCACCGAACCTGCGTGAATCTTGAATGCGTTGCTTGACGTATTAACTTTATTAAAACACGGGTAAAGCGCTGAGGAACTTGACTCGAAAGCAGAGCTCTCTGCCCGCCTGGATTAGCTTTAACTCCGATCGATAAGGAGCGGCTGTATTTAGTTCAACTAGAAATCCGCGAGATACCTCTCAGGGCATCACTTAAAGCTTTCCGGGGAATAAATGAGGTACATTATATTATTATATTTATATTCTTCATTCTCAGTCATTTGCGATCAACAATAAAATCAATCAATTTTTATTTTTAGATCAACTTTATTGTGTCCAATGCGTTTACAACAGGAGGCCCTCCTCAGGGGGTACTTTCTCTATAAATTGTCATGTTGTATTGATAAAAACATTTCTACATCCATGAAAGTAAATTATAACTTTTCTAAAAAAAAAAAAAAAACAACAAAAAAATCTTATGTAATTTTCTTAACATACATTTTAATAATTTAATTCATTGTCTGGTTTTCTTACATTTTCTCTCATGATAGATGAGTTGAACATAGCTTCTCATTTTTTGTCAACGTAACATTAATAACATAAAAAATCAAATATATTCTAATTGAGATAAAAATAAATCTATGTACTTATACATATATTGCAAATATTTATTGAATGTAATTATATTGACAAGCTATGATCAGCTTATTCAATTCTTCTATCATAAAGTTAAAAAAAAAATATTAAATTAAAACCATTTTAATGTATTGTTTTTTAAATTTATTTTTGAGCTCTCCGTGTTGAAAGTTTATGTATTTAGAATAGTGTTTAACAATATAACAGAGACCCAAATTTAGAAATGTATTGCATTAGAAGGCCAGACATTGTAAAACTATATATATATATATGTATATAATATTAAATTTTTGTAAAGTTGTGGCTTAAACCAAATTAAATGTAATTCTGAGGTTAATCTCCATCATATGGGGTCATATGGAATAGGTTTATATTATCTGATTTCAAATCCTAAGTGAGCATAAATTCTGAAACCTAAAAGTCATTTTAGCATTATTCACAATTTTTTTCATTCTTCATTATACCAGACAACTTATAACTTAAATTAATACAACTAAAATTCTTATATAATTTTAGAAATAATTAAATAATTCTATTGAATAAACATAATATTTTGTTTTAGTTTATATAGAATATCTTAATAATGCTTATTTATTTGTTGAGTCAATTTCAAATAACTCCACATAAAATGTCTGAAAATAATGTAATAATGTTTAGTTATGAAATTTGTATCATCTTTCTGCACTTAATATGAGTTGATTGGTTCTTGAACTAAGCAAAGCTTTGGACTCCAAGGAATAGTTGGAAATTAACACATTTAAAATTTTGAAAAAATAGAAATACCATAGTGCTCCTGTTAATATCTGATGCTAAAAAGAAGAAACTTGTGTGAATTTTGGAAATTTAAAATAAAGAGACTAATATTGATTGTGATTAAACATTTTAAGTAACTCCTTTTGTTATAGAATTCATATTTAATTAATCCTGTGTATTTTATTTAAAAATAATATTCAACTTTTAGTAAAAATTGTTTTCTTCGTTAAATAAGAGCTTTTCCTAAATTTTCATTTAAAAACCTTGATATATGGTGTATTTTTTAAAATAGCTCCACCGGGATGTTTAAGGAACATATAGAGCCTTACTGTAAGATGAGAAAAATGTTTTATTAACAAATAACTTTACTTATTAATGTTAGTATTGCTTACCGGGACACCGTTGTTTGCCCTACAAACTTCACGCAAAAAAAAAAAAAAAATATATATATATATATATAAATATATATATATATATATACATACACATATATATATATATACACATATATATAGCGTCACCGGTTTTGCGTTAATATACAAAACGCCAAAGTACACTTTTTATAGGTATTTTTGGCAAAGAAAAAGAATAAAACAACTTTAAAACTGATATCACAATTCGTTAAAAGTGTATTTAAAGTTTTAAGCAGGTACACCAAAACGATGGATTAAAAGTTATGTTCGGAGTAGAGGTAATGTTTTTTTTTTTTTTTTTTTTTTTTTTTTTTTTTTTTTTTTTTTACGGCGCATCAACAAATCGTGGCTATTAGCGCTGACATCCAGGGTGCAACCAGGAATTTTCTCAGCGAGCCCTGGGATAAGAAAATTTCTGGTGCCGGTGGGGATCGAACCCACCATCTCCCGCTTATGAATCCAGCGCGCTAGCCACTAGACCACGGGAGACCCCAGTAGAGGTAATTATTGCAAAAACAAATATTTTATCAATAGAAATAATCTCCATCATATAGTCATATGGAATAGGTTTATATTATCTAATTTCAAATCCTAAGTGATATAAATAATAATTGAATATTCATTACGTCTCCATTATGAAATATATTAAGATTTTAGATGGATATCGATTACGAGAGTGTCGTCGTTTTTATTTTAGCAGATAAAAAAAGACGCTGGTCGGATCTACATTATATCATATCTAAAATGAGCTAAAAAGTAAATTTAACATTAATGGATACGAGAAATAAATAATAATCCTTTTTTGTTGTGAAAAAACTGCTTTGGTTTCATTTCACTAGCATTATAGGGAATTTAATTTAATTGAACTTAAATGTTTTTTTTTTCAGCTGATGAACTCCCCATGAATATGGAAATATAGAAGCTGAAGATATTTCCTTTCTTAGTTTATGTCATATTTTAGCAACATGGGCATTTATATACAGTAACATGGGGTCATATTAGTACAGTGTGGTGTGATTGGTACAAACCTACATACTTAAACATTTGTCTGAGAGCAAACTTAAAAATAATAATTTAAGGTAGGAACTATGATCTTTAAACATTTTTGTGACAAAATCATATAAAAACATTGTTTTTATGGTTTATAGGCAGATAAAGCATAATTGAGCTATAATAGCAAAGGAAGAGGTTAAATATATGGGCTTATATGAATATACCACAAACAAATTAAATTGCAAGATAGGGGCTAAGAGATTCTAATATGTTTAAGATCTAAATCGGCTATTTGTCGATTGGAATGGAATGGCCCACGTATACGCTGTTAATGGTCCACCTGGTGGTTTTGACCATCAGGAGTCATTTCTGACCTATGGTGCCGTTGACTTTTTTCTTCCTCATGACTCGTAGATTCGAAATATGCGATAAAACAATTTGACCTTGATTTATGTATCAAGGTCAATTTTGTGGGGGTTAATATGGGTGTTATTTTTTCCCATCTCGCATTGGAGAATCATCTGGCCAACGGATGACCATTATTTTTGTGACACCCTGTACATTTTTTTTTTTTTAATAGAAATACTATTAAGGAACATCTGTAGATTTGTAAAGTACATTAGTTAAGTATGCACACAAATATGAATAATAATGTATACAAAGGTCAATAGGAGTATGACAAAGTTAAAAGAATAAATAATTAAAAAATAATAATAAAGCAATTGAACAATCAACAATAATGACAATGATAATATTACTCTTGCTAACAAAAGTTTGACACTAGAGAATGGTAGCACTGACCAGAGCAGTCGATACATCTAGATTTATTAAAAAAAATAACACTTTTGGAAGGAGCCATATTCAACTTTGGAATAATATTTATACTTTAGAGAGATAACAGATCACGAGGCCATTCTTTCTTGAGTCTTCTAGCGGGTTTTCAGGTGGGTTTGGGAGGAAAGTGGTTTAGCACTTGGATTGGGATACGCAGGAAACGGGATTTTCCCAGTTCTAAAACGAAAGAGGTAGTGAGGTCATTATGAATAGTCTTATTGGAAACGTAGAAACGTATCCGTATATAAGGGGGGGGGAGGTCTGCAGCCCCGAACTTTTGATTTAATCGGTAAAAATGTACCATATTATAAAAACCTTAAAAATAAATGAAATCAGATCAATTAGTTTTTTGGGTGTATAATTGCGTTTTAGTTGGCTAACTATCCCAAGTTCTACATTGTTAGAATTCGATATCCCCCAAATGAAATTTCTATTTTTAATTTTATTCTATTTAATAAAATTAGACACTACAATTTCTGCTTATAAGTTATTGCTTATAAGTAACTGGGTTATTCATTATAAATTGTGTTGAAAAAAGCCTCTCCTGCAAATATAAAGCGAAAAAAAAATAGATTTAAATGAAAAGACTATTATACTACTCTTAAAAATAGAAATTTCATAAAACAAGACCCTGAAAGCATAAAAATATAACATCTGTATTTATTATGTTAACAATAATTGTGATTATTTCCAAAATGTTCTTCTGTCATATTTCACTCTTTTCAAGGTGTGTCCTAATCTTTAATCAGAGCAAGTTGGAAGGATGGGACATCACCATATTCGCGTGAAATTAAATAATGTGTTCGTAATGGCTTCTTCACACTAAAGCAAATGTATTGGTTTTGACTTAGAAATCAGAAAAAATAGACTTAAATAATTTTTGTTTTTAAAACCACAGGGTACCATTTTAAAGCTTATTAAATAAGAAAACTTTTGAGGCGGAGGCAAACTGCTAAGTGTACAAATAGCTGATTAAGAAAATATTGAAGGAGTTAAGAAAACCCTAATAACAATAGTTCACATCTATATGGCTCTTAGTGTAGCTCCTAATTTACAGGACAACATTTCAACAATGGGTGTTTCTTATTGGAAATTTAATGAAGATTCTAAAAATGTGGTCGTCATTTACGATACATAGACCAGAAATCCGGAAAACCCTGTTTTTCATAAGAAAACCCAATACTTTTGAAAATAGACAAAATTTTGAATAGCTCTACTACATGCGTCCCTGAACTACAAATGAAGTGCAGAATAACCCTTTAAAATTATGACATCTCAATGTGGGACACCCTGTATAGGCTGATTATAAGTTAGAAGTTATGTTGAGGAGAAAATAAGAACAAAAAGCGTTTTTCACAGAACATAATGCTTTATGCTCCTACGATTGCAAAGGAAAAGAACAAATATATGGGTTGATATAAAATGACTACATAAAATTAAAATATAATGATAGGAGGCTATCAGGTTGAGGGGATAATAAGAACAATGAACGATTTAGAAGGAATATAATGCTTCATTGACCAAATTCCAAAGGAAGAGAATCAATAAATGGGCTGAAATGAAATCTATAAGGTGTTTTAGCCTACAATGTTTACAAAACACAAAGATAAAGATGAAACATAAAGATGTCATATCGTGGAAAATGGTTCGTTTTATCAGTGAGATTTGGGGAGGAGAAGTTAGTTTATCTCTTCCTTCATAGATAGCACTTCATGCATTCTTCAAATAATTTGTAGTTAAGATTGAAGAATTTCGGACACAGGCTTTTTAGCATTCAAACTTACATTACATTGTGGTTTCGTATACAATGTTAGGATGCCTTATGGATTCGTCCTTGGAGTGTTGAGTGGGGTGAGTATATTGTAGGAGACAGCAATTTATGAACCTGGAAAAAGTCGATTAAATACATATATGAAGGAACAGTTAGGCGATATCGCTTCACCACATCATACAACTAGCGATTCCAAGTTGTAAGTTGGGTCCCATTGCCAGTTTCGGCTGGTTTTAACTCCCAAAATATATTATATCAGCAAATGGGCATTTGGCACAGTTTAAGCGGAGAATATATATTTTCCTACAACGCTATGTACACATCCATTGAATGGGTACATTTGCCTAGATCTGTCTTTCACTTGTTTTATTTTTTGTTTCCATCTAAAGTTTATAGAATTAGAAAATATAGAGTTATATCCCCGGATAAACGGGTAACATTGTAACAAACTTCTTTACACATTGTCCTTCCACAATGAAAACTTGAATAAAACTTCTTTACAATTCGAATCAACTTCGTCGGGCTTAATACCTCATTAAGAGTGTTAGTTATTTTTGCTTATAATGAGCATTATTAAAGCCAATTTAACCACTTGGGTTATTATTGCCTATTTAAATCATTGTAATTCATAATTCATTGCCCTTACTATGCAGTTGTATGTAATATTTGTAATAAACGATCAAAACACCAACGACTAATCCTTATTGAAAAGAGAAAATAAAAAAAAGATAAAGCTTAATAAAAACACATAAAATATAATTAAAAAAGAAGAATGCGTATCCGTATATACATCCACACATACAAACTTATTCAAGGAAGTAGATGACAATATTTAACGGGAGTGAAACTAGACCAAAAGTTTAGTTATATGCTGCCAACCGCAAATTTTCATCTGCTTTTATTCCAGACATATGCCGTCCTAATGATTATTTCCAGGAAAAAAATGTGTTTTTTTTTTGTAGAAAACTCCCAATTTTCTCTACTTGCTACTCATTATTTTAATGTTAAATTATTTTTTTTTAAATCAGCGTTAAATTTGCTTTAAAGCTAATGCGATTTCATTGTTGAAATCATGTAACATTGAAATAGTGTGCCGCATTAAAATAGTATTCTACAAAACACTGTTTTTTTCGAAATAACCTTTCTCTTAATAATTCATATATTTTTCTACTAATTTTGACAACGTTGAAACAATCAAGTGTGAATACTCATAAGCAATGTAAAGTTGGCCATACACGTTAAGTTCAAATCTCAAGGCCGGGAATGCACAGTTTGGCCTCAAGGTTTGGACGGTACGGGTCTAGCACAAACACGGCATGTTATTAAACCTCAAGGACAGGAATGCTCAGTCCAGTTATAGTAGATCCAGTGAATGTGAAGCAAATATCCTCCACACATGTCAGACCTGGCTTGCACAGTCCCTCATTGGATTGTACAGGTTATCTATTGTTTTGTTTTTTATTCTACTTGTACAGTATTGTACAGTTCAACTCTGGTCTCAATGCTGTCTCGTACACAGTAAGAAATATCTCATGATTTGGACTGCGCAGTCCGAATCTTGAGATACTTTTCACCGTGTATGCGCATCCTAATATTTACGAAATAAAACTTGTGTACGAAATAAACATTTAAAGTACATATTTAATTGCTGACCTGTCGAAAGTTCTTTTATTTATTTATTTTAATTTGTTTATTTTTAGGGCTTCGCTTCTGTGGCGATGTGCCCCAAATGGTTATTTTTTCCCCTTTTTTTTTTAATTTTATTTTAAGGCGTTTCGACGTCTAGGTCATTAGTGCCGATATCCAGGGTGCAGCGAGGAATTTTCCTAACAAGCCGTGGGATGAGAAAATTCCTGCCACCGGTGGGAATCGAACCCACCATCTCCCGCTTATGAATCCAAGGCGCAAGCCACTAGACCACGGAAGACCCCCCAGGTTATTTTTATACTTGATTTTTGTTTAAGGCTTAAGAGCTAACAAAATACACTATCCACACTCTTCCTAACAATAGGTGTCAACTATAAATATTCTTTCCTTGAGTAACAACCTCCTTTGATTCATGGCTGAAGAATTAAAAGTCTTCAATTACACTCCCTTCGTTAAGGGGTAATACTAGTTTGCAACTTGTTGTTTTACCAAAGTAATATATACTGAAATTAGACGGATTGGGGTCCAATCCTAATGATCGAACTCTCAGAAATTGTGCATTGAAAGCTAGGGAGGTTAAGGGGTAATTCTACCTTGCAACTTTTTTTTACCATTTTTTTATGGGCTAAAATTCTTCCTTGACTAATCAAAAATTATATCCGCGTTTATGCGAATAAAAAACACTTAAACGGGCAAAAAATACGATTTTTCGAATGAAGTCCCGATGCGAGTGAACGCGAAGCTGATTTGAAGATAATGTTTTGAGCGAGGTTCAATTGGCCCCTTTTTAATTGTTAAGTGTTTTTTTGGTCTACCGTCAATACATTTCATAATTAAAACCCCTTTTTTATCTTTATTAGAAGAAAGTATAAAAATAAAATGAAATATAAAATATATGAACATTTCAATACATTAAACTTGGAAGTCGTTTTCTCAAAACTATGTTTTTCAAATCGGGCGATATCCTGGCATCTTCAAATTTTGCCCGATCAACTTCAAATTTTAACTACAGTTTCCTGATGATATTTGCTCGTTAAGCACGTAGAATGCTTTCGATTCATTGAATTATAACGATTTTATGACCGATTTTCGACGAGTTTTTTTAATAGAAAATGAACAATTGTTCGCCATTTTCGAAAAAATTAATATTTCTTAAAAATCCTAGGCACTTTACTATATTTCACCTTCTTCTTTCGAAATAATTTAATTTTTTGGTTCTAGATTAAAAATTGCTGCCTGCAGACTATCACCCGTGAATAAAAAGGGTTTCCATTCGTCGGACACCGCGCCGCCATTTTTTTTCGAAAAATTGAAACTCATTTTTTTTTTGATACTTTGACATCCCATATAAAACGTTTGATATAAAAAATCGAATAATATTGCTCTATTTGTTATTTAAAAATTCAAGAAAATGACTTTGATTTTGATCGGACAAGGTAGTACTACCCCTTTAGCTCATTGGTCCCCAGAAATCAGCATTAAATAAAAATACTTCTTTTGAGTAACTATCTAGCTTTGTTCAAGGAATGAAGAGCTAATAACAAACACTAACTACTCCTTTAGTGAGTCAAGATTAAATAAATACACATCCTTTAGGTCCCTTTGTTTAAGAGCTGAAGAGTTACAAAAAAACACCGTCCTCTCTCTTTGCGGCCGTAATTGGACGTAGGTTGTCTGGATTAAATAAATACACCTTCTTGTGACGTTGGAGAGGTTGCCTTTGTCGGGACTAGAAACGGGAAGTGAAGGCTGGAGAAGGAGGTTAAGGAGAAGTAATCCTAATCGAATCAAGCTCATTGCGATTCGGATCACAAGCTTAGAGCAACTTTGACAGAAGGAAGCCAAAGAGAGAAAGGCTTAAAAGCTGGATTTGGCTGAGGGGGTCCCTACCTACCCTACCTACATCCCCTCATATACTCGGATCAACTTCCAACCTATTCCTTCCCTACTTTACTTTTCCTCTAGTCAGACCAAGTACACTTGTCTCCTTGTTAGGAAGTTCAATTCTCTCCACCAAGATATTTTTTGTATGCTAACAGAATACTCTATGATGGTAGAGTAAAAAATTAAGATTGTGTGTTAGGAGAGAAAGAAATGGATTAAGAGATAAAGAATTAACACATTTTTAGTGCGTTTTCACCCTCTCTTCAAGTAGGAAACCCGCTCATGAGGTCGACCTCATGAAGCACTCCTAGAGCACATGGTGGTTCAAATTTGTATATACTGTAAAACCTCGTTTTTGGAGGGACTAGGTACACAGAGCCTTGCAGGCAGCGATCTGAGTTTCTTCAAAACAGTAAAGAATCTAGGAGTCACTATAGACTCGAAACTCAACTGTAAGGAGCACACTACAACACAGCCAAGAAGGCCACACGTACTGTGAGAGCTTGTAGGAGGGAGTTGGGAATAACTGGGGTATTACCCCCAAGGCTATGCATTGGATCTACACTGCAATTTTGAAGTCGATAGCCACGTATGGACCGATAGTGTGGTGGCATCGCTACGGCACTAGTAGCAATAAGAGAGTGCTGTGCTCCCCACAAAGGATGGCTTGCCTGATGATTACGGGCGCAATGGGCTCCACCCCTACGGGAGCTATGGAGATCCTACTCAACTTAAGACCAATAGAGATATTCATGGATGAAACAGCCAGAAATACGGCGTACAGGATTAAAATGATGGGACATAAATCGTGCCCACCGCTTAGCGCGCATTGTGCTATTATACGGAGGAATCTGCAGGAGCCAGTTCTCTGCATGCCGTCGGACCATCAAGACCAGATGCCATTCAGCTCAAATTTTGTGATACCAATCAAAACAAGAGAGGAAGTGCTGGAGCATGATACAAAGCCAGTTACGGGTTTACCGATGGCTCGAAGACTGAACTAGGTACAGGAGCGGGCGTGTGGATTCAGGACACCACACACAGTCTCAATATACCACTGGGCAAATGCGCTATAGTGTTTCAAGCTGAGATTATAGCAATAAACAAGTGTGCGGACATCACGAATAGCGAAGGTCCTAGAGACAGACGATTTACCATAGTCTTAATGATAGCCTAAATGACTTAGGATGAAGAAACGGGGTCAAACTGGACCAGTGCCACCTGGAAATGAAAGATCTGATGAGTGGGAAACATTGGGGCATCCTCGATACCTTTCTCACCCGAAACAATATGTGGAATGGCATCGGCAGTTGCCTGACTCACCATTCGTAGATGGGCCGAAGCTGAACACAAGAGGAAGTGGGGTCAAAGTACCACCCAGAGACAGGCAAAGCAATTTATGCTATTCGCTGACAAGAAGAGAACGGAAACACTTCTTAATCTCTGCAGAAGCAAGGCGAAACTATTAACAGCCCTCCTAACAGGACACTTTAAACTTCGCCGACATCTCTATTCCATGGGACTTACCAACACAACGTGGTGCCGACTATGCTCTGAAGATGATGCAACTCCATACAATATTGTATGCAGATGTACTACACAGGCAGCCAAAAAGTACTTGCACTTTGGAGCTGGGACTATTGACGACCCAAGGAGGATACCAGAGGTGAACTTTACAGCTCCAAGAAGGTTCATTGCTGATATGGGTCTGGTATTATAACAGAACGACACGTCGCACAGTGGGGCCAAAAGACTTTTCGTGTTTCAAAAAAGGCTACGGCCTCCAAATTTTAACCTATTTCAATGCTTTTTTTTTTTTTAAATGAAATAGAACTCGTCTGGCTGGATTTTTGTTTCTTGTTTCCCCTGTTTATTAAATTACGTGTAAATAATTCAAAAACTTTTACAATTTAACATAAAATAATATTTTATATTTCATCTAACTTAATATCAGCACTTATACCTTTGAAATTAAACATTTAAATCTTGATTAGACTTGGAAAAAAATCAAAATGTATTTTCAAAAATCATATTATTTCAATTAATCTCATTGTTGAATTAAGGTAAATTTACGTTTTGAAGATGTCAGTCTTTTTTTTTCCAAGTCTAATCAGGTTCTGAATGTTTGATTTCAACGATATCAGAGCTGATATTTAGTTAGATGAAAAATAAAATATCATTTTTTGTTCAATTGTTAAGGTTTTTGAATTAACACATAATTTAGCAAACAGGGGCTTTATTTTATTAGCTTTCATTTAAAAAAATGCATTGGAATCGGTTAAGATTTGTAGGCTGTAGCCTTTTTTGAAACACGAAAAGTCGTTTGGCCATACTGTGCGTCGGGTGGCACAATATGTCTTGTGGGCCTCGGTGCGGTTTCTCGGGCTTATCCGAGCACCCGTTAATCTAATCTAATCTAAAACCTCGTTTACCCGGATCAACTGGGACAAGGACCCCAGGGGTCCGAGCTAACGAAAATCCGGGTTATCCAGACAATGATGGAAAAACGAAAAAACCCTCATAAATCACTGAAATATTTTTAATGGAGATTAGAAATTATTATGGACACACTTTCACTTAAAAACACATAAACTCTATGCACTGTAATTGCCTATGTATTTGTATCAGGCTGTACCGTATCAGTTTTGTTTACTTTGCGATTTAATCCTTTCCCTTTTTTATTTCATTATTTACAAACATCATTGTTATTCAGATAGAATTAAAGCTCTTTTATTCCTATTATTTAATCAGTAACTTACGTACTGTGTTGTGAGAACGATCCTCTGAGAAAAAAATAAAACTTAAATTATGACTTCAACGGAAATCCGTATTATTTTTCGTTATGAATTTAAGCTCGGTCATAGCGCTGCTAAGGCGTGTATGAACATTAACACGGCGTTCTGGGAGGGAACGGTGAATGAACGAACTGTTTACCGGTGGTTTTCCAGGTTTCAAAGTGGAAATTTTGACCTTGACAACGAAAAGCGAGGAAGGCCAGAAACCAAGATTGACAATAACCACCTGAAAGAAAGGGTTGAAGCTTGTCCCTCAAAAAGGGAATATGCGAAAGAACTCGGAGTAGAAGCCACGGCAGTTTCAAGACATTTGAAATCGGCAAGTCCAAAACTGACATTTCATACGGTACAGCCTCAATGTAGCTACAAACTAGTTCGTAGTAAAATAGGCAGGGAGCTTCTGCTGTCTCAGTTTAGCGTATCGCTTACGAGCAGCGCGATTTCGCACCCGCTTTAACATTAGAAGTTCATTTGCCATTTTTTCGGCTTGACTCCCAAAATACACCATAAATTCCTCAAATTTTGCTACTGCTTCTGCGCAGGCCTTTTTGTCTGTTTTCGTTGTTTTAGCGCGGTTCCATCTTTTTGTTTTTTTTTTGTTCATTCGTATTTGTAATTGCTTATATCAGTAAAATCGATTTATCTATGCCAGTAAAACAGGATACGTAAAATGAGAAACAATATTTTGTTTGAAATGGAGCTTTCCAAGCGGAATTCAAAGATGCCGTTTGGCCCCAAAATACCCAACGGCATATGACTGGAACAAAAGAAGATAGAAACGTGCGTTTGGCATGAATTAACTTCATTATTGATCTAGTTTCAAGGAGGTGAAACTGTGTTGTCATATTGAGATAATTTTATTATGTAATTTTTGGGCAATTTTTTTAATAATCCGAAGAAAAAATAGGCATTTTCAATATGATGGTACCGACCAGATTTGTCTTCTGGTGATAGTGATTTGACCCCAAACGTAATGTGAAAGAAGTGAAGAAATAAGGCGATGCGGATACGAAGGTCGAACTCAACAAAAGGTAGCTTTCAGGAGAATGCGTTTCAACTAGAGTACGAGTGTATTCAAAACATTTCGTTGTGGGCTGTCTCATTGTCTGTTTATTAATTTATATTATTAAACAAATTATATAATAATTAGTCTGAACTTCAATTTTTATGAAAAGAGCATTTTATTTGTAACATCAACCAGCGGACTGGTAGTGGAGTGTTAAGTTCGCCTTTCGTATCGGCATTTCTATAGCAGTTTCCAGTCAGCTTGTTTTAATTTTAATTGTATTTTAAGAGGGAAAGAAGGGCGAACTTAACATTAAAAATATACCTGTAGATTCTGTGAAGCGTCTAGATTCGGATGACAAGATAGACAAAAAAGTCCGTCACGCAGGAGCTGCATAACTAAGCACTTTCCTCAGAATTTGGGTAGTGTAGACTGCTTTCCAGAACAATTTGCTTAAAATATCCTACATAAATAAAATAAAACCGTGAATAGTTCTCATTTTGTAATGAGTAACTGATCAATTATTAATCTGCTTCCAGAGTTATGTTGACACATGGTACCTACTACACTACGTAATAAATACAAAAATACTCATATTATCGTATTTTGATCTAACGCCGGAACAGGATACAGTCACTCTAGTGGTAGAAAGCGCTCCTTGCGGCGGCTTTGTGAACCTACGTCTGCCGGCTTTTCTATTCAAATATATTACAAATTAAACCCCCGCTTTCCGATTGACCGATTCAGCTCATTTTTACAACACTTATTTCTCATGAGTTACTCACGACGTATACCGCGTTTCGTTACAATACAGCAGAAATTACGACCGGTATGAGTATATTAGGAATTTGGGTCCGGAGTAAACCCCCCCTTCTAATGAACCGATTTAGTTTATTTTTACAACACACATTTACCTGTGGATTAGCACTACGAATACCGAGTTTCGTCGAAATATACCAAAAATCACGGCTGGTAGTGGCGAATTGGTATTGTGGGTCTCGAGTAAACATCCCCTTCTAATGAACCGATTTAGTTGATTTTTATATCTCACTTTTCTCTCTATATTACCACTCCGAATACCAAGTTTCGTTGAAATATAACAAATATTATGGCTGAGATAGTCAAATAAGTGTTTTGGGTTCGGGGTAAACCCCCCCTTCCGGTGGACCGACTTTAGTGGTTAACGAACTCGTTCAATCGTTTGCTAATTGAATGCTATATACCAAGTTTCGTGACGAAAAAACAAAAACTCTGGCCGCTATCGTGTTAACAGACACATATATATATATATATATATATATATATATATATATATATATATATATATATATATGCATATATATATATATATATATATATATAGATATATATAAATTTTAACGGGGGTCATTTTTGGTGTCTACTAGGTAGGATCGATAAAGATTTGAAGAAATTTTTCAAAAATTCCGTCATGAGTCCAACCTCAATAGCTACTTTCCTTCGGAGGAAAGTGCTAAAATTGACTCAATGTTGAGTTCGCCCTTCGTATCCGCAACGCCTAAAAAAAAAAGTTGATTGAGGTTGATGATCAAATAATATTAAAACTATTTATGTTTATTTTACATTTACATATGTAAGAAACATATTCTTCGGGAATGCAACGTAAACCAACCACCTTGCTGCAGAATTCGCTTAGTTACGCAGGTCCTGTGTGACGAGGAAAAATAATTTCTTTAAATAAGTCCGTCAATATATATATATCTTCTTCTAAACACATAGAATATTGCCATACGAAATAAACAACATCTTAAATTATGAGATCGCGTGGCTTAAACATTAAAACATTTAATTCCTCCACCGAAAGGAAATTTTTAAAACATTTCAAGGCAGTACAATTTGTTCTGCGATAATTGATGAATTGCTGAAACAACGTGGTTGCGACGGACTTCGCCTTTACGTGCTTTGGCTGTCACTGAAAAAAGGAGAAGGACAGAGTTATTTCTGGGTTTATTGTCATCAGTCCTAAGGAAGTTGTAAATGAAGAATACTCATTAGTAGAGAAGTTGCTGGCTTTTAGCAATTCCTTCTCAAAACACGAGGGATAAGTCGTAAAACATCTAGTCCCCTCGAAAGATCAAGCTTCCAGACTTCTCGACAAAAAACTTAGTGGAAGTAATTGAATCCTTCCCTCCCGTCATGTATACATTTTCAGTTCTCGTCATAATAGATATCCAAGACAATAAGTTTGAAATTATGAATACTGTAACTTTATACTCTCATTACAAGATGGATTTTAGCATGTTTCCTTTCTTAGTACAGAAAACTTCGATAACGCTCTGAATTTCCTCTTTTGTGTTGGTGTCTTTTTGATTCTTTTAACAATGAGATGGACTTTTTTCATTTTGTAACGCCCTTTATGCCTCTCTATTAGGGAATAAAACCCATTATGTTGTCAAGCCAATGACGAATAATGTAAACAGAAAGTTCATTTGACAAAAGTCGTGACAAAACGTCGTTTGAACAATACAGGATGTTTTTCTCTTCCGAAACGTTTAGCTTTTTAGCAGTTTAGCTTAGTCGATAGTCGTTCTGACACTTTCGTTTGTGTTCGTGTGGAAGTCGCTGATGAGAACCAGACAGTTCGAAACGAGTGTACGCAAAATGTGAGCTCCAACTTGGAGCAGTTTGGCTCAGTTTGTCAGTGCGTTCCACACACACGATGATCCACGTTACAAGTTTTTCTTCGTTATTGACTCAAACGTGATGGGCGGACTTTTAGACAAAGGGAACCAAGACGCCAGTCTTGCGGTTCAGTTTGCATTTGCTCTAATTCAACCTAAACGGGTCTCTTCAGCTAGGAGAATTGCGATTTCTCGCTATCCTAGGAAAAAGTTGCGAATTAACGGATAAAGTTCATATTCGGATTCAACACACTCAAATTACGGATAATGACATATTAAAATACAAACTCCAGGAAAAAGTTATATTTTGCAGACCAGTCTAATTATCTTAAATTATTCGCGGTGGGGTCTGGAACAATAACAGATAAAAACGTGAGGTTGGCGGCATTTAACAAGATTTTTACTCTAGTTTCACGCCCTTGAGTATTTTTTTTTTTTCCTTTTCTTTTGGTGCATCTACTGCTGAGGTCATTAGCACCCCTTGAGTATTGTCTTCTACTTGCGAAACACCCTATATATGCAATGACCGGCCTTATAATTCAACCTTCTTTTCCAACCATTTAAGGTCAAATATAAAGAAAATCACTTTTTATTTTTACATTCCATCATATATATATATATATATATATATATATATATATATATATATATATATATATATATATATATATATACATATATATATACATATATATAATACCATATATAACACTTGAAGTATATATATATATATAATGCACGAGGGGAACAGTTCCAAAAATTACGTCCACTTATCTCGAGGAACCAGGGATCCAGATGACTTCCCTGCCTTCATATCAATACTAATTGACTCGCTAGGAATAATATGCCAACACATATTTAGGAATTGATGAATATAATTCCTATCATTTTTTTTAATCCGAAAATGATCTACTGATTTTTCTTTTTTGCATTCCTAAGAGGAAAAAAAAAATAATAATGAAAAAAATGGTGTTCCCGAAATTTGATTTCTTTTGAATATATGTCTCCAGTAAGTTCAGAACTGGGCTGAAATTTGAAAATCATCATTCCGAAATCGATACCAGAACTGGAAGATCAGCATGCTGTGTAGCCAGCAACCCAACAAAGTTGGGCAGCCCACTTTATTAATTTCGATTTTAATAAAGTTTTCTTCTTCTTCTTCTTCTATATATATATATATATATATATATATATATATATATATATATATATATATATGTGTGTGTGTGTGTGTGTGTGTTAACCTCATGGCGATCATGATCGAGTACATTTTATAGGACGAGCTGCTTGCGCATGAGCTTACGCTGGTAAGCAGGTATCACCCCTGTAGGGACGGAGGGTAAAAGTAAAACCTAATTTTCTCCTTAGGATGTATCCGAGAGGGAAGATATTGTGTTTGGATGTTGCTATTTCATTTGAGAAGACAATCTCCGACGGAATTCTCAGATGAAACACTCAATTACATTGGTCAAGCGGTCTGAGCTTTATCAGTTAATTACATTCCGATATATACTGCTTGTCTCTAACAGCTGGCTTTAGTTCAATCAATTTTAGATGGTCATCGATAGTAAATCTGGGAGACCATTAACACTTGAAGTATTTCCGAAATGTTGAAAACGACTAAAATGAAAAACTGTTACCTGGTGAAACGTAGAGAAATAGAAATACATAATCTGCAGCTTATTACTATATGATTACTTTAAGCTTTGAAATCTGTTTTCATAATTGTTCCCCCTTTACGCTTGGTTATGAAGCCGGTTATAATTTTAAGGGATACTTTTAATCTCTTAACCCTGTAATTTTAGGACCTTTTGTTTTCATAGACACAACGTAGTAAAGTTTAGAAAAATCCTTTAATGTAAAAAGACTGTGTTGTTTCCAGGATAAAAAAAAACAAAAAAGAAGAAAAAGTGGTTGGTCCAACAGAGTCATTTAACATTTAACAGAAGGTAACAGAATAATTTTGACCAATCCGAGAAGGAAATAAGGTGGACCAATCAGAGATGGAAACAATTTAGACCAACTAGCGAAGGGAAGTAGTTGGACCAATCAGGGAACGGATTAATATAGACCAATGAGAGAAAGGAATAAATTGGACCAATCATAGAATAAAATAAGTGATAAGGATCAATCACAGAAGAGAATAAATTAGACCAATCACGGAATGGATTAATTTGGATTAATCAAGGAACAGAATAAACCAAAAAGGCAAGGGAATCATTTAGACCAATCACAGAAAAGAATAAGGTGGACCAATCAGGGAAGGAAATAATTTAGTCCAATCAGAGAACAAAATAATTTAAACCATTCAGAAAAGGGACTATGTTGGACCAATAAGGGAAGGCAAAAGTTTAGACCAATCAGAGAAGAGAATAGGTTGGACCGTTAAGGGAACGGATTAATTTAGACCACTTAGGGACCAGAATAATTTAGACAAATCAGAGACGGGAATAAGTTGAACAAATATCAGGAGAGAATAAGTTGGACTAATAAGAGAAGGGAATAATTTAGACCATTCAGAAAAGGGAATAGGTTGGACCAATGGCAGAAGAGTATTAGTTGGACCAATAAGGGAAGGGAATAATTTAGACCAATTAGTGAAGGGAATCAGTTGGACCAATCATAGAAGGAAATAAGTTGGACCAATCACAGAAGAGAATAAGTTGGACCAATCATAGAAGAGTACAAGTTGGACCAATAAGGGAAGGGAATTATTTAGACCAATCAGAGAAGGGAAACAGTTGGACCAATCATAGAAGGAAATAAGTTGGGCCGATTATAGAAGGGGTTATGTTGGACCAATCGCAATTGAGAATAATTTAGACCAAATAGGGAATGAAATAATTTAGAACAATCAGAGAAGGGAATATGTTGGGCTGATTATAGAAGGGTATATGTTGGACCAATCGCTGATGAGAATAATTTAGACAAATCAGAAAAGGGAATAAGTTGGACCAATAAGAGAAGTATATAATTTAGACCGTTCAGAGAAGGGAATAGGTTGGACCAATGACAGAAGAGAATAATTTGGACCAATAAGGGATGGGAATAATTTAGACAAATTATAGAAGGGAATCATTTGGACCAATAATATAATGAAATAAGTTGGACCAATCACAGAGGAGATTAAGTTGGACCAATCATAGACGAGAATAAGTTGGATTAAAAAGGGAAGGAAATAATTTACACCACTCAGAGAAGGAAATAAGTTGAGCCGATTATAGAAGGGTATATGTTGGACCAATCGCAGATGGGAATAATTTAGACCAATCAGAGAAGGAAATGCATTGGACCAACCACAGAAGGGAATAAGTTGGACCAATCAGGAAAGGAAATAATTTAGTCCAATCAGAGAACAGAATAATTTAGACCAATCATAGAAGGGACTATGTTCGACCAATAAGGGAATGCAAAAGATTAGAACAATCAGAGAAGGAAGTATTTTGGACCAATCAGAGAAGAGAATACGTTGGACGGATCAGGGAACGGATTAATTTAGACCACTTATGGACCAGAATAATTTAGACCAATCAGAGAAGGGAATAAGTTGAAGAAATCTCAGAAGAGTATAAGTTGGACCAATAAGGGAAGGGAATAATTTAGACCAATTAGAGAAAGGAATCAATTGGACCAATCATAGAAGGAAAGAAGTTGGAACCATTATCGAAGGATGTATGTCCAATTAGGGAAGGGATTAATGTTGACTAATCGGGGATAGGAATAATTTAGACCTATCAGAGAAGGTAATAGGTTTGACCAATGACAGAAGAAAATAAGTTGGACCAATAAGGGAAGAGAATTTTTTAGACCAATCAGAGAAAGAATTAATTCAGACCAATCAGAGAGAGCAATAAGTTGGACCAATTACAGAAGCGTACAAGTTGGACCAATAAGGGAAGGAAATAAATTCGACTAATAATAGAAGGAAATATGTTGGACTTATCACAGAAGGGAATAAGTTGGACCGATCCCAATTTTAAACTGTTTTAGTTGTGGCTTTGAAAATGGTTTCAGTTTTAAAATTACCTACGTAATGTGCACACGGAAACCTTTTTACGGCCTTCACGCAGGATCTGCATAACTAAGCACTATCCTCAGAATTGCATTTAAATACAATAAAAACATGAACAGTTCTGCTCGTTTACATTTTCGACTGGCAACTCAATCAAATTTTTTTAGTCATCATTTTTTTAAATAATTTCCTTGCAGAGTTTTGTATATGCTTGATACTAACACTACTTTCACGAAACCTTCACATTTTTGTGTCAGGCAGAAACGTGATACAGGACCCCTAGTGGTTTGCGTGAGAAGTATTTTCACGACAGAAGCACTCCTAGCAGCAGCTTTCCTAACTTAAGTTTCACTGGAAGGTCCTATCTAAGCATAGTACAAAGTAAACCCCCCATTTGATAGACCGATTTAGTTCAATCCATCTTTTCGGTGCAACTTTTACGAATATTACCGAAAACGATTATAGATATGGCTTTGAAAATGAGTCAATTTGATTCCCAACGTACACTTGCCTGTTTAAAGTGTTCCTGGAAGCCTAAAAAAGCAAAACTATGCTTCGGTAAACGAACATTCATTCAGTCGAAGTATTTTTCCCCACAATTTCATTACAAAACGGGCCATTTTGGAGAGAACGAACAGACAAATATAATATATATGTAAATTTAAACCACCGCTATATTCGTAATCTATGGGTTGTGAATTTCTCATCGGCACCTTCTGATTGCTTCAAGAGGTTGATAGTATAAGCTGGTTTCCAGCAACGTTTTTGTTACACCATTTAGATAGCTGATTGAATATGCCAATAGTAGAATTTTTGGGGTAAAACATACATGGATCGAAAAAATAGTAAAGTATTCCTTTTATTATGTGGTTTGTTATGAAACCTTCGTCGTGAGACTCAATTGTATAACACTGTGAGTAGCTCTGTTATTTATGATCTTGTAGTAGGAAGCAGTAGCCATAGTAATGAGGGCTCACTATTGCGTGGCACTGTTGCCCTAGTAATGATGGCTCAATACTGCGTGGCGCTGTTGTCCTAGTAATGATAACAATATCGTGTGGCACTGTTTTCCTAGCAATGATGACTCTTTATTGTGTGGCACTGTTTTCCTAATAATAATAACCTTGTATTGTGTGTCGTTGCTATCCTGATAATAATGACATATTAATTGGCAATAGTATCGTATCACCTACGATTGGTTGAATGAACGATTTATTTTTTTCAGGCATTTCAACCACTTGGGTAATTGTTGCCTATGCGAGATGAACGAATTGAACGATTTTTTTATAGTGTAATGATTACCTCGTAAGGAAAGGTAATCATTGAATATTCTTCTTCTAAGCTTTTCAATTTAGCGTTGGAAAACGTTCTTTGAGCACAACCTAAGTTGACTCAGTTCCTAACAAACGGATAATCTCTTTCTCTTCCTTTGCGAAAGGTCCTGAATAGAATTCAATAATAAAAAGGTAATATTTTGAGGCAATTTATATGATAGGGCTTTTGTCCACTTAGGATATAAGGAGGGTCGGGCTGGTCAATCCTACAGCTTAAGCTCTTTGCCAGATCCCTGAGGCAATCCTTTTTTTCATTTTTTTTTTCGAAATCCTCTTACACGGACCACCAACAGCCCCCACCCCGACTCTAAATTTGCCATCCTTAGAGGGAGGCGATTGTTGTTCTCGAAGAAAATCTCATTACAAACGAATCGAAACACACTAGCCATTTCTGAGCTTTAGCCCTGTCAAGGAAGAAGGAACCTGTAGATAACGCGATTTGGGAAAGTGCTCTGTTCTCATCGTCTCTTCCATAAAGATCCTCATGAAGTGATATCCCTGATGTAGATCTACACATGATTCCACCCTTTTAAATGACTTTGTTGGTTAAATAATTCGGTCTTCAGTTTTTTACGGATTTATTGCATTACGAATTTTTTTATGTAGAACAAAAATCTTGTTACTCAGACACACCTTCTTATTAATTTTCATATTTGTCTCATAGCATTCTCTCCAGTGGCTGGTCGTAGTTTTACAGACACAGTAGCTATTATATATATATATATATATATATATATATATATATATATATATAAACATTCATCTTGATCTCAGCTGGTGACGGAATATAGAAATTGTTTGAGAAAGAGACTGTGGCTTACTGGAAACAAGCTTTCCTTCTTAATTGGCAACCGGGAAAGCCGGAAAATATTTAATTAAATAATTTGAATATTACTCCCTCTCCCGGGTGCCTTTTATATATCCACTTCTGGAAAACTTTTCAGATCCCCTCACACTTAAGCTGCTCTTTTGCAATGTAGAGTGCTCAAGAAATGTCCTTAATCTTCTTCTGTTATTTTGCATAATGCCCCCAGCGGTGGGTAAGCCAGCCGAAAACTCTGGAAGCACCCATCCAAGCTCTTCAGCTTCCTCCATATTCGGAATATAGACAATTTTTTTGCTGCCTAAAAGATTTCTCTGCACGTCGAATCGTATTTTAAATAAATGTTCACTTCTGTAACTATTTATACACTGAAAGTACATGTCGGAACTAAATGAAACGAGATAGTTAATGGATTTGCTGAAACAACATTCATTAATATACGATACAATATATAAATATCACAAATTCATCACGAAAAATCGTAGACACGGGCGTATATAAGGGGGGGGGAGCTGCAGCCCATGAAGAATACATTTTACCAACATTATGCCAAATAATTATTATCACAATATTTAATTGAAGACGTTTTTGCTTGAAAAGAATTATCTGTGGTGTAATTCATCTATGGATTGGATATATAATGTGGATAACAATATTGGAAGGTAATTATGGTGAAAAATATTGGAAGCTAAAACAGAATTGAAAAATATATCTTTTTGACGCCGTTTATCTTGCAATTCAAATCCCAGGCATTCATAGTCTTAGGGTAAATTGCCTTTGTCCTCTGAATGTTGTTATGAAACAGTTGCGAACTAAAACTGAACTGAACATTGATATCTCCCAAGATTGTAGGATTGGTAGACAACATTCTCTTGTTGGTTTGTTGTCTTATGTGTCATCATCTACATTGTAAAGAGGCTGTATATCTTTTAAACGAAGTATACTTCTTTTTTCTTTTCTATGGATGCTCAACATAACCATTTCTAAATTATATATGTACAATTGTGTTGAGCATTTAGGTATTACTCCAATTAGGTGGGGGGGGGTGGCGGATGTCTTTGCTCCCCTAAGGAGCTGTCCTATTTTACTGCCTAGCTCAAACTGATGGATTCTTTCTTCTGGACTTTTGATTTGGCAAATAGAGCGTCAGTGTTAGAATGCTTTCAAACCTTTTAAATGTGTGCCCCGCTTTTGGTTAAATCTTCTAAATTACGCATAGCTCCATTGGATGAGACATGTTTGTGTATTTTAATATGCACCCTTGTCAGAGAGAGAGGGAGGGGGGGGGGGGAGGCAAGGAGTGAGAGAGGGAGGAGGCGAGGAAACGGGGGAGAGGACTTAGGAGCTGGATACTCAAAGACACGGGATGAACAGGATGGGTCCAATTGGATTGGAATATGCAAACAAGGTTTGTGTTGACATGTCCACTAAGCCAGCGTTTTGTCATGTTAAGTATCCAGAAGTGCTGTTAGGAGAGACAGGTTCCATATTCATGCACCCCACCCCGAGACTAGACCTGCCCCAAGTCTGTTTCGACAATTAGATCTGCCTCACTTCCCTCAACAGGACATCTGAGCCCAAAATCCTGATTTTAATATGCCAAACAGGGAATTCGTAGGAGGTTTTCATCAATCGCCTGTTCTGTATTTCAAATTATTCAAATTAAATAACTAGGTTTCCAAACACTTCACACTAAAAATAAGACAACTAAGTTTCAGTAAATATGAAAGGATATTATAGACCATACTATAGAGGGTGAATAATATAGGGAGGATATACTACAGGTTAGTAAAATTCTAAAATCGCTTCTCAGGTAGAGCTCGGTCTTGTTATCTTAGTCTTAATTTCTGTGGAGTAATGATTGCACGTCCGTGAGGCATTGTTCTCCTTCTTCTCAATGCCTTGATGGAAGCATTAATTTCAAGCTGAAACGTCGGAAAAAAATAGAAGACATTTTCTTATACAAAATCTTTTTTTTTTTTTTTTTTTTTTTTTTTTTTACCAATACCGAACTCTGACTATATCTACCATCGCATCTACAACGGTGAACGATCTCCTCTCAATAAATCGCTTTTTAGTTTATATAATATCAATTTTCTCAAATGAAATGAACACCCAACCTGTAGGTATAAGATTATCGAATCACCTAAGAAGACGCAACTTTTGTCTTTATAAAATATGACACAAGTGCGAGTCCCAAGTCAATATAAGATTGCAACCATTAAAAAGAAGCCCAAGGAAAAATTGGCAAAGTGGCAGGAGAAATGAATAGAATTTCGTAATCAAAGAGAAAAAAATTATTTGACCTATTAGACTGTATATATACACACATATATATATATATATATATATATATATATATATATATATATATATATGTATACAGGGTGTCCCGTAAATGCATATTGTGGGAGGTGATAGAGTACCTTTAGGGGAACAAAAATGTTCTATGACGATTTTCCGAACTCTCAGTCATAAGGGAGAAAACGTCGTTTTATTGTTTTATCGAGACAAACGTGGTTTTTAGAAGAATATTTAAGTAAATATTTATAAAAATAAATATTTCTTTTAATCTTTTTGAATAAACTGAAGAAAAAAATATAATTTTCTTTTCATAGATCCATGTTTTGTTTTTAAACTTTTGTTCCTAAATTGTTCACATACGTCAATAAAATAGGGTTGTGATACATGAATGGAAAGCTGGTTAAATGAGGAAGTTTTTATGAAACCCGGAAATCTCAGATCCTGCCCTCTGAGGAGTAACGATGGTAAGAAATATCAAGAAAATGTCAGAAATTTAGAATAGCTTTCTTTTGGTAAGATAGACATACTTACATTCATTCATGAGCACGTTTACTATCAACTAGTCTTATAGTAAATTTACTCAGATTTCGGTTGGTTTAACTTCCTTTCTAGTAGAACCACCTGGGCTGGAGCTACAACGAGTATTCTTCTAAAAACCACGTTTGTCTCGATAAAACAACGACGTTTTCTCCCTTATGAGTGAGAATTCGGAAAATCGTCATAGAACATTTTTTGTTCCCCTAAAGGTCCTCTATCACCTCCCACAATATGACTAGACATTTACGGGACACCCTGTATATATATATATATATATATATATATATATATATATATACACACATTTGTTATGGTAATTTTTGTTGCCTGAGGATAGGATCGATGAAAATTTGAAGAGTTGAAATTTCATTTAAAGGCGATTGAAGGGTGAAATTTGAGCGTGAATTTGGTCAAGAAAAAGGTATTTTGATATTTAAAAATACCCATATTTTGGCCCATTTCGGCTGAATATATATAGGCTTGGAACTTGTAAGGGTGGGTTTACACTTGCTAGTTATTGTAGGAAATTTATATCAGACAGAAATTGCGACTAGTGTAAACCATGAGCAATTTATGTCTGAGATATATATTTCTATCACGAACTATAAGTGTCGACACTTCTATACCACCAGGTGTAAACACAGATTTTTACGAGAAGAATTTAATTTCAGAGATAAATATCTTGGCTACTAGCTGTATTGTCGACACTTCTATACCAACAGATGTAAACACTGATTATTTGTTCTTTTGCGGAATTTATCGCAAATTAGAACAAATCCAGAACTGTCCTATACATATCCATGACATAAATGTCTAGCTATTTCTGTCAGTATGTAAACCTTGAAGAGAATATCTATCCGACACCTGACATATATTTCCTGCGAGAAGTGTCAGATGTAAACGCAACCTGAAGATGAAGGTCAGTGTAGTACCTTTCCTTCTCTTGTTTTATTATTGATTCTTTAATGGAAGTTTTATGTTTTGTTATGGACTGGCTGTGCATATTCTATTTTTAGCGCGGTTCCTCCCTCCCCCATAGGGAGGAACCCCGCTTATAAGGTTGATACAATGAAACAATCCGGAAGTGCCGACAAGAAAATTTCGCGTTTCAGAACCCCTAGAGACCGAAAATAACGGTGGTTCAAATTTGTATATATATATATATATATATATATATATATATATATATATATATATATATTTATATATATATATATATATATTTGTCTGTTCGCTCATTTCTGGCTTCCCTGATGGTCCGATTTTGATGAAATTTGGTACAAAAATCAGTCGTCCAATTTGAAAGGTCAAGTTCGTTAACCAGCAAAATCCGCCCACTGGAAGATGGCGTTTGGGGCGAAATTCGCGCAGAAAAAATCGTAAAGCTTACGTTTTTGAGTTCATAAGCTTGTAAGTACTCTTTTTATAGGCTCCTTGGGCTAGGAAAACGAATGAAACCATTTCCAAGGCGATGTTCTACTTTCATTAAAACTAATATGTTGAAAGTTATGTTACGTTTGGAGTTAAGGAAGGGTTAGAATAAAATATTTTATGAACAGACATGAAAAGTTTTGGGAACTTCGTATACTTTCATTAATATCTCGAACACGGTTGGGAAATCGTGGTAAGTGGATAGAAACTATTTGAAAGCTTACTAAAGTCTCTACAAAAATGATTCTAAAACTATTTTTGATTAGGTTATGTCAATCGGAGAAATAAGTGCTTAAAACTTTAAATACGTCTGTTTTGTTCTTATGAACGGGTTTTTGTCGTTCTTTTTGTAATTTTTGTCTCTTTCCCTTGGTTTTTTATTGTTTTTTATTTTTGTAATTTCTTATGTTAGGAAAATGTATTTGTTTGTAAAACAGGATAGGAAAAATGAGACCAATTTTCTGTTGATAGAAATAATGAAAATTTTGGGAACTTCGTATACTTTCATTAATATCTCGAAAACGGTTGAAAATCATGGGAAGCGAAAGGTTACCATTCGAAAGCTTACTAAATGGTCTACAAAAAAGGTTCTAAAGAAAGTTTTGAATAAGCGATGTCAATCGGAGAAATAAGTGCTTAAACTTTGAAGTAATTGATTTCGTTTATTCGAATGATTCTTTTTGTCTGTTTTTATTCCTATTTTTTCATTGCTTATAGTTGGATAATGTATTTGACAATAAAATAGATTAATTAAAATAACAAAAACAATTTATTGTTAGAACTAGCTTCGTGTTGTTGATCTCATCTCCTCATCCCTCGAGCGAAAAGAGTATTGCACGTCTGCCTTCTTGGACGTTGCCCAGGCATTTGACCGAGTCTGGCTTTCAGGCTTACTCTTTAAGCTCAAAACCCACCTTCCCAGCACCCTTTACCTAATCCTTCGCTCCTACCTCTCAGACAGGTTTTTCCGAGTCCGGCATGGAACAGCCTACTCAGATTATTGCCCTGTGGAAGCGGGAGTTCCTCAGGGTAGTGTCCTTGGTCCTATCCTTTATACCCTTTATACAGCTGACATTCCAACACATCCTGACACCCTCCTGGCCACGTATGCAGATGATACGGCCATCCTTTCGCCCCACATAAATCCAGACACAGCCTCCCAGAACCTACAAACCCATCTAACCGAAATTGAACAGTGGTGTAAGAAATGGCGCATCAAAATAAACGTCGAAAAATGTCACCAAATAACCTTTACCCTTCGACGTAAAACCTGCCCTACTGTTTCCTTCAACGACAATCCTTTACCCATAACCAATACCATCCGATACCTTGGGTTTTACCTTGACTCTCGATTGACTTGGAACGCACACATTAAACTCAAACGACAAGAACTCAATCGACGATTCGGACAACTATACAGACTACTAAACCGATCATCACACTTAACCGTGCATAACAAACTAACTGTCTACAACTCACTAATAAAACCTATCTGGACTTACGGAATAGAACTTTGGGGGACAGCCAAGCATTCCAACATCCACCGAATCCAAACATTCCAATCTAAAGTCCTACGTACCATAGTCAATGCTCCTTATTATGTTACAAATCGAAACCTCCATAATGACCTAAATATCCCTTTTGTCCAAGATATAATCCCTAGCCGCTTCTCATCTTTCCATAGCAAATTAATCAATCATCCTAATCCTATAGCCCAATCCTTATCCAGCACAAATCATCCTTCCTCTCCACCAAGACGCCTTAACAGGAAGTGGCCCCGAGACTTACTTAGGCAGTGAAGTGTCGTGGAGTGAACAAAAACAACTATCCGTGGAGTGATCAAAGAAATTATAATTGTATAAATTGAGAGTGATATCTGTGGATATGTTCTCTCCTCATGATATCACAGCCCACGTCTCCTTCGCCTTCAATCATCCCTGCTAGTCGCAGGCTGTGGTTGGATGGCGTAAGGTGACTCCAGGTCATCCTAGAATCCTTCCAAGGAAGGTATTCGGTTGACAACTGGAGACACCTGAGGCGTGAGCAAGTAACATGTATCTAATTACATAATACAATTGAATTGTAGATTGTGATATTTTCTAAAACAAAATAAATTAATTATTTCTAAAAAAAAAAAAAAAAAAACAAAAAACTAGCGGGTCCGTTTCTAGTGTTAGCCGACCCTTCCAGGTAAGATTGTAGATCATGACCTTTCAGACTTTACTACACACAGGAATGGCGTTAGTGACCTTAAGGGTTGACACGCCATTATAATAATTAATTAAAAAAAAAAAGACTGGTGGAACCAAAATAATAACTGCTTCTATTTTAATCTTTCCAAATTAGACTAGGGATATGAACGGAACCGCGCTAAGATGATGCAGTTCCTGCGAGACGGACTTTTTATAAATTACTCATATTTTTAAATCTCTTATGTTGAGTAAGTATAAATGATTGGAAAAAATGAAGGAAAAAAATATAGCCTCTCTTTAAAAAATACTATGGTTTTTCTATAAGTTTTTACACTATGACGGCGACCAGTGGTATCGAATAGAGTATAATGAAAGTCATTGAAAGATAAAGTGATGTGTACGTGCTAAAGTGAAGTAGGGGTGTGAAATGAGTAAGATGGGGGGGGGGATCGGGGCTAATCGAACAGTTTGTATTCAAGGTTCGTCGAGTGCCAAGCATTGATAGATACAGCCCCTAGATAAATGGCTACAGATATCTGTGGCTAGCTTGATCCTTTCCTGGATCCTGGCCAGGACCCTTCTCGCTTCCTACACCTTCACTTCGAGTCCGACCGAACTAACTCTCTTCACTATCTTTTCAGGTGGCAGGCTTCGATAGAAACTCAGCAATGCTTTCCAGAAATTAGCTCGTTTCTTCTGAGAGGGGTTAAGGATTCAGTTGAATTCATATCCTAAAATCCGTATTACAAGATCCTGCCCAAATATTTCAGGTATTCTGACTCATTAATTTCTTCTATTTTATTATTTATTTTAAGAATTGGCCATTCCCGACTGACACGCTCTAATCTCACGATGAGACGGGAAAGACCGACATGTTCAGGGTGTCAGAAAAATAATGGTCATCCTTTGCCCAGATTATCCAATGCAAGATCCGAAAATAACCCCATTCTGACCTCCGCAAAATTGAGCCTGAAATGTTCCAGGTAAAATTTTTTTATTGCATATTTCGGATCTACGAGTCATGAAGAATAAAAAAGTCAACGGCACCACAGCTTGGAAATGACTCCTTACAGTCAAAATTACTATTAACAACGTGTACGTGGGCCATTCCATTCCAATTAGAAATGGAGGCCAAGTTTGATATTTTTTAGCATAAACATGCTTTAGCGGTGACTAAACTTGAAAAAAACCTTACAAGAAAGTGTCCTCTGGCGTTCGCGCATGCGCAGTGGCGTTCCCGCATGAGCAATGGCGTTCGCCAAGCACAGCACTTTACATAGGTTTGTCGGGTGGACCTAAGCGTTCCTAAAAGGTGTCACAAAAAAGTGTCCGCTGGCGTTCGCTCATGCGCAGTGGCCAAGTACGAAAAAGAAGACTGTATGTTATAGAGTTCATTACATAGGTTTGTCGGGTGGACCTCAGCATCACAAAAAAATCTCAAATATGTGTCCGCTGGCGTTCACGCATGCGCGGTGGCCTTGTACCAAAAAGAAGACTACAATATGTTATACAGTACATTACATAGGTTTGTCGGCCCAAAGCATTTTTTTTTTTCTTTTTACATGTTCTACTAAAATTTCCTTGCGCAAAAATACCTCGTTTGAATTAAAAAAAAAAACATCTTCTAGTATAAAGAAGTATAAGAGTATTGAAAAATGAGCCTCTCAGCAGCATTCATTGCAGGACCATAACTCATATTTTACAATTGACAGAAATGTAAGTGTAAGTGTAAGACACCACTGACTACAAAGCACATACTGCCTGAATGTTTACAGTGACAAAACTACAACATACCTTACAATATGACTCAATTACTCTTCGATGGAAGAAAATACATAGATAACATACTGTACTATATTTCATAATCACTTATAATAATATTTCACTTTTTAAAGCTCGACAACCGGAATTCAGTACTGATTTTTCGCAGAAAACCCCATACCACCGTGTTGGTAAAGAAATAATTTTTATTCTAACTTTAATTCATTAACCAGACCGATGCAAGTTACCCGTTACGAGTTACCTCTGTATACCTGCTTACCCAAGACGGTGAAGTGACGGGAAAAAAATAGTCACCCAAACGTTTGCATAATCTATAGGCTCCATACTTTAGATTGACATGACCTTTGTCTATTAATCAAACCAGTGCAATTTAAAAAAAAAAACAAGTGAATTTTTTTGATAACTGAACTTATTTTCTATATCTTTAATGACATAACTAATTTGTTATAAAATACTTTTCATCCATTAACCAGATCGATGAAGGTCCTTGTAACCTGGGATCTTAGACTATAAAGTGTAATCGCCAAACATTCGAAGAGTCAATAAATAATATATATATATATATATATATATATATATATATATATATATATATATATATTATATAGGGGAAGGTGTTGTACCTTTGACCACTTTGCAAAATTCAATTTTTTTCGGCTTGAATATTAAAGCTAAATTCATTTTTTTTATTTCATTGTAATTAGTATTCTATTGCTTATCATATATAATTTTTTCAAGGTTCTAGCTTTACATTTAGTATTTTTTATTAATTTTTTAAAAAATAATCGTTCAGTGGTCAAAGGTACAACATGTAGTTGTACCATTGACCATGGGGTGTTGTACCTCTGACCACCTAAAAAAACCCAGCAGTGCAGAAAAAAAATTGTATTCAGTAATATTGTAATTAATTGTAAGTTCAATAAGTACAGGACAAGGATGTAAGCATAATAAAAAAGCTATTATTGATATTATGTTATGCTTAATGTGCTGAATAATCCAGTCCAATTGATAAACGTTTTAACTGTCAAGCAGATCCACTAGCAATAGTAGGGTATGGAAGTTAAGCCACAATGTCTTCAACATCAATGTCATACAAATTTTCATCTTTTCTCGTAAACGTGTCACTTAAAGTTTGTTTTTTTCAAATATTGGATCTTAAACATTGGACATTTAATACCACAGATATCTTACTAAATATGTAATAGTCTTTTAGCGCGGTTCCTCCCTCCCCCATAGGGAGGAACCCCGCTTATAGGGTTGATACAATGAAACAATCCGGAAGTGCCGACTAGAAAATTTCGCGTTTCAGAACCCCTAGAGACCGAAAATAACGGTGGTTCAAATTTGTATATATATATATATATATATATATATATATGTATATATTTATTTATATATATATATATATATATATATATATATATATATATATATATATATATATTTGTCTGTTCGCTCATTTCTGGCTTCCCTAATGGTCCGATTGTGATGAAATTTGGTACAAAAATCCGTCGTCCAATTTGAAAGGTCAAGTTCGTTAACCAGCAGAATCCGCCCACTGGAAGATGGCGTTTAGGGCGAAATTCACGCAAAAAAAATCGTAACGCTTAAGTTTTTGAGTTCATAAGCTTGTAAGTACTCGTTTTATAGGCTTCTTGAGCTAGGAAAACGAATGAAACCATTTTCAAGGCGATAGTTTTAACCGTTTTCGAGAAAATTGGAAAAATAGTTTTTGAATACAGTTTTTGGTTTGGGTACTTAGAACCATGGGATTCAGTTGAAACATTTTTTGCATGTTTGAATTTCATCAAAACTAACATGTTAAACTTTTGGTTACGTTTGGAGTTAAGGAAGGGTTAGAATAAAATATTTTATTAACAGACATAAAACGTTTTGGTAACTTTGTATACTTTCCTTAATATCTCGAAAAAGGTTGAGAATCTTGGTAAACGAAAGAATACCATTAGAAAGCGTACTAAGTGCTCTACAAAAAAGGTTCTGATGAATGTTTTGATTAGGCGATGTCAATCGAAGAAATAAGTGCTTAAAACTTTAAAGTAATTGATTTCGTTTATTCGAACTGTTCTTTTTGTCTTTGATTTTGGTACTTAGAATCATGGGATTCAGGTGAAACATTTTCTGCATGTTTGAATTTTATCAAAACTAATATGTTGAAAATTTGGTTACGTTTGGAGTAAAGGAAGGATTAAAATAAAATATTTCATTTTTAGTCATGAAAAGTTTTGGGAACTTCGTATATTTTCATTAATATCACGTAAACGGTTCGGAATCTTGGCAAGCAAAAGATTACCCTTCGAAAGGTTACTAAATTCTCTACAAAAAATGTTTTGAAGACATTTGCGATGGGATGGTCATATTTGGAGAAATAAGTGCTTAAAACATAGGTAATTTCGTTCATTTGAACGAATCTTTTTGTGTGTTTCCTACAGTTTTTTTCACTGCTCGTTATTTTTGTGATTGCTTATAGTAGTCAAATGTATTATTCAATAAAACAGGATACGTATAAATAGAAACAATATTTTGTTTCAACGTTACCTTGGAATTCGAAGATGCCCTATGAATATCTAGATTACTGTACTGGTGTTGATTTCGTTCTTTAGAATTGTTTTTGGTAATCCCTATTTTCAGAAGTTTTTATCTATTTATTAATTTTTTTGTTTAAATTCATTGAACAAAATCATAGGAATTCGAAGGTGAGAAGCTAGGGGGCTTAGGGTGGGGGGCATTTACCCTGTCCCCAGGTAGCGGCGCCCAGTGAACCCTCGTCATCTGTAAGTCCCTTTCTAGAGTCATAAAGATAAGCCTCCAAACAACTTTAGGAATGTAGGATTTCTAATTTTTGCCAGTATCAGAACAGCCGCTCTTTTCATACCACAGTGGTACTGACGTACCGGTCTATACTAGTTGCACTCCACACGGTGGTAGTACTTGGTGTATGCCACAGCGGATCGCTCATTATAACCTTATTTTATTCGAATTAAATAGATACCTAAAAAAAATTTATTTGTGTATAAGTGTAGCGTTATTGGGATTTGAATAAAATATTTTATTAACAGACATGAAATGGTTCGGAATCTTCGTATATTGTCCTTATATTTTTTTTTTTTAATTTCTATTATGGTGCATCGAAAATGAGCCATTAGCACCATTTTTTCCTTATGAGCTTATATAATACTTAGATTTAGCTAGCGACAATATTTTACACCGCAATTAAAGTGACTTGCTCTCCTTACAAATATAATATTTATATTATAAAATAAACATAATACATTAATTTGTCTGAAAAAAAGTCCAACCCGCAGGAACTGCATCATCTTAGCGCAGTTCCGTTCTTATCTCGAGTGCAATTAGTGAAGGAATATAGCAGCTATCGGTAGGTATTAGCACCATTTTCCCCCCTTAATATCTTCAAAACAGTGGGAAGTACGATATAACCATTCAAAACCTTACTAAATTCTCTACAAAAAAAGATTCTGAAGAAAATTTCAAGGGGGCAATATCAGTCGGAGAAGTAAGTGCTTAAAAATACGAAAGTTTTAGTTTTGTTATTTTAAACGGGTTTTTGTCACTGTTTACCTCACTTTTGTTTTTTAAGTTTATTTAACGGTGGAATGAGTATTTCATTAAAGCTGAGAAAATAAGAATCATATTGGTAAGAGAGTTTTCCTAGAGTGAGCGTTGAGATGACGGGAGAGTCCCATCCGCTTAGAAAACTGTCAGTTTCCATATGTGGCGCTTTAAGCTTCCTTCTTTTTGAGATTTTATTTTATATTTTTAACGAAAGATCAAAACCTACCGATAGCTGCTACTATTCCTTTACTAATCGCACTTCGGATAAGAACGGAACCGCGCTAAGATGATGCAGTTCCTGCGAGTCGGACTTTTTTTACTTTTACTTTTAAAAAGGAAAAAATTTCCTTTTTTCAAATCATATTTTTCGAATTGTTAGTGGTCATCGACGTAACTCACTTATTTATCAGACGAATCAACGTCACTTTCTCCTGAAGAAATTTCGATGTCAGTATCAGAATCTGAACTGTCATTAGAATAATTTTCTTTTTATTTACCACTTTTAGCGCGGTTCCTCCCTGCCCCATAGGGAAGAACCCCGCTTATAAGGTTGATCTCATGACACAATCCAGAAGTGCCGACTAGAAAATTTTGCGTTTCAGAAGCCCTAGAGACCGAAAATGATGGTGGTTCAAATTTGTATATATATATATATATATATATATATATATATATATATATATATTTGTCTGTTCGCTCTCTAGGTAGAAGACGAATGGTCCGATTTTGATGAAATTTGGTACAAAAATCCGTCGTCCAATTTGAAAGGTCAAGTTCGTTAACCAGCAAAATCTGTCCCCTGGAAGATGGCGTTTGGGGCGAAATTCGCGCAAAAAAATCGTAACGCTTACGTTTTTGAGTTTATAAGCTTGTAAGCACTCGTTTTATAGGCTTCTTGGGCTAGGAAAACGAATGAAACCATTTTCAAGGCGATAGCTTTAACCGTTTTCGAGAAAATTGTAAAAATAGTTTTTGAACACCGTTTTTGGTTTGGGTACTTAGAATCATTGGATTCAGTTGAAACATTTTCTGCATGTTCTACTTTCATTAAAACTAATATGTTGAAATTTGTGTTACGTTTGGAGTTAAGGAAGGTTAGAATAAAATATTTTATTAACAGACATAAAAAGTTTTGGTAACTTTGTATACTTTCCTTAATATCTCGAAAAAGGTTGAGAATCTTGGTAAACGGAAAAATACCATTAGAAAGCTTACTAAATGCTCTACAAAAAAGGTTCTGATGAAAGTTTTGATTAGACGATGTCAATCGGAGAAATAAGTGCTTAAAACTTTAAAGTAATTGATTTCGCTTATTCGAACTGTTCTTTTTGTCTGTTTTTATTCCTTGTTATTTTTTAACTGCTTATAGTTGGATAATGTATTTGATAATAAATCAGGTTAAGAAAAGTAAGAAAAACAATTTAATCTTAGAGATATGGATTTCCAAGATATAGCTTTTCAACTTCCTAGCGGGGTCCTTCCTAGGGCGGTTTGGCCGACCCATCCAGGTAGGATCGTAAATAAGACCTTTCTTGAAAGTAAAGATGGAACTGTCAACTTTGGTCCTCCTTTGCCTCCCGGCACTTTCATTGCTGACGAAGGCTACCAATGAGTAGCCGAAACGTCCTAAATATAGATTTTTTTAAACAAAAATCGTATTGAGGTTTCTTTAGCCGAATCCCAACCATTCCATATTTACTTATCACCTCGACGGCTAACTATCTAATCTTCATGCTTTCTAGAAATGTGGACCCAAAGTAATAACAGATTCTATTTTAATCACTTTAAATGAGTCTAGCGATAAGAACGGAACCGCGCTAAGATGATGCAGTTCCTGCGAGTCGGACTTTTTTCCTTTGGAAGGGGTTTATTTGTATGTGGTGTCTTACGTTTACGGTGGTGATTTCGTTTTTTTTTTGTTTTTTTTTTTTCACCTTCAATAATAAGCTTTTCACGAATAATTGTCAGGATACGACCCTTATTATGACGTTCCTTATTTGACATTTTCCTTGCAAGAGCTTTTCGATGAGGCCTCACAACAAGGAGGAACGATAAGGGGCGATAAGTTTGATCGGCTACACCGAGGATTACTAAAAGGAAATTACTAATTTTTTTTTTTTTTTTTTTTTTTTTTTTTTTTTTTTTTTTTTTTTTTTTTTACGGCGCATCAACAAATCTTGGCTATTAGCGCCGATTGCTAATTTATTATTTTTTAAATTCTTTGGATAATTGAAGCAACCAATATTAAGAATTTTTAAAAAAAATATGTGGCAGAAGAACATAAAAATTGAATTATGAAAAAATTACTCAGGTGTGTTGTACCTTTGACCTGGTCAAAGGAACAACACCTAGTCAGAGGTACAACACCCTGGTAGTGAAAATTAAAATGCATGCTAAAAATTTTAGGGTTAAGATAAATCAATTTAGAAAGCTACGCCATGTTTCTTATTGTAATCGCTACTTTATTAAATGATTTTCATCTAAAAAGACATAATACAAAAAATATTATGAGGCAAAACTTACATTATCAATAAATAACTTACATTTTTATGATAAAAATGGATAAGTATTTTTTGCAAGAATCCTCTTTGACTTGAACTATCCAAAGTAGGTTACACAAGCCCTCTAGGGAAGGAGCTAAATACTGATTAAAGCTAAATTTATGAAATGTTGCTACATGCCGCCACAGTCTCGGTGGTCAAAGGTACAATATGGTCAGAGGTACAACACCTTCCCCTATATATATATATATATATATATATATATATATATATATATATATATATATATATGAAAGTTTTTTTTTCCTTAAAAGAAAGATGACAATGTAAATTTTCATCATTTCAGAACATAAATGTAACGCACCTGACTCTATTAATATGGTATGGGCCATTAATATAATATAATTTTTATGTTTCAATTGGTCGCAGAAAACCTTGCTAACCTTTTCATTAAAGAGATAAACCATGCACTCTACTTCTTGCTTAATTAATCCTGTGAAACTAGCGAATCATTTATTTTTTAAATCAGCATTATTTATTTTTGGCTCATTTATTTTTTCTTATTTCGCATGGCTTTCCATGCCCATTAGTGGAAATTATTTATTAATCCTAATCCGTAGGGTGGAATAAAGACAAGTTCGGAAGCCATGCCATGCAAAAAATAATGACTTCAATGTAGATTTCTCGCCAATGGGCCCGAATCTATAAATATTTATGCATTTTTTTTAATTAACCAATTCAGCCTACGGTAGAAGCTTAGTTTTTTTATTTGACTTTCTGTTTTTAACCTAAAGGTATTAATATCACAGCTCGTTGGAGGCTGGTTTACTTAATCAATTTCAGATGGATACAAAAAGTCCAAATTTCCACTAGTATTTTATTTTTTACAGGACGTTTTCAGGGCCTAAGCCCCATTTTCAATGTCCATGCAAAGATTCAGATATAAGCAACGAGCTCCCTTATAATGCTTAGATTTTCATTTCATCGAACCTCCTTTTTTGGTAATTTACCACTTTTGGTTATATGAGTGAAACGGGCAGATCCACAGAACAATGTCGAGCGAGCTGTTCCCTCCATAAAAACCTGCTAAGGGGTGGTGAGGGGTAATTGGAATCTGTTGTTAGGATGAATATAAAACCTACTAATATCGCTGAGTGGTTGTCGCAATTGGACATGGCCGTCCCCATCAATCCAAGCATTCAGTTTATATCACTCTAACAGCCTTCAAATTTTACTTTCCTCCAAGCCAGTTTCTTTTTTTTCAACCCATTCAGAAACAGTGTCAATTGAGGTTGCCCCTATGAAACACACACACACACACACACACACACACACACACACACACACACACACACACACACACACACACACACACACACACACACATATATATATATATATACACACACATACATATATAAGGTTGTGTCTCATGGAATTCAATATTCCCATAACAGAGTTTATTAATCGTAAATAAAATTATTTTATTTTAGTCTATATATAAATGTGACAATAATTCTAATTAACGGCCTCGTTTGAAAATGCATACGCATATATGAATCTCTCTCTCTCTCTCTCTCTATATATATATATATATATATATATATATATATATATACAGGGTGTCCCAGTATATGTGTCCACCCCCTTTTCCTCCTAGAGTTGTTGGAATTTCGAAATGAAACTTGGTAGGTCTTAGTTATGTTGCATGAGGTTTCTTTTAAAGGTTTAGTTGACTTTGTAACATTCTCCAGCGCATCTAATTCTTGATTTTCTAATGGCGGCAGGTATTTTTTATGAAGAATTCTGATAGAATATTTAATTTTAAGACTAATTTATTCCAAAACGTCTTTTGATCCGACGCACCGTTTGCGCGTAAAACGCAAAAAACTGAAAAATATCGCCCTTTTGTAGACAAATTCCTATTTATCACTGAAACCAAGCTTTGTACGTAAAAACACCTCAATGTAAACGTTGTAGCCTATTAATTTTCCTTTCAGGTGATACCAAGATCAAAGTTGTCGGTTTAATATTTAACGGGATATTATGAATGAAAAATATACCTTAAAAGTTTTAAAAAGTAACAATTTAGAAAATCGATATGAATAGAAAAAAAAGTAGCTGACATAAACAATAAAAAAAAAGTACTTATTTACTTTATGAAAAAAAGTATATAAAAATTATTATAAAACAGAACAGAATAAATTTATTTTCCCATATGAAATTATTATATCATAAAACTAAAAAACAAATTTGCCTTTGTTTTCATTCATAATACCCCGTTAAATATTTAATCGAAAACTTTGATCTTGGTATCATCTGAAAGGAAAATTAATAGGCTACAACGTTTACATTTAGGTGTTTTTACGTAAAAGGCTTGGTTTCAGTGATAAATAGGAATTCGTCTACAAAAGGGCGATATTTTTCAGTTTTTCAGTTTTTTTGCGGAAAATCAAGAGTTAGATGCGCTGGAGAAAAACTGGAGAATGTTACAAAGTCAACTAAACCTTCAAAAGTAACCTCATGCAACGTAACTATGATCTACCAAGTTTCATTTCGAAATTCCAACAACTCTAGGAGGAAAAGGGGGTGGACACCCTGTCGTATAATAAGGGTCGTATCCTAACAGATATTCGTGAAAAGCTTATTATTGAAGGTGAAAAAAAAACAAAAAACGAAAGCACCACCGTAAACGTATGACACCACATACAAATAAACCCCTTCCAAAGA
Organism: Gonocerus acuteangulatus; assembly: GCA_946811695.1. Taxonomy (NCBI): domain Eukaryota; kingdom Metazoa; phylum Arthropoda; class Insecta; order Hemiptera; family Coreidae; genus Gonocerus; species Gonocerus acuteangulatus. The sequence continues at coordinate 106,405,292 of OX328132.1, forward strand.
AAAAAAGTCCGACTCGCAGGAACTGCATCATCTTAGCGCGTTTTCGTTCTTATCTCTAGACTCATTTAAAATGATTAAAATAGAAGCTGTTTTTATTTTGGGTCCACATTTCTAGAAAGCATGAAGATTAGATAGTTAGCCGTCGAGGTGATAAGTAAAGATGGAATGGTTGGGATTCGGCTAAAGAAACCTCAATACGATTTTTGTTAAAAAATCTATATTTAGGACGTTTCAGCTACTCATTGGTAGCCTTCGTCAGCATTGAAAGTGCCGGGAGGCAGAGGAGGACCAAAGTTGACAGTTCCATCTTTACTTTCAAGAAAGGTCTTATTTACGATCTTACCTGGATAGGCCAACCCGCCCTAGGAAGGACCCCGCTGGGCAGTTGAAAAGCTATATCTTGGAAATCCATATCTCTAAGATTAAATTGTTTTTCTTATTTTTCTTAACCTGATTTATTATCAAATACATTATCCAACTATAAGCAGTTAAAAAATAACAAGGAATAAAAACAGACAAAAAGAACAGTTCGAATAAGCGAAATCAATTAATTTAAAGTTTTAAGCACTTATTTCTCCGATTGACATCGTCTAATCAAAACTTTTATCAGAACCTTTTTTGTAGAGCATTTAGTAAGCTTTCTAATGGTATTTTTCCGTTTACCAAGATTCTCAACCTTCTTCGAGATATTAAGGAAGGTATACAAAGTTACCAAAACTTTTTATGTCTGTTAATAAAATATTTTATTCTAACCCTTCCTTAACTCCAAACGCAACACAAATTTCAACATATTAGTTTTAATGAAAGTAGAACATGCAGAAAATGTTTCAACTGAATCCCATGATTCTAAGTACCCAAACCAAAAACAGTATTCAAAAACTATTTTTCCAATTTTCTCGAAAACGGTTAAAGCTATCGCCTTGAAAATGGTTTCATTCGTTTTCCTAGCCCATGAAGCCTATAAAACGAGTGCTTACAAGCTTATGGACTCAAAAACGTAAGCGTTACGATTTTTTTGCGCGAATTTCGCCCCAAACGCCATCTTCCACTGGACGGATTTTGCTGGTTAACGTACTTGACCTTTCAAATTGGACGACGGATTTTTGTACCAAATTTCATCAAAATCGGACCATTCGTCTTCTACCTATACGGCGAACAGACAAATATATATATATATATATATATATATATATATATATATACATATATATATGTACAAATTTGAACCACCATCATTTTCGGTCTCTAGGGGGTTCTGAAACGCAAAATTTTCTAGTCGGCACTTCTGGATTGCGTCATGAGATCAGCCTTATAAGCGGGGTTCCTCCCTATGGGGGAGGGAGGAACCGCGCTAAAAATAAGTCCGACACTCTTAATATGCGTCACCTTAGAGCGTTTCCATTCATAACCCTCATTAGTAAAGGGATAGAAGTTGTTTTTATTAGCATTTGGTCTTTCGTGGAAAATATAAAATAAAATCTCAAAGATTTTAGGCGCCTCAAACTGAAACTGGGAGTATCCTTATCGGAAATGACTGCCCCATATTCTGAACGTACGCCCAAGGAAAACACTATTACTAATATGTTTCTTGTTTTCTTATCTCGTTTTACTATAATACTCATTTTTGTATAAATTCAATCTGAAACTAAATCAACCAATTAAGACTTGAATTAAACAGAGACAAAAACCCCATCAAAAGAACAAAACTAACACTTTCGAAGTTTTAAGCACTAATTTACCTTGATTGACGAAAATCGAAAATTGCTTTAGAATCGTTTTTCTATAGAATTTAGTTATCTTCCGAATGGTCAACTTCCACTTACCACGATTTTCGAGATATTTATGAAAATATCCCCAAACTTATCATGTCTATTAATAATTCTTTTTTTTTTCGAATACATCCTTAATTCCAATTGTAATCAGAATTTAAAGTGGTCGTGGAACTATTGGAGAAATGTATAACTTTTTGATTTGGCTTTTATTGATTGACCTGCCACCTTAATTATTATCATACAGTTCGTCATGCGTATTATATAGTTCATTTTTACATCCAAATATACAAGAATACAATTCTAGTTATTTCTTTAATTATAAAAATAGACAAGTATGCTAACAAATTACATAAATCTACACATTAACAGAATTTAACTTAATAGTTTTGTATTGTGACATTAAAGGTTAGTGTTTAATTTGACCTGTGTCGTATGTCAGTTAGTGAAGAGTAGTAAAGAATAAATGTGTAGATTTCATTTTTTTTTATATCATTGATGTAAAAAAAGTTCAATGTTGATTATTTTCACATATCTCCTTGTAGATTATTTTCACACCAGAATGGAAACTATATAATCTTAAGTTTATACATTTGTAATTATATACTTTTTTTTTTTTCATCATTTTATTTATTTATTTATTTAGAATTTACAACAATGTAAAAATACATTTCTAGTAAAATGAATGGAAGCCGTACAGTTGCAGTACCCACATGGCAGAAAGATTAAAATCAGGAAGAACTACTCCTGTAGTTGGTCTCTAGGCCAGTTACGCTTCAGCCGGCGAACGGGGTTATTTGGGATTAGATGTGAGGATAAAGAGTTTATTAAAGAATTAGGATGGCCGTGTAATTTTGAATGAAATTTTTGATAATGGTTGGATAAATGGAATATGGAGGTCGTTATGGAGAGTCAAATTGGATACAAAGAATGGAGCGTCGGCTATTTTGCGGAGGATTTTAGACTGCAAAGATTGAATTTTGTAGGAGTTGGATGGCTTTGTGGATCCTTAGAGTTCTATGCCATAAGTACATAGTGGTCTGAGTACTGCCATGTAAATGAGTCTTTTGTTCTTAAGTGTAAGGTGTGATCGTCGGTCAAGTAAGTGTAGTAAAAGTCTGTACCGTCGGTTGAGTTCTTGTCTCTTCTGAGTAATGTGTGGCTTCCAAGTTAGTCGTTTGTCGAGTATAAGTCCAAGGTAACGGATTTGGGATTTTTGAGGAAGAAATGAATCGTTAAGGGACACCGGAGGACAAATAGATCGTCTGAGGGCAAATGTTAGGTGGCAGGATTTTTGTGGGTTTACTTTAATTCTCCACTTGGTTAGCCAAGGATTGATGATGTTAAGGTGAGCCTGAAGAGACCTAGATGCAAGGCTCGGATCTTGGCTGAAAGCAAATATGGCTGGGTATACCAGGAAAAGAAGTGGACTAAAAATTCCACCTTGTGGAACACCTGCGAGTTGGGTGAAAATAGGTGAGGATGAAGTACCTTATGAGACCTGAAAAAAACCTGTCACAAAGGTAGGATTTTAATTAGGTAGAATGTGGATGGAAGAACTTTTTTTAGTTTAAACAGTAATCCCTCATGCCACACGCGGTCAAAAGCCTGAGCTACATCGAGGAAGACACCTGAGCAATATTGTTTGTTTTCGAAAGCTGTTGAAATTAAGTCCACAATTCTGTGACATTGATGAATAGTAGAATGAAATTGACGAAAACCAAATTGGGATGCGGGAATTACAGGTTCAAGGATTGGATAGAGGCGTTTGAGTATGAGTTTCTCAAGAATTTTTCCTAAAATGGGTAAGAGGGAAATAGGTCGATAAGATTTAGTGTCTTATCGACCTATTATAATTGTAATTATATACCTAATATAATTTGTAATTATATACAAAAATATTAGACAGTTCCTTGAGATCATATCATTCCCATTCTATAAAGTTATACATTTTCATTCTATATTGTCATCTGAATTTTGTTTTATCTTCTGGAATTAAGCAACCCAAGCATCAAAAATATATATTTATATTTATAGGTGAATGAATCACGTTTGTTATTCTTTGTATTTGCTCTTGATGCGTTTGAAGCATACTATGAGCTTTTTTACTAGGGTTTAATTAGCACATGTATTTCATATGTATTGTTTTTTTTCTTTATGTATTTGTAAGCATGTGTGCCTGCGTATGTGTATATATAGATATGTGAAAAAAATCTATATTGAACTTTTTTTACATCAATGACATATAATATATAATAAGCATGACGAACTGTAAGATAATAATTAAGGTGGCAGGTCAATCAATTTCTCCAATAGTTCCACGACCACTTTAAATTTTGATTACAATTGGAGTTAAGGAAGTATTCGAAAAAAAAAAAGAATTATTAATAGACATGATAAGTTTGGGGATATTTTCGTAAATATCTCGAAAATCGTGGTAAGTGGAAGTTGACCATTCTGAAGATAACTAAATTCTATAGAAAAACGATTCTAAAGGAATTTTTGATTTTCGTCAATCAGGGTGAATTAGTGCTTAAAACCTCGAAAGTGTTAGTTTTGTTCTTTTGATGGGGTTTTTGTCTCTGTTTAATTCAAGTCTTAATTGGTTGATTTAGTTTCAGATTGCATTTACACAAAAATGAGTATTATAGTAAAACGAGATAAGAAAACAAGAAACATATTGTTAATAGTGTTTTCCTTGGGCGTACGTTCAGAATATGGGGCAGTCATTTCCTATAAGGATACTCCCAGTTTCAGTTTGAGGCGCCTAAAATCTTTGGGATTTTATTTTATATTTTTCACAAAAGACCAAAAGCTAATAAAAACAACTTCTATCCCTTTACTAATGAGGGTTATGAATGGAAACGCTCTAAGATGACGCATTTTCAGAGTTTCGGACTTTTTTTTAAAATTATCTTGATTACAATTGGAGTTAAGGATGTATTCGAAAAAAAAAAAGAATTATTAATAGACATGATAAGTTTGGGGATATTTTCATAAATATCTCGAAAATCGTGGTAAGTGGAAGTTGACCATTCGAAAGGTAACTAAATTCTATAGAAAAATTATTCTAAAGCAATTTTCGATTTTCGTCAATCAGGGTAAATTAGTGCTTAAAACTTCGAAAGTTTTAGTTTTGTTCTTTTGATGGGGTTTTTGTGTCTGTTTAATTCAAGTCTTAATTGCTTGATTTAGTTTCAGATTGAATTTACACAAAAATGAGTATTATAGTAAAACGAGATAAGAAAACAAGAAACGTATTTCCAATAAGGATACTGCCAGTTTCAATTTGAGGCGCCTAAAATCTTCCTTATCTTTGAGATTTTATTTTATATTTTTCACGAAAGACCAAAAGCTAATAAAAACAACTTCTATCCCTTTACTAATGAGGGTTATGAATGGAAACGCTCTAAGGTGACGCATTTTCAGAGTGTCGGACTTTTTTTTTTTTAAATTATCTTGGGGTTAACACAATTTAAAGTTTATTAAAACAGTAAAATGTCGTAGTGCAAATGATGCTATTGTAGTAGATATTATAAATATTAATGTCAGATGGAAGAGTATGAGAGGTATTAAAAATAGATTGATCATAGATTACTGACAATTGAGCTGGTTTCTTGGTGAGAGGTGGTTAGCTGTAAATAAAACTCCAAGCCAATCGTCAGAGCAAACCAATCAAGCTCAATTGTTTTTGAAATTGACTCTTTCCGTTACATCCGCGTCTCCTCATTCAATTGCTAAATTGAAAAATGGGTAAAAAATTGTTTGCGTTAGTATACTGGAAAAACTGCTGCCAAACAGGGCTATAGTTTACAAGCTTTTGTCAGATGAAGGAAAAAACAGACGCCCTCATTCCATCGTTTGTCTTTGGTTTTTTCCCCAGGACAATAACCAAGTTATAATATTTGAGTGACTATTAAATGTTATTAAACTATGTCCAAGCTTCAATTATATTCAATTGGGGTGCGGTCATATGCCGAATAAAACTACATTCTTAAACTAAAATGAGTGTAATTTTTGCCAAGGTTTCCGCTTGACATCCCAGCCTTCTTCAGGGCTATGGAGGAGTGGGACAGAAGAGTTCTGTTTCTTGGAAGCTACATTTCTGACTAAGGGAACTTACTTAGGCAAAATTAATTTTACTTATTTATGCGCAACGACGCACAGTGGTATTATTAACTCTTCTAGCTGGACAAAATTAGAAAAATTCATATAAACAAACCCCTTATTGGACCTTGCAGTTAAGAACAAGAATAAGTCGGCTCAAATAAGTCAACATTTAGGGATTTATATATAGGTTTGTTTATATTAGGGTATGTCATGACACAAAGTTCATTACTCTGTCTTTGAATGAATACTGCCGTTGAAAAAACTCATTTGTCATTAGTACAAATTTATTTCCTATTTCACAGAGATGGGCATAATTTTATTTATAAATAAAAATACGAATTTATTCGTACTTTATACATTTGTGAATATGAATATAAATAAATTCGTACTTCATATATTTGTGAATACGAATATAAATAAATTCGTATTCATAAGTGTGAATACGAATTTATTTTTATTCACATATATTAAATATAAAAATACAAATAAAATTTTATTCACAAATTTTTCTGCGAATTAAAATAAATTCACAGAAAAAATTGTAAATAATCACAAAAAATGTGAATATTTACAAAAAATCAAGTGATTGCAAAAAAAATCACATTAAAATATACGAATAAAAATTTATTCACATTATAATTTGTGAATAAAAATTTATTCACAATAAAATTCGCAAATAAATTATGAATTTCGTCGTATTAAGATGATATTACAAAAGTTATTGAAGGTGATTTTTTTTTTTTTTTTTTTTGATGGAGGTGCAGATGACAAACTGTGTCCCTGCAGCATGGCTGGTGGTCCTGCGGCGGACTCGGGGTAAACAAAAAATCTAGGCGCTAATAACCTAGACGTTAAATGCCTTAAAAAAAAAAAAAAAAAATCACCTTCAGTAACTTTCGTAATATCATCTTAATACGAATAAATTCATGATTTATTTGCGAATTTTATTGTGAATAAATTTTTATTCACAAATTATAATGTGAATAAATTTTTATTCGTATATTTTAATGTGATTTTTTTTCTAATCGCTTGATTTTTTGTAAATATTCACATTTTTTGTGATTATTTACAATTTTTTCTGTGAATTTATTTTTATTCGCAGAAAAATTTGCGAATAAAATTTTATTTGTATTTTTATGTTTAATATATGTGAATAAAAATAAATTCGTATTCACACTTATGAATACGAATTTATTTATATTCGTATTCACAAATATATGAAGTACGAATTTATTTATATTCGTATTCACACATGTATAAAGTACGAATAAATTCGTATTTTTATTTATAAATAAAATTATGCCCATCTCTGCTATTTCAGAAAGGTAATTATGATCTTATTTCATTATTTATCATCATAAATTACCATTAAGTTTTGCTTTATGCGATGCGATTAGTAATACCCTTATCAGCACGTTATTATGGGACCGAAATTATGCTATCCGGCCTCGTCCTGCATAGTTTTAATTTTTTCTTATTTGTCACTTACGTATTGTCATGGAAATGCAAGAATTAGCTGCCAGAATCTGCCTATTTAATAATGATAACTGATTTTCAGAAAACATGCCCATGTCGAAAAGGGTACTTTTTGAAGTTAGAAGCTTACAAAATCCAAAAAGAAAAAACGGGGAAATTAATTCTCAACAAAAATATGTACACCAAAAATTTGGTTTGCCAGACGAGAAGGAAAAATTGAAAATAAAAATGGAGACATTCTTAAGCCACGTGAAAAGTGGCAAACAGCAAACCGAACAAAAAATGTTATTGAGAAACGTTTTGGTGATTGGCATGATACAAGTTTACATTACGATACACAATCAGATGTAGAAGAAGATTTAAGGGCATCTGCCAGTAGTTGGGGTTATCGAAGATTGAAGATGTATTTCATTTGAGCGATCCGTATATTTCTAGTATGAGTGCAGAAATTCCTCGACATAAGTAAGAGTTTCATTCCTTCCCAGGTGATATAATTCATTTGTTGAATGAACTGTTACTTGAACTGTTGGTTGTAGTAGTTTTCAATTATTATTATCATTTTTTGTAATTCTAGTTTGTGAACATTTTGTTGTTGTTGCCTTTGGGAAAGTTAAATAATTTATAAAAAAAATATATATAATAATAATAAAAACATCAATTTAAAAAATGTAATTGGATCAGATTCTTTTGGTTAACACATAAAACATAATAAAAACTGCTTTTTCTGCTGAAAAAGACTCAAAATAACAGTAAGACTTTATTTCCGACCCCTAAAATGGGGTATATTCATGATCAGCAACTCATTTCCTACAAGAATCCGTGATAAAATAATTTTTCAAGCTAGATTAGTTAAAAATACCACTGTTCGAGGGCGATTCGCCTAATGCAATTGTCACAAACAGTACTTGAAGGCTGTAGCCTTTTTTGAAACACGATATGTTGTTTGGTCCCACTGTGCGTCGTATCGATTTTATTTCCGATTACAGTCACACTACAGTGCAATTAAAAGAGCTCGTAATTTCTTGTCTTCAATTCTTCACACAACAGACGCTTAATAGCCCTTAGGAAGTCAAGTTTGAGTATCCTGGCCGAAACACCAGGGTCGTCTGGTTCCTTCGGAAGTAGTAAAACAATTGTGTATCCCTGGGAAGTTTGTCCATTAGATATAAATTGTTTAAAGAGTTATGGTGGGATTGTTGGCCGTGGATAAATAGAGGATATATCGGGGAGACGAATCTGCCCCAAAGGAGTTATCAGTTCTAATCAGTGATTGGGCTTGGAGAACAACTCCATCATAGTCCGCTTCATCTTCTCAACTCCACCCCTGGCTTCATCCATTAGCCAACCTCGCTCAGGATCTTTACTTTCCACCTACAACATTACCCCTCAAAGTAATACCAAATTATCAAATTATTTTATCTCTCATCCTCTAATATATTTACCTATCCAGACCACTTTACCTTATTAAGCTCGTCTCCACTTTCATGTAATTTCAAATCTCCTGGTGTTGTCAGAATGACTGTTGATTTTATTCAAAACTAGCTGTTATATGGCATGTCATGATAACCTACTTTCTAAATATTTTATTTTATAAATAAATAAAAAATGAATTCGGCGCTAATGGCCACGATTTGTCGATGCACAGTAAAAAAAAAAAAAAAAAAAATAATAAAAAAAAAAAAAAAAAAAAATGAAGAAAAATCGTTGTCGACGATTTGTCGATGCGCAGTAAAAAAAAAAAAAAATAAAAAAAAAATAAATAAGTAAAAAATGAAGAAAAATCGTTCGCAGACTACAAAACCTGTTCCACTCATATTATATTCGTCTGTGGCAGAAGGTCAATTTTATAAAAACACTTACTTTCTTCTGTACTCTTTTATTAGGCTCTACATGTTTCACGTCGCTGTGACGCCTCTTCAGGAGCACTTAAACTAAATACAATAAAATATGGTTAGAGCCTATCCATTAGATAACCTTCCGCAGGTAGGGCCATGTCTGGACTGATAAGATCAATCATGTCTACTATGTATCAGCTGTTTAAAATCGATAGCTTTAGGGTAAATGTCGATTTTCCAAAGGAAGTTTTTGTCATTTTATAAAATAATTCATTCTCTTTAATTTCTTTATTTATAATTTCCTCAGGGTAATTATTATCTCTAAATATAGCTCTGAGTTTATTTGTTATTTCATTTAAATATTTTGGTGATGTTCGCAGAAGAGCCGTCAGTGTCCTATTATAAAGCAAATTATTCTTAAAATTTAAAGGGTGACTAGAATAAAAATTAATCATAAGACCGGAAAATGTTTTTTTAGTCTGCCATTTAAACTCAAGTCTACTATCATTAGTTCGAATTATTTCCATATCTAAAAACATAATTTTGTTTTCATTTTCAATTTCCAAAGTGAACCCTAAATTTGTCTTACTATTAAAAAACTGGAAGAGTCTCTCTATATGGTGTTCATGTACACAAATTAATAAATCAGCCACATATTTATAAAGAAATTGGATATGAATGTTACAGTCATTTATAATTTCTTCTAATATGTGGTTCATTACAATTCCACTAATAGAAACAGATAAGTGGTTGCCCATTTGTACTCCAAATTTTTGTTTATAAATTCTATTGTTAAACTTGAAATAGCCATCCTTTGTACATAATTTAATACCATCTAAAAACAGGTTTTTGTCTTTTATTTTAGTCAGATCTACAATTTTATCCCAATTTTTGCCAATAAGTTTGATAGCCAAGTCCACCGGAATATTTGGGAACATATTAACAACATCGAAGGAAACCAACTTATAACCAGAGATTACTATCATCTTTTCTAATTTATGTTTTAAATCTATAGCATTTTTTACGTCAAATGGATTATTATTAACAAAATGTTTTAATTCCATGTTCAATGATTTAGATAATTAGTGTGTAGGGGATTCTGTTGCGCTGACTATTGGTCTCAGTGGTTCCCCTTCCTTGTGTAATTTTATCAAGCCATAAATCAGAGGAATATTACTATTATAGTTTATATATTTTAAACGATCATTCTTTTCAATGAAATTCATTTTAACTAATTTGTCCGTAAATTTTATTATTCTATTCGTCAGTCCATTGGTGGGATCATAGTCGATTTGTTTAAAATTATTCGAATCTTTAACTATGTCATT